>VCAZ01000115.1:126805-589305 GCA_005784505.1 Bagarius yarrelli | reverse complement strand
AGTCTATGGAGTGTGTGTGTTGTGCAGGAGCTAAAGGATCCTCAGTGTCGAGACGAGATGGCGGCAGCTCGTGGGGCCCTGAAGAAAAACGCCACCATGCTGTACACGGCGTCTCAGGCCTTCCTGCGGCACCCGGACGTTGCTGCCACACGCGCAAACCGTGACTATGTCTTCAAGCAGGTGCAGGAAGCCATCGGTGGCATCTCCAGCGCCGCCCAGGCCTCGTCCCCCACTGAGGAGAAGCACGGACACGCCGGTATCGGAGAACTCGCTGCGGCGCTTAACGAGTTCGACGTGAGTTCTCTTATCTTTTTCAGTGCAACAGCGCTAATCATCAGCTCCACCCACTTTACTTAAACACCGTCACTAAACATTTGTATCATCAGTTTAACAGTAACATCTGAGAAAAGTTTGTGACGCCCCTGAAATCATTTATCTTCCTTAGAGATGAATATTTTCATCTCTTATATTTAGTGTTAAAGTTAGATAAGCGTTATGGAAACGTTACTATAAAGATTTTCTGAGGTTCTTTCTGACCTTCACTTCCTCGCCTTCTCTCCTCTTACTCTCGTCCTCTGCTCTAATGAGGACAGCGAGAGACAGAGAGACACCCGTGAAAGCACCCGTGTGCTGTGTGATTATGCTGCCCTCTTGTGGTTGTAATAAAATTACAGCATAGCAAAAAAACTTCCTTTTGTCCGTTGTGATCTCAGCTAATGAGATATTTGTGTTGCACATTTTCGGTATTTACTAGTCGTTCTTTTCTTTTCTTTTGTGTTGTTGTCATGTTGGTTTATGTGTAAACCGATGTGGCTCAAAGGGGGGGGGGGTCCTACCCATCTAACGTTCTTTTGGCTTTTTTTTTTTTTTTTATTTCTTAAATATTTTTTGCTTTTCCTTTCCTTCCCTCAGCATCACTTTCTTTCTTTCTTTCTTTCTTTCTTACATTCTTTTTTTCATCCTTTTTACCTTTCTCTCCCCTTGCTGCCTTTTTCTTCTTTTTTAATTTTTTTCTTCTTCTTTTTCCCTTTCTTCCTTCATTCTTCATTCCTTGCTTTCTTACTCCGGTTCTCCCTTTCTATTACTTCCTCTCTTCCTTCCTGTTATGTTGTATTGTCAGGTCTGTGATTTGTAACTGAAAGCTGATGTTACTCCGTTTAATGCTATAAATACTCCAGTTTTCATTAATAAGTTTTTTCACTCACACAGTCTCGTTAACTCGTTTCCCACGACCCAATCACATCTCAGTATGCAAATTCACACCACATCACGTTTCACTCGTAGCTGTGAAAACTCTCGCATTTATAACATCAAAATAAATAAAATAAAAGGAGGGAATTTTTCCATCTATAAAACTGATTTTTGTAAATTATTTATAATTATTTTTAGATCTGAAAAAAGAAATAAAACGTTTAAAGATTTTGACCTTAATGAACTTTAAAATATACGAGTTTCTGAATTTAACCACTTTGACCATCAGATATAATTCTAAAATAATTCACTTCAATCAATTTATCCATAATTTACTTCGTCCCTGTGTGTGTGTGTGTGTGTGTGTGTGGGCAGCAGGGGGCAGTATTGCACCGCAGTACTTTCTCACTGGTCCTGATGTTTGTCCTGGTTACGGGTCCCACTGTTTCCGTCTCCATGGCAACCGGGCAGTTAATCTGCCACGCCAAGAGATCTTACACTGAAAACTTTCATTAGAGGAACCACAGGAGAACAACAAGCCATACTGTGTGTGTGTGTGGGTGTGTGGGTGTGTGTGTGGGTGAATGTGATTTGTCCAAGTAGGATGTAATCCTGCATTATTAACATTCTTTATTAATTCTGGATCAGCAGTACAATCAACCAGTCATGTGATGTCATCAGTGTGTGTCGATCAAATCCGCCTCGATTTATTTTTAACCATTTCTTTAAATTTAAACTAAAATGTAATATTATAAATTAATTTATTAAATAAAAAAAATAAAATATTTAAATGGCATCTGTAGTATATTACATGCTGTACTGAACAATTACATAGAACATGTGTGTGTGTAGTTTAGTTAATGTGTGAACATTTCCCTCACCAAAATAGAGAAATGTTGCTCTATTGCGGTTCTGCAGGTTCACCATTTCACAACATTTTACACTCAATTGTTCATGTGATTGTTTGTGATTCACTGAATCAGTTCATTAATGTTTATTTTTGGATCATTTGAATCAGTCTAAATTCACTGATGTTGTTTTATTAGCGATTGTTTTAATATGGTTTATAGTCTAATTTCCTGTTGGGATTTAATGTTAATGCAGGAATCGGCAGGATCAGGAAACTGATCCAGAATCAGTGAATTTTCAGTCTCAGACGATCAGAGATTTTTCAGTATTTAATCAGTTTAAAGTTTCTCAGTTTGTTTGTGGACAAAAAAGATTTAAAAAGGGATTGAAGCGGATTTGATCGACGCACACTGATGACATCGCATGGTTCTGATTGGCTGATTAAAATGTTGTTCTGGTGTTAATAAAGGATGGATAATAATTTAGGATCACATCCTACTTGGCAAAATCATGTCCATCTCGTGTGTGTGTGTGTTTGTGTGTGTGTGTGTGTGTGTGTGTTTGTATGAGACTTTTATATATCTCTTTATTGTTCTCGCATCTCTCTATCGCTGTCTCTCTCTCTAACTCATTCTATCACTGTTTCTCATACTTCTTTCTTTCTTTCCTTCATTTGTTTTTCTTTCTTTCTTTCTTTCTTTCCTCTTTATTTTCTAGACATTTCTTTCTTTCCTTCTCTACTCCTCCCTCCTTTCATTTTACTTCATCATTTTTTTCTTTAGTTTCTTTCTCCCTTCTTTCTTACTTCTTCTTTCCTTTCTTCCCTTTCTGCAGTGTTCATCATCGTTTATAATTATGCTTGTGTCTTTATCTTCATCACACACACACACACACACACACACACCCACACACACCCTGTAACACTAAACGGATAAATGCTTCTCTTTACCTTTACTCTCTGTGTCTGTTCCAGAATAATATGAGTAATGATGACTCGGCAGTACAGTCTCTGTGTGTGTGTGTGTGTGTGTGTGTGTGTGTCTGCGAGTCGGTCGGGTGCTGCCGTAAATCAAAGCTACATAACACACAGCAGTTCATTTATTTGCTCGGTTCTGATCATGAACAGTGTATACAGATGCAGTGCCCACACACACACACACACACACACACACACACACCAAAAAACCCCTGCTTTCTCATTACTGCAGGTCTTTAGTTTCCTTTAGTTTTTTTCTTCCCTTCACTTTTTATTTGTATTTTTCCCTCCCTTCCCTAATTCGGGGTCACAGGGATCTGCTGGAGTCTAGACAGGAAGTCTGCTGGGGGAAAGGCATGGGGGGGACACCCTGAACAGGTCACCAGTCCATCACAGGGCCACACACACACATACACTCACACTCACTCCTATGGGCAGTTTAGAATAAACAATCAATATAACATACATGTTTTTGGACTGTGGGAGGAAACCGAAGAACCCGGAGTAAACACACACACAAGAACCCACAGTGAGAACATGCAAACTCCACTCAGAAGGACCCCTGCAGGGGAATCGAACCCGGAACCTTCTGTGCTGTGTTCGGGTGTGTCGTCTCTGTTTTTTTTTTCTGATTGAAGTGAATCCTGTGTGTGTGTGTGTGTGTGTGTGTGTGTGTGTATTAATCATCATCATCTGTCATCTTATTGCATCATAATCCAGTAAAGCCCATCAGGATTATTAATCGCTTTACAGAATATGGATTTTTTTCTAATAACAATAAAAAATCTAATCTACGCTGCCGAAACATTTAAACATTAAATTCTGATCAAACCGCTAAATCTGACGTTTATAGTGATGCAGAAAAGTGCTAGCGTCAGCGGACACGCCGTCACCTGACCTCCTGCAGTAAAACCAGCCGATGGAAAGTGGGAACGGAAGATAAACGCAGAGTGCAGCCCCCAAAACCTGTTCACCTGAATACAGCAGCGCCTACAGCGTTTTTATACACAACTCACTCCCCTTTATACTCACCCCAAAAAACTCACTCCAGAACTCACTCCGTTTATACACTTAACCCCAAAACTGACTCCAGTGTTTTATACACTCCGGAACTCACTTCAGCATTTTTACATTCTGGAACTCACTCCAGTGTTTATCTCAGTTTCATACCACCACACCACTTCCGGAACTCACTCCAAAACTCACATTCCGAACTCACTCCAGCGTTTATACACTCCGAAACTCACTCCAGCATTTATACACTTTGTATTGTATTATTATTTTTTATTCATTAGTGTGCCGGATGATAAGGACTGCTTTGTTTTGTTTTTTTTAGCATCGCTGCTTTAGATCTTTTATACATGATGATGTTATAAATTAAATACCGAACGATATCGAACCAACAGTGTTTATTCACATATTTATGAGTGATAACCGATACACAGAACCGATATTTACAGTATATATATATTAATAAATAGAAAAACTAAAAGAATTAATAAGTTAATAAATAAACCGCACTGTCATTAAAGTGAAAAAAACTTTAGTATAGTTTAGTGTCTCAGCGGATTATTTAATTAAACTTAAGTTAATTTTACTATTAGTGCTATTGTTGACTCGTCTATTATCACCATGTGGCAATAACGTTCTTCTCTTCTCTTCTCTTCTCTTCTCTTCTCTTCTCTTCTCTTCTCTTCTCTTTCTTTTGTTTCTTTCTTTTCTTCGTTTCTTTCTTCTCTTCTTTTCTTCTTTTCTCTTTTTTCTCCTCTCCTTTACTCGTTCTTGCTCTGTGTCTGTGTTTGTGTGTCTGTGATGCTGGTGGTCATTTAGTAGGTGTGTCTGTCTGTCTGTCTGTCTGTCTCTCTTACTGTCTCTGATCTGAATAATTAATAATTCTTTCGTTTTTTACTGCATGCTTCATTTAATTACATGTTTGGTGATGTTGCTCTGATTTTTAATCATTTCTCACTTATTCGCCGGGTAATAAATAAATTTTAACGACCTCAGAGAGCAGCACTGGTAATTATTCCAGCAACATATACACACACACACACATGCATGCTGTTTACTTCAGGGCATTGTGTGTGCTTGTGGTGTGTGTGTGTGTGTGTGTGTGTGTGTGTGTGTTTATCTGAGCAAACACTCACTAATCCCTGTAACAAGCCCCGCCCCCCTACTCGCTCACCTACCTGCCCACACAGATGAGTTTCTATTCGTTTTTTATTTTAAGCTGCTAGTTGGTCATTTTCCTCATTTACTCTTTTTTGTTATATATATTTTTTCAACCTTTTTTTTTTTAGTTTTTAGCATCATCCCCGCAGTTAACTCCTCCCGGTCTGATACGGTTCGAATTCTGGCAAAGACGGCAAATTTTTCAGAACCTGTTGTTGCACGTTTTCACCGATTTCACACTTAAACCGCTACACAATCGGATGTAGGAGTTTATTAATGCAGACTGTAATAATAAGAATGATAACAACCAGAAGGACTTCGTAGGAGGTTTCTTTTTCTATTAGCATATATTAAAAAAATATATATTTTCTGTTGGTAAAAAGCAATAAAAAAAATTGGATTTGTTGGAAGGAATAAAAATGACTTTCCCTTCTATAACTGTGCTGTTTAATGTTGAAGCATGGCGGTGGCAGCATCATGCTATACACGAGCTCTATTTAGATATATACTTTTTTAGAACTGATACCGTCACCGTCAGTCTGTCTTTCTGTCTGTCTGCTTCTCAGTCTGTTAAAACCTGGCCACGATCCAAAATCATTAGGAAGCCTCACACGTCCAGAACCGGCCCATTTCACCTGGAGAACGACGCAGGTCTCATTAGAATCGCGACATTAATTAGGATGGCTGGAGAGATGAACTTGTATTGCGGGTAATTGAAAAAGTAGTTCTATTGTTCACCTGCAATTTTAATTTAAACAAGAACTACCCTATTATATACACCCTCTTTGCATCTTTTCTTTGTCATGTTGTCATAGCAGGGCAGCACGGTGGCTTAGTGGTTAGCATTGTTGCCTCACAGCAAGAAGGTACGGGGTTCGATTTGCCTGCAGTGGTCTTTCTGTGTGAAGTTTGCATGTTCTCCCCCGGTTCTTGTGTAAGTTTTCTCCGGAAGATTCCAAGTTGCCGTTAGGAGTTTGTGAGTGTGTGTGTGTGGGTCTGTGATGGACTGGTGACCTGTCCAGGGTGTCCCCCTCCTGCCTTTCACTCTTTCAGAGACGGCTGGGATAGACTCCAGCAGATACCTGTGACCCCGAATTAGGGAATAAGCGGGTATAGAAGATGAATGAATGTTGTCATGGCAACCAGGCCTGGGACAACTGCACCAGCTACAAGACGATGATTCAACACATTAATATGACTAAAAAAAGAAAAAGCACACAAAAAAAAAGTGTACCAAGGGAAACGTGACGATATCCCAGCAGCCATCTCTTCCAGGAGATAATAAAACAGGAAGAAAAGAAAATCAGAGCACCCCAGGGGAGCCGAGCAGAGCCGACGGCTGATAGCTTCTGGAAATAATCTTGCACTTAGCTGAGTGTGTTTGCGGAGAGACGGAGGGAAAAACCGTGTCTGATCTGTCTGTAAAGGCTCAAATCGGAAATCATAAAAAGTCTGTACTGTATGTAAACCTGAGGAAAGACGAACAAACTAAAGACCCAGAGCTGAGGATGAGTCAGGATGAGTCAGTTTAAGTGAGTCAATTAAAACAATATGATTCAGAGTCAAATTGCTTATTTTATTTCTATATATCTGTCTGTAAAATGTTAATATAATTACAGTAATGGACAAAATGATTATAACTAAAAATTCAGTTTTACCAGCTAATAATGGGTTAAAATCCTTCAGTCAGTCAATCAATCAATCAATCAGTCAGTCACTCAGTCCATCATTCAGTCAGTCTGTCAGTCAGTCCGTCAATCAGTCAGTCCGTCAATCAGTCAGTCTATCAATCAGTCAGTCAGTCCATCAGTCAGTCAATTAATCAATCAATAAATCAGTCAGTCCAACAATCAGTCAGTCAGTCAGTCAATTAATCAATTAATAAATCAGTCAGTCAGTCAGTCAGGTAATGAATCAGAAAATCAGTCTGTCAGTCAGTCAGTCAGTCTGACACATTTTTTTAAACATTTTTGCAGTTAGGTTAATTTGTTTCTGGGTAAAATTTTCTTTCTATTGGTTAAATAAATGGTTTTAAGGAAGTAATCTCTCTCCCAGGAACAGAAATATTTCCTGTCTGATCACTGACGCTCCATTAAGTCCCTTTATTTTTTGCACTTCAGACTGCTGCGGACGGCATATTTAAATTTCAGCGCGATAAAACAATATCACCATCATCAATATGCTAATGTTCTCCGACTCTCTGTAACCCACATAAAAGCCGGATTGGGCCAAACTTTAAAACAGTTAAACAGCAGAGCTCCGAGTCTGCGATCTGCTCGTAACAGCGCTGTTAAAGCCACGCGGCCGCTTGGAACCTGGACGTCAGGACATGTTCTGAAGGTCACTGCTCTCTTCACTCCGCCATAAGAACACTGAGCATCGAACCACAAGCCAGGGGGTCCCTGTCTCTCTCTTTCCCTGTCTCTCTCTTTACCTGTCTCTCTCATTACTCATCTCTCTCTTTCCCTGTCTCTCTCTTTCCCTGTCTCTCTTTACCTGTCTCTCTCTTTACTCATCTCTCTCTTTCCCTGTCTCTCTCTTTCCCTGTCTCTCTCTTACCTCTCTCCTCTTCTCCTCTGTCTCTCTCTCTTTCCTGTCTCTCCTTTACTACCTGTCTCTCTCATTACTCATCTCTCTTTCCCTGTCTCTCTCTTTCCCTGTCTCTCTCTTTACCTGTCTCTCTCTTTATTCTGCTGTAAGAGCACTGAGCTTCAAACCACAAGCCAAGACCCCCCCTGTCTCTCTCTCTTCACTCATCTCTCTCTCTTTACCTGTCTCTCTCTTTATTCTGCTGTAAGAGCACTGAGCTTCAAACCACAAGCCGAAACCCACCTGTCTCTCATTTTACTTGTCTCTCTCTTTACCCATCTATTCAAACCAGAAGCCATTTATTGTATTTATTTTTTCTTTCTTTCTCTCTCTCTCTCTCTCTCTCTCTCTCTCTCTCTCCCTCCCACTCTTGCTTAATCCCTATCCCTGCTTCTGCCTTTTACTTCTTTTTTGCTTCATCCCTTTCTTACTCTTTCTTTTTCTCATCCTTTTTTTCCCTCAATTTTTTTGTCTTCTTTCTCTTGCTTTATCTGTCTTTCTATCTGTCTTTCACTCCTCTGCTCTCTTTTCCTTTTTCCCTGTCTCTCTCTACCTGTGTCTCTCTCTTACCTTTCTTTGTCTGTCTTTTGTCTAATCTCTCCCTCTCTCTTTCTCTTTCTGTTATCTTTCATTTTTACTTCCTTTCCCTTTATCTGTCCTTTGCTTCATTTATGTCTTGTTCTTTCTGTCTGACTGTCTCACAACTCTTACTTTCTTACTCTGTTTGTCTTTATTTGGCTTTAATTCTCTTTACTTGTCTTACTCTTACTCTCACTTCTTTCTTTAATTTTTGTTTTGTCTCACTGTTTGTCTCTCTATCTGTCCTGTGCTTTGTTATTGTATCTCTCTCTTTCTCATTTAGTTGTCTGTGTTTAGCTTTATTTCTGTCTTTCTCTTTCTGTCTCTCTGTCCCTCCATCTGTCTTTCCTCTGCTATAATTGGCTTTTTTTTCTGTCACTCCCACTTCTCTCTTCTCCTTTGCTAATCAGCAAGTGTCATTGCTTTTCAGCCAGTTTGGAGTATGACGAGTCGTCTCTCCCGCAGGATCATGGGATAGTAAAGTGAATTTACCCAGGCTGCTTTTGAGTACAGAAGTAAAGTATGCAATTTGGGATGCAGTCCTTATTTTGTGATACTGAACAATGTAATGTAAATAAAAAGGACACATACACACGCACACGAAATGTTTATCGCCATCGTTAACACCTGCTACCTTTTCTGTCCTCCAGAATAAAATCATCCTGGACCCGCTGACGTTCAGCGAGGCTCGTTTCCGTCCCTCCCTGGAGGAGCGTCTGGAGAGCATCATCAGTGGCGCCGCCCTCATGGCCGACTCGTCGTGCACACGCGACGACCGCCGCGAGCGCATCGTGGCCGAGTGCAACGCCGTGCGTCAGGCGCTACAAGACCTGCTGAGCGAGTACATGAACAATGTAAGTGCACTTTTACTCTTTGTTTCCTGTTGATGATCATAAACTCCTTTCCGATCGGCGTCACATGTCGGATTTACATCGTCTCCATTTTTGTTTACTTTTATAAAAGACACCCAATTTCTGTTATTTAATTGTATTGTTTATTTATTTACTCATATCGTAATGGTTTGCATAACTGAGGACAATCTCAGAAGCGCATTTAAGAAAAAAAAAATCCCTCTACAGTTAGCCTAGCATGTGTGGTGCTAATTTTTAGCTTACATAATAGCTCATAGTTCTGAGACAAATTCTAGGCAATCTTACACGTAGGATCTGGTGGTGGTTTTTTGTATTGTTAAATCTTGGGACTTTGTTTAACTTCTCTTTTAGCCGTTAGCGGATACGGCAATGCATAGCCTGTCTGATGCTCGGAATATCAGCGCTCTCGGTCCATGACTTGAATCGAGGGGAATTTTAATACACTTCTTTCAATTAGCCTGACGGTAGAATGGGGACAGTGGCAGTAAAGGTGACCGTTACAGCTGTTCTCCACTTAGCTGCTCTTGTACAAGTCGTTCCGGGTGGCTGAGGACTTGCTGCTCTAACAACCTCCCGTCTGACGGAACTCGCTGTGTTTTTTTTAGTTCATTAAAAGATTTTTTTTCAGCATCTGAAATGGCATACAGCTTAAACAGAATTCTAGATTTGAGTTAGCGTGAACTTCCCAACCGTTAATAAAGTCTGTTCTATATTGTATAATTAGGAGTAATAAATGAATGAAATTCAGATGTTCTACATCTGCCACGTTGATATTGTCACATGACATATGATGTCACAGCAGCGCGGACATAAAGTGTGATTATGTTAAATCTAAATGATGATTAACAAGTGAAATTAAACCACAAGGAACAATGTTTTTATCCCGAAGTATTTAAGCTTTTGTAAAGTGCCGCGCCGCTGCTTTTTTATTTTGGAATATAAGGAGTCGTCTCTCCTGTGGAATTATGGGATAGTAAGGTGTCCATCGTATGTGTACTTCAGAATTCGGGTCAAAGTAATAGATCATCCGGGAAGGATTCTGACATGCTACTTAAATCACATACTCAATTTTGTGCGCTATATAGTAGGAAAGTATAAGATTTCAGACACACTTTTTGTTTGTGTCTGTAGGGACACACGTTCGTCCGCCAGCTACTGGAAAAATCTAAATCATTCAGTCAAAACAAGATAAACAATCCTGTTTTGGCGTTCTCACATACCCACAGGTCTCAACCTACAAAATACAGAACAGAGGACACTGCATTGATATAAATTGATGGTTTGCTGGAATACAATTTATTTATTTTTTTGGCTAATTTGTTAAACACAATTTTTTTTTTTAAATAATCATTTCTGGTGTTCAGACTGAAGTCATAAAACTTTGATTAATTAAACACACTTTAATAATAAAATTGACAGAAAGTAAAAGTACAAAAGTTCAATATTGTTGTGACTTTTAATATAATAATAAAGTTAAATCATCACCTTTAAATCCATTTTGTCAAACAATTATATTATTAACATTTAAGGATAATTTAATGCTAATTATAATTAATTATGCCAATTAAATGCTAAATTAAAACTGTTTTTATTATTGTTAATTATTACATACTAATTATAGTTATTATTATTATATTTATATATGTTGTATTATTTATTTATTTCTGTATTTTTGGCTGAATCTTTAAAAAACCTGGCCTGAAGGGCATCATGTCAGTCTAATAATCATTTTTATTCTAATAATTCACTTAACATGTTAATTTTAACTTGATTAACTATTTTAAAAAATCTATTTTATTAACTAACATTTTTTTTCCTTTCTTAATTTTTCATCTTCCCAAACTTTTTATATTTGTTTTTATACGTTTTCAAATATTCTGTGTAAGAAGTTTAAGTCATATTTATTGGTTCTGGTGGACAGTAAGGTGTTCGGCGTGGAGAGAGGTGATTAGCAGAACCCCGCTGGCACGACGCCGGGACTGTTCGCACTCTAGTAAAATATTTACTACAATACAATAAACATAATGACTGCAGTAAAAACAACACATCATCGAATAACGTTAAAATAGCGCAGGACAGCGTTGTAGCCTGGAGCCTCATACGCAGACCTGTTTAAGTACAACTGATTATGCTGAGTTTTAGATTTCTGTTTAATGGCCTTCGATTCGAGTTTGGATAAAGATTTGTAAGTCTACTGCAAAAACAGCTTTAGGAAATCCTCAACCTTTATAGCATATAAGCACTGGTAAGAATCTGCCCAGTCACCCGGCATGGACTTTCAGTCCTCCCGTCTCTACTTGTCCCGGAGCAGCAGTTCTCCTTCCCGGCTGCTCGGCCAGCTCAGGACGCTTCATTAGAGTTGCACTCTGGGAGCTTCCGCTATGGGACCGAGCAGCGCCGGTGATCATCCGAGCACACCGGCGACATGAATAAATATAAAGAAGTAAAATGGAGAGATGGGGAAAAGTTTGGTTCTGGAAGATAAGGATTAAAATTTTATTACCGTGTCGGATTTAGGTGGAAGGGATAATCTACCCTGGGCCGTGGTTGGAACAAGTTCTAACATTTTTTTTGCGTTTTTTATGTTAAAAACAGCAAAAATATATAAAAGAAGACATTATTGTCCTGTACATTTTCAGCCGGATCTATTTTGATTTAGTGAATATATCTGATTAACAGAAACAATGTAATGGTGTGTACCAGGTTCCCCAAACTATAGCCAATGGTCCGGATACTGAGCCACCCCCACACTTAGTCCGGCCCTCTGAGCTGTGCCAAAGACATATATTAAAAATGTAAATTTGAATGTATGACTTACTTCTATCATATCTGCATGTAATAATAAAGGTTGTCTTTTAAATAAAAATCCCCCTTATTTTTAAGGTAGATTTGTTGATTTCCCCACTAACAGAATGCTACATTACACATAACTTTCTATGGTGATGAGCAGGTGATACCGCACGCCAACCGGCAAGAAAATCCACGCAGACCAAACGGTTAGGGACAAAGGATTGAAGTTGAGCAAAAGGGGACAAGGGATTATTTGTGTCTCATGAGTCATCATATAATGTTCTAAATGTCGCTTGAGAAGTGATGCTCGATTGTCTGTACAGTCATAAGAAAATAACTAATCTAATATTAGGGTGTAAAATAAAGACATTCATCTGTCAGGGTTTCAGGGTGTAGTTGGTGTGTCATTGGTCTGTGTTTCCAGCTTGTTTATTGTCATGTCACTTGGGTGATGTTGTTTCCCTCGTCTTTTGAGTCCAAGGTATATCTATCATTTATGCTAATCGCTATGTTAATGCTAAGGTTAATGCAAACGACTGAAGCTAATCGCTAAATCCTAATGCTAATCGCTAAAGCTTCTGCTCCAGCCTGTAATGCTAGCTCCTTTTCCTCGTTAACAATTCGAGTTTTAAGGTTAAACCTTTGCTTGTTTGCTGAGTTTGCGCTTTTAGTTTTGTTTCCTATAATAAGTTACTGTTGTATCCAACCTCCTTCGTCCTCCTGATCTTTTCTGTCCGCAGCCCGTGACATCATTAAATCTACACAACAATACTGGGCCCATGTGCTTTTCTGTTACAGATCGACCGGCCTCCTATTAAAGAAAGGGACAATTATGTAAATTTCATAGCGATTTTATCCTGGCCTGGGTTCTAGATTAAGATAGTATCCTAGGAACAATAGCCACAGGGTACATCCTGGATGACATGCCCCTCACATACACATTCATATAAAAGGCAGTTTGGAATGTCTTCCCACCAGAATGTCTTTGGAAGGTTAGTACACAGGGACAAGAACATTGGCGGGTTCCACAGACAGTAACTCAAGGTCAGGATCAAACTAAAGACTCTGGAGATGTAAGACAGCAGCATTATCTGCTCTAAGAAATGTTTTAAACAATCAAGAGCCCAAAACTGAAAGTGTCCTTAGCCAGCCATGTTGCCTGCATCCCTTTTACTTCTGTCCTTAGACTTTTGTTTAATTACCAGGACCACATTAGGCCATGACTTGCACTAGAGCTAGGATTCATTTTGGAATAAGCTCGAGTATGCAGCAAACACCTTCACTGTTATTCTTAAAGGAGGTTTTAGAAAGGTAAAATTGTTAAAAACTATACAAAAGACATAGAAATATATACAAATCATTTAGTGTGGGTACAAATGAAGCAATTTGCCCCAGGTCCCTGTTTGAATATTAAAAGAGAAATAGTCTACTGCCCCAACTAATGAAACAAAAGATGGAAGAAGTGAAACAAATATAAGTCTCGGAGGTATGCTGTTAATAAATCGCTGTGTGTTTGGGGGGGGATTTAGCTCCCTAATGTTTCAGAGAAGGCCTCTGTATAATAGGATAAAGCATCATTAAGAGCACAAAACGAAACAACCTGTAGATATAAACCGAAATTAAAGCCCAGCTTTTTAAAAAATCTGGCTTTTGTCTTTGTTTTTTACGCCAATTTGCTTCTGTCTATTACACATATTATGCATGCACGACTTCTCCACTATCTCTATAGCTGTTGGGCGAAATTACAGTTGGTATCTGGAAAGAAAACACTGTGAAGCAGAAAATGATAAAAGTCTAGACAGAAACAAACCCACAAAATGCTGTTGGTTTTTAATTGGTAAGACTTTTAGTTTGGCTGCTATTTAATAATAAGTCAAACCTTTAATTTGTTATTGACTGCAGTTTTTTCCAGAATTTTTAGTTATGAATTCTTGTTTTATCTAAATAAATTCAGTATAAGTTAAAAAAAATTAACCACTGAAGCAAATGCATGGTAGCTCAATCTATAAGGCGTTTGACTGGCGAGCTGCAAAGGGACATTGGTAGCTCAGTGTTAAAGATGTTGGACTGCTGATCAGAAAATCAACATAATAAAAAGAACATAGCATAAAAAGCCCCAAACTGAAGCCCTTATTCCCCAGCTGCTCAGGTGAGATACATTTAAGTCATTAGGGCATTTGCCAGAGGCCAGAAATGTACATGAATTGTAAAGCTATGTGTTTGATTGCCAGTACCACCAAGCTGCCACTGTCACACCCCTAACATCCGCTCAGCATCCCGTGTCTCACTCGATAGCTAGTCAGACATGTGCTTTAGCAAGTGGAGTCGTCTGATCTCCAAGGTAAATGCTGCACATTATACTTAATAAAACCAGTTTATTCCAGTACATCCTATCGGATTGTTTTTATACGATATTCATTATATATAAGTTTATTTTTCTTATTTAAAAACACGTTGCGGTGTTTTGGGGGACCCGGAACGGATAAATGGCATTTTAATTCATTTCAATGGGAAAAATTGATTTGACATACAAGTAATTTGAATTATGAGCTCCATCACAAAACCAATTAAACTCGTAAGTCAAAGCACCGCTGGATATAAAATGTAGGATTTAATTTCTGCATCTTGTTTAAATGTTTGTGTTTTTGTGTTTGGACCACTGAATTAGCTGGAATAATAAATAAACTGCTAATTTAGTCATAAGGTAATCCTTCTGCACAGTTATCATATTTTATAACCTTTTGCTGTCTGTGTTGCTCTGGACTTTCAGCCCACACACTCATCCACTTGTTCCACTTGGCTGTATCCTCCCCCAACACATGGTGATATGGGTGCAAGATTAATCAATGTTCCAGCCAGTAATAAATTGGATTCAAGTGACAAGCAAACGTCTATACCTGTCTGCTTGGGTGGTGACCAGTGATTGGTGACCCGGGTCTGTGTTCTCAACCTGCAGCTAAATCATCAGGATCGGCTGATTTAGTTTTGAAGGCCTAGACACACTGATCTATTAATCGACCAGCCAGAGTTGTGTTGGTGTCTGGGTTAGAGAAGGTGAGCGGGTTCAGAGATTAAGGTGGCAAAGGTTTACCTTCTGATCAGATGGATTTAATATGTCTTTATTAATGTTATTAAACTATCGATGTCTTCCGAAGTGAAGATACTTAAATAGATCTTTGGTACCAGATGTGTATCTACAATCAAAGGCTGCTCAGGAATCTGGCAGTCAAGCATATCCAGTGAATTTTTATTTTTTAGAAACGGGATGAATAGCATCTCAGATTTGATCGTTTTCTGTTATTTGCCTGAGGGTAATCAATCAAAACCTGAGATGACAGGGCTGTTGTTGGGGCATGCTTACCTTAAATGTAACCCTTTGAAGTGCTGCCTTGCCGTGAGTCAAAAGCAATCTTAGAACAGTGTCTATAAGAACGTAGCTTTCATATGGGTAAAATCCCTAAATCAGACACATACATCGTAGACACACAGATGTATTTTAAAGTGCACTTTAATTATTTCCTGAGCTCCATGCCAAAGCTCCTTTAGTTCCTGCTTGATGATTTTCTCTACATGCTGCTGAATTGTGGGATTCTGATCTTTTTTCCTGATCAGAAACACTGAAGAGCTCACACTCCCATTGAGACCATGACTGAGTGCAGCTTAGCATTCCAGAGACACATTTGGCACCTTGTGGCTCAATTAGTTTTATTTTAAGAGGAAAATGTAGTGTGGCAATCAGCAGGGAGACCAGAACCCTTGCTGAGAGTTAGTTCTGCTTCAGATGATACCAGACAAAGATTACTGAGGTTTTACTATAACTTTTTGATTGCAAACTCTTTCTTTCTTGAATCAGGTCCTCTGTTCTTTTTCTCCTGAAGCTGAGTGGTATGCGCTTAATCAGTCAAGCAGCACACATTTCTCTATATTAAGTATTTTTCCCAATATTTCTTCCTTTGGGGGTATTAACAAAGCATCATGTTGCCCATGTCAGCTTTAAACTGGCCTTGATGTTGGGCTTGTTTGTCTGAGCTTGGTAAAATGTTTGTAAAAACATGGTGATGAAAGACAGCGCTGGATCTGCGGGAACATTGTGTGGGTGTGCAGTGACAGGTAGCGAAGGGTCGTTTGCAATGTGTTTGTGGGTGCAAATACTTGGAAATTCACCTAATTAAACAGTCACAAAAGCAAATAAACAGCCTATTGTGATTTCCAAAGAGGACTCATGCCTTACACGGTGGTTTCTGCTAATAGCCTCTGATAGCCAAACATTTCTTGAGTTCATGCATGCCAATTATTCTATCCAGTGAATGTATGCCAACAATTTCATGCAATTTTCCCAACATAGGCATTCAGACATAACCAGCAGTTTGCCTTTATATCTGACTTGTATCAAATACATGGGCAGGAGGATCACCGAGCCAAATTATGTTGACCATGGACTCTTAGTTTTCCAGCTGCTTTTATCAAGTCAAGGTTTTGTTGTCCAAACTGTCACCCCTGTGGCCTAAATTTATTTCCAAGCAAAAGCTATGATTTTAGCAAATCCTGCATCTACCAAATGTTTAAACTAAATCTTGTGGGGCAGTACCACCCAGACTGTTTACAGACATTAATTTAGGTATGGATACACATGCTGACCTCAGTGGTGTTCATGCAGTTCATAGTTCTGTGTGTTCTGTTTTCTTTGTAAGTATTTCTTCTTTGCAAATAATTAGAATTAGCAAATCTATCATAGGCTGATCTGCAACACTTATTCTCACTTTGGCCTCCAAAGTCTATAGAAAAAACTATTCACTTAGACCTTCTATGTGCACTCTATTTTCATGTCTGTTTTTTCTCTACTTGCTACCCAGCTCCCTGTAGAACTTGCATGTCTGCTTGCTAAACAGGGCATGTTGGATGATCTATCACCTTGGACTTCCCCCATGGTGCATCTCACCCTCTTTTCCATCTGTCAGTTTGCTGATGCTGCCTGCTACAGTGATTCTGTTTTGCTTCGCCAAAGACATTTGCTCTTGCCAAATGGTGCACAGTTCCCGCCCACTTTACTACATGTTCCCAAAACCCTTTCTTACTCAAATTCCAGCCTAGCGTATATGCACACCTCCACTCATGCTGTTTCAGCACCACTTCACTCAGATAAAGAATTTTTCAAGAAATGACCCTATAAACCACAGGACATGGTATAAAAGGACAACATTTTGGAAATAATGCTTACCCACAACTGTTTAGTTTGCCTATTTTAAAGAAAGGCAATAAAATTCTTTACTTAAAATGGTATGCCAATTCTTTTTAGACTTCAGCCATTTTGAAGCTTTCTTTATCCACCATAGCAGGGGACAGAATTCGCTTTTTTGAAATGATTGACTAAACAGGTGATTGATTGGAGTAGGTGGAGAAACGTGTCAGGTGTGATGTGTGACAGGAGAATATCAGCTAGAATCAAGGGGAAGGTGTACAAGACAGTGGTGAGACCAGCTATGATGTATGGTTTAGAGACAGTGCGCTAAGGAAGAGACAGGTGGCAGAGCTGAAGATGTTGAGGTTTTTCTTTTGGAGTGACAACAGAATTAGGGTTGGACAGAATTAGGAACGAGTTCATCAGGGGGGCGGCTCATGTTAGATGTTTTGGGGAGAAAGCCTGAAAAGCCAGATTAAGGTGGTTTGGACATGTACAGAGGAGAGATATTGAACATATTGGTAGTAGGATTTTAGAAATAAAGCTACCAGACAGAAGATAAAGAGGAAGACCAAAGAGAAGGTAAACGAGGACATGAAGTTAGTGGGTGTGAGTGAAGAGGATGTAGAGAATAGGGTTAGGTGAAGACAGATGATTCGCTGTGGTGACCCCTAAAAGGGAACAGCCGGAAGGAGAAGAAGAAAAGGATTGACTGAACCATATGTTGCCCTAGACAGTGACAACTTTAGAAATCCTCCTAATTCTTGCGCTTTTACTTGTCGAGTAATGAAAGGTGAAAAATCCAAAATATCTGTCAGTGAGGCAAAATTTGTAGCCAGGTACTCCTTCACCTTGTCTCTGTAAACCCTAAGGAAAGTAAAAGCAGTAGCAAAGAGTTGGATATTTTATAACATTGGACTTATAGTACTTTTCAAAGCTTCCCCTAAAGCAAGGTTCCTGCTAGTCCCGAGTAATCATTTGTGCTTGATCTTGTAAGGAATCCTGTTGAATTCCCCCTTCTGCATGCATAATGTCAGCAATGGTAAAAAAAAAAAATAAAAAAATAGACGGTTGGGAACAAGAAAATGAATATAATATTGGTGTAGTTAATTTGTTCCCCTTGCAAGATAATTCAACCAGGGCAGGAGCTGAGTAGAGTTTATAATTCCCTAGTCCTTTCATTAATTTGCTCTCCATGTTAGATGCCTGCAGTAAAGAGAAAAATAAAACGAGTCCCAGACTCATGATAAATCACAGTATGGACATGTTGCCTGAGCCACTTTATTGCCACACATTGATGAAAGGGCAAATATCTGATACCACAGAAGGGTATCTTTACCTGCATAGAAAGGGAACAGAGATGTGTATGAAGAAGAAGCCTAATTATTCAGCTTCATTTGATGTAAATTAAGAAAAAAGACAGTTTATAAAGAGATAATATTATGCTAGGGTCTTCTTTGACTCATTGCCTTCTATCGCAGTGACTATCGCAGGCTCTTGAAAAGCAGTGAAAAGCCTGGTTGGGCCTGAAATTAAATTCCAATCTTTCAATTAGCAGTCCAACATCTTAATCACCTGACCCTTATTAGCTCATTAGAAGCTATGGGGTATCATAATGTTTGAATGATCATAAGAGGGGTTGGGTCTATACCCTCTATTCTTATCACAGGATACACTTAATATCTTTAAATTGTATTGTAATGGTCTAGCTCTACAAGGTGGCCACAGAAGCGTGGAGACTACCGTTGTCTACTTATTTAGAATGCAGCTAAATCATTGGTACTAGATAATAATGTTTTTTATTCATTTATTCTGACTTCAAAACACTTTAGTAATATAAAATAGTATCTACTTGAAACTTCATAGGGCTTAATTTGCCCCTGTTTGAGCGGATGACTCATCTCCTTTATTCAGTTTAATTCATCCAAATATCTTGTAAACATGATAGCTAGACCTTAACAAAATAAAAATGCATACCTTAGTTGACAACCTTTTTGTTCCACGATATTTTTAGCTAGATTTTATTCTATGGCTCATTTCAATAATGTGCCATCAAAACATAGTGATGAACAGCACCAATTAGGACTGTTTGGAAGTGTGGGTGGTGGAGGGTGGAGATATGCTAGTTTGGCACTTGTTTCAACACCCTCCACCTTAGCATGCTGACCAAGGCCAAGGAATTTGAGTGTTTAAACAAAACCTTTATTAATGGAAGAGAGAAAATTAAGCAATTAGTTTTTATTGTAATACAGATACAGAATCATACAGTAGCTTTGGGAGTTCTGTCTGGATTGTGATCATTTAAGATGCATTTGTCAAGCTGGATAAAAGGTTGCTAATGGGAGGTGGGATGAAGAGCTTATGAGGAATTCCAGAGTGGACCGTTTGAGAGGTTGAGGGCTGGTTATAGATTGCTGCATCTGTGAGTGTTTGAAGGGAATTTGTTTATGGAAAAACTAATCTCCATAAGCAGGAGGCTTTTGGAGGATTTTGATTAGTTTTGACCTTTCAGGACCTGATGTATCATTCGACTCCGGTTTGGGTATGATCTGTCAGCTTTACAGATACTGCATGGCGAACACACACCCACATGTACAGGTCACATATTAAACATCCACTGTTGGCTATTTTCAGACTTCAGTTCTAGACTTAGTTGAAATTCATGCATCTTTCATAAAATGGTGCAACATGGAGCAATAAAGAAAGCAAGCATGGAGATGTTTAACCACCCATTGAACCTCTCCTTCGAGTCAATGAATTTTTTTCCACATTCGATTTGTACAAGTTAATTTTTTGCTTATGTGTACACAGGTGTGGTATCCAATCCTTTGATCCCAAGTCGACGAGAGTCATCATCTGTGCCTGAGTGGAGGCTAAATAAATTAGCTATCTATTCTATTTGGCACAATTGATTCTCTCTATTGCACAAATTCGACCAAATCTCAACAGGCATAGCTATAAGCCTTAGCTCAATGTAATCTATTGACATCTGATTCCATGAACAGATCTCCCTCTCTATTTCCCAGCTACGAAACAAATGTCATTCTGTTCCATTCAAACTTCCACTTATCCATGATGGATCACACATTATCCTATTTGCTCTGACATGTAGCTTTCTCAGAGACCCATTTGTCAATATCTACCGATCCTCTTTTAACCAGTTACACACTGAGCACTCAGCAAGCTTCACTGATGACAAGTTAAAATTCATGTACAAAGACATCCAGAACATGTGGCAGAAACAAGCCTATTAATATACCACAAAGCATTGATCCATTCCCTGTCCTGTTTCCCAGGCTGCCCATAATCTGGAATCTCGTTTCTTGTGTCACCGCTGACGGTTATAGAAAAGCTCCACCTTCTCAAACTGCTATTGTTTTGTCCCTCCGACTATAATTATTCCTGTTCGTTTGCTTCCTTGTGTCTCGCCTCTTAGTGTTTTTTCCATGTTTAGCATGAGAACAGAAGCATGTTTGCTAAGATAAGTGTAGCTCTAAGCTCATTTATGACTCATGACCTCAAACCCATTTCTGTTCCAACGCTCTGGAAAGATTCGATGATAAACACATCCAGTAATGTCTTAGAAGCAATTCTATGAAGGCGATATCACAATAATGACAAATATCTCTGTCAGCAAACTAGTACACGAAGTTGTATAATTAAAATGTATCCTGTTTCGTTCTGGCTCGCTTGCTTTGTTCTATTGATTTCAGCTGCCTTTGTTCGCCACATATACAATGACGAATGGCGTGGATGTTTAACTGTTTTTCTCTGCTTGCTAATCTGTGGGGTTTTTTTGTATTCCTTATATTTTTTTTTTAGCTGATTCCCTCCCTATCGCACTTTCCTTTCCTTGGCTTGGCCATAGTGTTATTCCGGAGACTAGAGCAATTATAAAGATAAAGCACCTTTGACCATCCTCCCCTCACGTAGTCAACAAATATCTATCCCACTGGGCCTGAAGTAAAGACATCACTCAAGCAAGATTTAACTTATCTTAATCTGATAGTAAGAAAAAATCCCAGACCAGTGACAAGAAACGGGTTCCACTATTGTTTGTCACTGGAGTCTTACAAACTTTGGGCACTGGATGGGAAAAGGTTCTATAAAGGATTTCCTAAAGGGATCTTTAGGTTTGTTTTACATTTACAGCATTTGGCAGACTTATGTCCTTATTTGGAATTCAATTTAGCAGTTGAGTGTTAAGGGCCATGCTCAAGGGCCCAGCATTGTCAGCTTGGTGTTGCTGGGAACTTAACCCATCAATGACATGAGAGATTAAGCAGAATGACCCCTCAGTGAGTCTAACAGTGGTGATGCGTCCAAAATCGCATACTGATAATAGGAAATACACTTAAAACGTACATTATCCTGGACGCTAAAAAAGGCAGTTCTATATAATAGGATTATAGGTAGTATAAATAAAATTTGGATGTACTACATCCACCATGCTGTAGGTTCGACCATGTTGGACAAGTACAATTCAACCACGTAGAAAGTCATTTTTTGTGAAATAATTTTACACTTCAAAAGTCGCCACTTTCGGCCATTTTGGAATGAGTTGTCTTCTCTGCAGGCTTATGAGATAGTAAAGTGTTCTTCATAGGCGTACTTCAGAATCAGGGCAGAGGTAGTAGATCAACCAGGTATGTTTTACCTGCAATTTTTTGGAGTACTATGAATCCAAACATACTACTCACCGTACATACTCTTTAGTGCATACTATACAATAGAGAAGTATTCGATTTCTGGCACAATCTGCATCTGTTTTTTAGTTGCAGCTCGTAAAAGCATTGCTGAATCGCAAACTTTGACTTTAGAAAAACTGACATCAAAATATTCGAGGAAGCCATTGCAGAATATACTGTATAGCTTACCGCTAGTTGCAAATGCTGACATTATTATGAAAAGGTAAGTAAAAAAGCACTACATTTTTTTTTAGTTTTTCCTCTTGCAAAGCTTTTTTCCTCTATTTTCATGCTGCTTTTCTCACCACCAGGGTCCTACCTCCTTGTTTTTCAGATGTCATTATGAGGTGAGTCTTTGACCTTAAATCTTCACGGCCTGTCAGCAGCTTCTAACTTGGCCTGGCGGGTTATCAATAATGTCTAGCTTAGAGTTGGCATGCTGATAGCCAGCTTGGCTCAGCATACACCCTGCAAGGTCCTCTGAGAGGTTATTAATGAGATTACCTTGAGTGGGCAGGGGCAGATTGTGGAATCAGAGAGGAGAGAAAGGATCAGAAATGATGCAAAATTTCCTTTTAGTGCATGCAGGCCAGACTGTTTTGGTCAGTTTCCAAGGACCCATTTACCTTTCCAAGCTCACCGTTTTAATAACCTATAACTGCTTAAGAAATGCAAATTCTGAGGGGAGTCTGCATCAAAATGGGTAGTGAACACTGCAACCACATCAATATTTGTACCCACATCTACCAGCAGGCTATTTTAGAGTGCAGAGACCTCTCATTAAAATGCACAGGAGGAAATGAATTAACTAACCCACATTCTTTCCTCTTGCTTTTATTCTGAGGGCCAAATCACCTTCTGAGAATCACAGCGGTGGCATTGACACGCAAGGGTGCATTCGTGGTCTCACTTACTGGACCTATTGACTAGGACACACATGGTTTGTAATTCTGCCACTGCTCCTCACTGCTGGTTCATTAAATGTTATAAGGCATTTGCATTGCTCGGTACAAAACATTTCAGCATAGCATTGACTTAATGAGCATCACCACATAGCTCTATGCTGCACTGTGTCTCAGTATGCACAAGCTCTTCTCGTTTTTAGCAGGTCTCTGAGCCAAAAAGCTTGTATAATCACAGCCTTATTTCTCACATCATCTCTGTTTGAATTTGGACAAGTAGTTCTGATGTATGCCATAAATGCAAGATATTTATGGGGACACAGGCTGTGCATGCTTTTCTACAAATATGACTCATTTTGCTAGTCAGGGTTAAATCACTACAGAGCCTTGGATTCTGGTGGTTTTGATGCGAAATCGTCACTGAATATTAATCTTAGAATCACATACATAGAGATTGCCAAAGTTATCATTGCCACTTAAATTGACAGATGCTTATATACCCTAGCTTTTAATAGTCCAGGCTGCTTAATGGGATTTCTGGCAAAGCAAAAGTTAGAGATCTTAATGAGTTTGGCAGACTATCCTTAAGATCTTGGCAAGTTTGGCTTACCAAAGGTAGAGAAAATGACGAGTTTGGAATACCGAAAGTGGAGATCTTGGTGAGGGCGGTATAACAAAAGTAGAGATCTTGGTGAGGTTGACGTACCATTGCCAGAGTTCTGGATTCATTTAGTATGTCAGTGGTGGATGTCTGGCTTTACCTCAAAACCTAAATAAAAACCAAACGGTACCCAAATGGATAGCTTAACCCCCTGCAAGGCTTTTAATCCTTAACTGTTTAGTCATATTGAAGAGACGAACGTGAGTCGTTATGGATAAGTGTATCTGCCAAAGTGGTGTAAATGTAATGCAAAAGTAATGGGAAAAATTTACCAACAGACATTGATAGAAACTTTTATGAGAACCAAACGACACTTTGCCTTGATATTAAGCTAAGACTTTTATTGGACACATCTGCTTTAAAAACGTGTACTTACTTGTAAATTTGTGTATAAAAACCTCATAACCTACTTTCACCTTTTAATATTACAAACCCACTAGGCCTCAGTTTGTTTTCTTAACACCGCTGACTAACCTGCAATGTTTTAACAAGAATTCAAATATGGTACAAGAAGCTGACTTTTTTTTATTAAGCTGTGTAGTTCTTATATACGGTTATCTACACCTTTTTTGCCAAGTCACTGCACAACTGCATCACAGCTAAAGACAAATGCGAGCCGAAGGCGTCAGCTTTAGAGATAGACTCTGCTGTAAGGGCTTAAAGTTACACTGTGTAGGTACCGCCATTCAAAGCTAACTATAAAGATTAGAGAAAGTCTGCATTAAACTTCCCTGGTGCTTCTAAGTGCTTTTATATATACACGGTTTAGTCCTTTTGAATGGAACCCTGGTGTGCTTCCCTGGAAGAAAGGAATTATACCTTGGATTGACTTAACTTTTCATAAATGCAGTGCCGGTTTGGGTTAAGCGTTTTTTTAGACATAAGCTGCTGAATTAAGTCAACATAAAGGCAGTTAAACTGCAGAAACGATTGGAGTAAACTTACTTAGAAATACAGAAACTGCATAAAACTCTGTACAGTTGTTTTTTTTGTTTTTTTATTTACACTATTTTTGGCTAGGAAGCAAGGTGGTAGAGTTGGATTTCCGAGCAGAAGATTGTGGGTTTAATTCCCAGCACCACCCACCTGCTAATGCTGGGTCATTGAGCAAGGCTCTAAATCCCCAACTGCTCAACTGTCTAAAAATTGGATAAATGTAGGTCGCGCTTGATAAAGATGTCTGCCAAAAAACAGAAATGTAAAATTAAATGCAATAATATAAATGGATTGTGATACAGATATTTGCTGATGTTTTCTCTCATGAAATTGGCTATTCATGAGAAAATAAATATAACTGAATAAATATAAAATATAAAAATTAATTTTTCAGGAAAATTGTATTCTGTGTCTGTCGTTGTAGTTGCAAATAAATTAAGCATCAAGCAACTAGAGTTACATTTACAGCATTATCCATGACATTTATCTCTTTTATACAACTGATTGATTAGGGTCTAAGGGCCTTGCTCAGGGGCCCAGCAGTGGTGGTGCTGGAAGTCAAACACATATCTTTCAATTAGCAGTCCAATACCTAAACCACTACGCTACCACTTTTACAGTCTGGCCCTAAAATCTTCCCAGAACGTTGCTCGTGTGGAGTGGGAACCGATTACATCACTGGGCGGCGCTTTTACCAGTTTAAGGACCGCAGTTTGAGATGTGGCATTTTTAAGAGTGTGTGTTCTACTCTAGGGTTCTAATATTCATGGCAGTTCATGAATGCTGATGTTTAATTATAGTCCTCTATCCAGGCTTGCGTTACAGGGTGACGATTGCAGCTTCTGTATTTGTTTTGATTTTATTTGCCATCAACATGTTGGTCTGGAAACTAAATCACTAAAAGCTGTGAACATTAAAAACACTTCTCCAGTCCAAAATCCCACCCTGGGACATTTAGCTGGGTTTATGTTGTTAATTATTATCCGTGTTTATTCACTGTTTTCTGCAGAAGCGTTTGCCTTTATCAGTTTTGTCTCTAGCTGTTAAGCACTGTTTTGAACCGGCGCTGATCTCTGACTATCACAGCGTCTGGTTAAAATTGTAGATGTGAATCACCAGTGAAATAATTGACTCTTTTTCCTGTTTAAACATGGATATGTAACTCAAACAAAGCAATTAAAATGGAGATGGCCATTTCTTGTTTCTTTTTATAGATGAGTGTCAGCCCTGAGAAACAATTCTTATCGGCGGCGTTTAGTTAACGAGCGAAGAAAACTTACATCCCGCTTTGATTTGTGAGTTAAAGGGAGCAATTTAACAATAAATATGAGAAAAGTGGAACTTTTCAACTGCACCGCTTAAATTACTGTTCATATTTTATATTTTACTTATAGTGGAGTTTTAGTGCCAGTATAAAAAAAAGATCATGAGATTAAACTTGGGTTTAATTCGGCGATAAAATCAGTTACGAGAATTAAGTCAAAATATTTTAAGATTAAAGCGGAAACTTTGAAAATAACTTTAAAAGTAAAATAAAGTAAAATAAATCAAGCTGAATTTATAGGAAAAAAGCGTTAACTTTGCGATTAAAGATAAAATTATGAGATTAAGGTCAAAATTAAAAAAAGTAAAAATGACAAAAAAGTCGTAATCATGATGAGAAATGTAAAATTGCGAGAATAGCATCGAAATAATGACCATAAAGTCGAAATTATAAAAATACAGTCGAAATTATAAGAATAAATTTGAAATTACAAGAAAAAAGTCAAATTCTAAGAATACAGTAAAAATACTTTGAGAGTAATCTTGAAAATTAAGTCGAAATTACGAGAATAGATCAGAAGTGGAAATGATGAGACTAAAATCGAAATACTTTGCAGAGCAATACGAAATTTTTTTCTCTAGCAGGAAGGAAATTCTTTGTATTTTGGCGCATTAGCATGCAGTTGCAGGTAGTAAACGGAAACTGTGGCGGTTGTATAGAAAACTAAATCATAACCTTATTTAAGACTGAACCTCCTGTTAAACAGGTCATTAATCTGGTAGTATGTTAATATTGATGAACTCGTCTTTATTCTCTGCTGGGAAACACACACACACGGCAACCTGCACTTTTCTTTAAAATATTAAGACTTTATTCTCTTGATTTCGACTTTATTCTCAAATTATTTCTATTTAATTTTTGCAATTTTAACATTATTATCAAAATAATACAACTTTATCATTTATTTATTTTATTTTTTTAACACGGCACTAAAGCTCTGTCGAATACCTGCTATAAAATACACATTATATTCAATTATTAATAAGCCGAATGTTGTTATAATTAGGTTGTTTTAATTAACATGTATTATCTCTCTTTTAGGTGCTAAGTAAACTGTGTATCTGTGTTTTCTGCAATTACACAAATATTCCACACAATTTCCACATAAGTGTCAAAATCCCCTTTAGAACAAAGTTGTTTTTCCTTCATGCTCAATCTATCCACTCAATAGTCTTTGTGAGTAGTTTCTTATGCTTATGTGTGTGTGTGTGTGTGTGTGTAAGAGTGTGTACTTGCTAGTCAGCAGAGGGTTTTTGTTTGTGCACTCAGCAGGCAAGCGATGCTCTAATTAAAACAATTAAGCGAAAGACGGGAAAGCGGTGCAGAACGGCGCACATCCAGCACAGCCGCTCGACACTCCCGAGATCACGCCTGTGGCAGAAAGATGTCACTGCTGTCAGAGCTAATCTGATTAAACCGTTATTGTTCCTTAATGCTTACATGAAAAGAATGGAAAATAAAAGCAGGCTAAGCGGAGGGAAGTGCGAGATGTTAGTCGGTGTGTGATAAGTCATCGCCCGAGTCACTGATAAATCGTCGCTCATTGTCCTCATTTACACTTTTTTTAAACAGAGCAGGAGTTCAAGTGTGAAAACCGCAAATCAAAAATCAAAACATTTTACATCTACATTTGGCAGATGTTCTTATTCAGAGCGACTTACATTCATTTATCTTTATACAACTGAGAAATTGGGGGTTAAGGGCCTTGCTCATGGGCCCAGCAGTGGCAACTTGGTGGTGCCGGAAATCGAAACCCTGAGCTTCCAATTAGTAGTCCAACATGTTAACCACTGCGCTACCATTTTCTCCTTATTTGTCACATACATAATTATATGCAGTACAACATAGTGTAACTCTCAGATGTTTCTGACTCTCCAATGTTTCAAATGTTACAGAAACGATTTAAAATATTTCTAGCTATTTTTTTATATTTAGCTTTTTTAAAATTATTCTGCACAGCACATCTATTCTATACAGCACTTCGTCGTCCTTATCCAGGGTGACTTACATTTATCTCATTTATACAGCTGAGCAATTGGGTGTTAAGGATCTTGCTCAGGGGCCCTAGCAGTGGTAGCTTGGTGGAGCTGGGATTTAAACCCACAATCTTGAGGTTGGTAGTCCAACACCTTAACCATGAGCCACCTAACACTTAACTTTAGTGACATAAACTTTACAGCACAGTAAAATTTGTTTCTTTGCATATCCCAGTTGGGGTCAGAGTGCAGGGTCAGCTATAATACAGCACCCTGGAGCAGGAAGGTTTTGCTCAAAGACCCAAAGGTAGCAAACTGGCAGTGGTAGGGCCTGAACCCAGGTCTTCCTGGACTTCCAATCAACAACTTAGTGCCTTAACCATTTGAGCCACCACTGCTGCTCATAAAAATAATATAATGTCAGAATCATCAAATATTAATACAAATATCCCTATAACTTTCTGAGAACAACATACTGTTTTGGGAATGTTGTTTAAAATGTTATGAAACCGTGAAAAGAACATTGTTCTATTAAACATTTGTGAGTTTATAAGGATCTTGTTCAGGAGCCCAGCAGTGGCACTGGGAATTAAACAAAGGATCCTCTGACCAGCATTCCAGCTCATAAACCCCTGGGCTACCATATAGCTGCTATAATGTGAGCGAAATGGGTGGCTCAAATGGTTAAGGTGCTGAGTTGTTAATCTGAAGACCAGAAACACCTGGGCTCGAGCCCCACCTCCGGCAAGTCAACCACTGTTGGGTCCTTGAGCAAGACCCTTAACCCCTCCTGCTCCAGGGGCGCTGTATCATAGCTGACCCTGCGCTCTGACCCCCAACTTACTAAGATGGGATATGCGAAAAATGCATTTCATTGGCTCTGTACACGTACCTTCCACAATGAATTGAATATTATTCAAATCAAAAACTTCACAGACATTTTAAAGTATTAAGTCAAATGCGTTATCGTTTGATAGATAAAATATAGTCAGTGTCGAAGGGTCACTTCAGTATAACAGGATCTCTTTAAGTCAAAACAATCGATTCGTCCTTCCTTCTTATGACTAGTATTTTACTCTTCTGGAAAACTCGGATTGGTGGCTGGAGAAGAAACACAATCCACATCCATATTTATTCCTGAAAGCTTCCAGAAACGAGGGAATACTAGTCGGGGCTGGTGTTGCTGTGCAGCTGGTGGTTCAGACTTGGCCAGTTTCATTTTTCAACCAGTCGAGGTTAATGCACATTAGCATCAGGGTGTGTGGAGGCACAGATATTCCCACAGGAAGCTGAGAACCAGGTACTTCCAGTACATCATGCTCATTAATCAGAAAACAGCAAGGTGGCAGGTTGGGCTGGGATGCTGGGGTGGATCCTAATCAGGGGAATTAGAAAAGTGAAGAGTGTACATGGTCTCTGGATATTCATACATGAAGAAGGAAGTCAGCAGTGGTTCTACTACTGCATCTTCTAACATTGTACACACTAATTAGTTCTCACTACTTCCTGTTTACGTCCTGGTGTATTCTTTATGAGTACATGTCATCTAAATGTTGTATACATGCAAAGTTTCGGCAACCTGTCTTCAGAAATTTGCTGACCCTTTTTTAACTTTTTGGCCTTCGCTCAAGATTTTTTTTATTTGTAAATAAATCTGTCAAGCTGCAACTGCTGAGCCACTAAGCAAAGCCTTTAACACCTGGCGTCCGACAAACTTAGTAAATGTAAATGTTCAATTTAAAAGGAAGGGGAAAAGGGGTGGGGCTATCGTTTATAAATTTCTTATAATTTATAAATGATTATAACACATTAGTATTATGTAGCTATATTATAAGTTAAAACAGATGGAAAAAATATTATATTATTATATTATACTGTATAATCGTGTTATAAAGCATTTGTAAGACAGTAATTACATAGTTATAATATATATTACACATTAAACTATAAAATTGTGTAAAGATTTGTATAAAAATAAAACATTATGCAGATAGTTATAACATTTTACATGGTCATGGTAGGTTTCTGTAAAATGGTTCTACCCGGAACCTTGTTGTAGAATTCTTCTTGGAACTTTTATGTCCATAAGTCCATGCTGGTCTGAAGAAAAAGAAGAAAAGGGTAGTTTACATTTACATAAGGGTAGTTTAAATTCCCATATTAAATAAAGAACAAGTATGTGACCCTCACTGAGACAGTGAGGACAGCCCTGGCACAACATTACCATTTCTTATAGCGGTTCATGGCTAAACTTTAGGCGTTTTTTTCAGCACTGACTGGAATTATAAGCGTTGTGAGACCGGCAGAACTGTCACAAATTAAAGCCTGAAAACAAACCAGCATTCCGAATCATTATAAAAATATATTCATGAGTCACTGCAGAATAATGCAAACCTCCAGCGCTTAAAGTACATCTCGGGTATTAAGCAGTCAAGGTCTCGTCTCCTCGCACTGCATATATATCGTTTGTATTCCATGTCAAACCTGACTCATCCTCCATTAAGCTTCTGGTCACACATACCGACAGTATATACACTTTCTGTTGCATTCAAAATAAAAAGAATTTTTTATAAATTGTTTTTGTTAAATGCCTGATATTAGAAACCTGGATTTAAAGTGCATACCATGCATAATAACATTTTAACAAGACTACACAGCTGTAATAAACACCATCATATATATTTCTAGATTTTATATATATATATAAAAGTCCCATATGGGAAAAGAAACTATTTCTTGTTCTGAGAATATAATTTTTTTATTACAGGAAAGTTGACATTTGCATGGAATCGCCCCTCCGCACCCTGTGCGTGTTAGCTGCTAACCTTTAAAAAGATATGGAGCGAAAAGTTGGAGATTTTTTTGGTTCTAATGAAGCAGTTTAAATGATGGTAAAGGCTGGATTTTGCTGCGTAGGCAACAAAGACAAAAAAAACATTGCTTAGGTAATAATGTCATGGTCTAATGCAGAGTCATTTCTAAAAACGAACAGACTTTCCTGTCACTAATGCTCAGATCCGTGTCAGCCAATCACAACGAAGCTTGGCTTTCACTCTCAGATGCCTTTATAATGCATTAGAACTTGCTGTTATTCAGATTTGATATGAGTAGAAATATAAATTAGTGTTTTAATCAGTACCTTGACGTGAAATGCTGGACCTTTCATGCGCTAAATTCAAAAGGTAATGGAAAAGGGGCGGGGCTATCGTTTATGAAGTTATGATATTTTATAAATGATTATAATACATTAGTATTACATAGCTTAACTTTTAAGTTGGAACAGATGAAAAAAAGAGGTCATATTTATGCTGCATTATACTGTGTTTTCATGTTATAATGCATTCATGAGACAGTAATTATATGGTTATAACATGTATTACACTTTAAATCTATAAAATTGTGTAAAAACTTGCAAAACCAATTATACCTCATGCAGATTGCTGTAATGTCTTGACATAGAGGTAGACATGGCTGATTGCACAGTATGGTGGTATGTTTCCACCATAGAAAACTTTACATGGTCATGGTAGGTTTCTGTAAAATGATTCTTGTTGTAGAATTCTTCTTGGAACATTTAAATATATGATTCCATGCTGATCTGGAGAAAATGAAGAAAAGGGTAGTTTACATTTACATTTATGACATTTGGCAGACACTCTTAAGCAGACTTACCCCAGTAAGTCCTAATTTTTATCCCTTTGAGCTGTTGAGGGTTAAGTGTCTTTCTCAGGGGCTGGCAGTGGAATTTTTGGGAAGTGAACCCATGATCTTCCTATAAGCAGTCCAACACCTTATACACTGCGCTAACACTTTTCTGTTGACCTGCCCATGTGATAAATGAGATAAATGTAAGTCGTGCTGAATAAAGGCGTCAATGGCAGAAATGTAAGTATCCTGTCTGAGAATTTGTAATCTTAATCTTTTAGTCAGAATTAAACAAGGAAGTCGGCTGAGATGATCACCATCGCTCCGGTCTTAAGGTTCCGAATGAGTAATATGTTCTATACGTTATACAGTATATCAACATGCAATTATTACATTTCTGTATGAAAGCTCACAGAATTCTCCAATCGCTCTGGTAGACTGATGAAGAGCAGGACGGGTCTGTCAATGCCATCGATTGTTAGGGTAATTCAGTGTCCTTTAAGACCCTTTGAGCTCTGAGAATTTGGCAGCTAGAATAGACGTGGTGAAGGAGAGATTTTTAGCCTGTATGTGTTCCGATTATACAGGTTATGCAGATAAACTGTTACAGTAATTCTCTGATGGCGAAAGACAGGACCAGGGTGATTTCAGTGGTGTCTTGGATCTGCTGTGGTGGGCGAACACTCATAACTGGAACAACACTGAACGGCGGCATGACCTTTAAAAGAAATATATTACTGTGGAATTGAAGCACAGTTAAGTAAGTGCCGCCAACCTGCAGGTTCGAGTGATTTATGAATCGCGCCTCAGCCCGGAAGAAGTCGACGCCTATATCGCCAAATGTACACGTCACTAACCTGCTTTAGATTAGCTAAATTTATTATCCGTCTTTTTCCATGGCATTTGAAGGTAATGTAAAGCTTAACTGGTTGCCTCACTTAAAATTTTCAGAAACATCGACTTGCAGACGGCTGACAGGAACAACAGATTGTTGTAGAAATGTTATAAAATCTTTTCTGAGGTTGGAAACATAGATTAGAGGTTAGTACCTTTGTGTTGCATCTGAATATTGTGGGTTCAGTCCCTGTTTCCACCGGTTCTCACTGACGCTGATCGGCGCAGATATTCCAACAAGGACATTTTGATTAAGGCTAAATTATATCAGGATCCTGGAGCCAGATGGGAGCGGCTGTAATTATCCCAGCAAGAGGATTGCTTTATTTTTGGTTTCGAGCGTGAGAGTGCTGATAAAATCCAGCAGAGAAACTCTTCAGCAATGCAAAGAGATTCTGTCATTTATCTTTTCTGATTATAGAGAAAAACTTGATGCTTCCAATTTCCTGCCTTTCATTCTTTATCTTGTTCCTGCTTTGTGACGAATTAGCCTGCGGCTAATGGTCTATGCTAATATCCTTTCACTGTGGCCTAACACTTCCTCAATACATTATTTATACTTCATCTTATCTAGGAATAGCTTCTTTTAGATTCTTGAGAACTCATATCATCTGGACTCACCCCATCCTCACGCGGTAATGAGGAGGGCGACCTAGCGGAGTTGGCGTTCTTTCATTTTTTTAAATCTTAATAATTGCTCTGTGTGTCTGTTTCTTCATCCCACTTCGCCCCAATCCTCTTTCGTCATGTGGTAATTTACTGGAGCGCTAAAGAGGGGCTTTATTTATAACATAGTCACTTCAGTCCTATAACAGAACGCTTGCCTGCACTAGACGAGCAGCGGAACGGAAAAGACGCCGCGAGACTCGTTACATGCGTAGTTGTGACTCGGATACATAGAACTATCAGATGTTTGGAATTCATGCTAGCATAAATAAAATGTTAATCATTTAAAATAAAATCTTATTGAAAAGGCTTTTTTTCCATAATGTTTTATATGCATAAAATTAAAAAGCTAGCTAGCTAATTTAAATTCAAGAGATTCAAGAGTCGCTTTTTACTATTTTTTTTTCTTTTATTGCAGTTCTTTATACTTATTTATGACATTTTAAATATAGGTTGTTGATACATATTAAGGTCAAAGGTCACATTGGGGTGGTTTTATCTCTCTCTTTATCTCAAGCAGCTTATTCACATTTACATTTACGGCATTTAACAGACACTTTTATCCAGAGCGACTTACATTTATCACATTTATACAACTGAGCAATTAATGGACTTGCTCAGGGGCCCAACAGTGGCACCTTAGTGGTGCTGGGAATTGAACCCCATATCTTTAAAATTAGCAGTCCAACACCTTAACCACTACGCTACCAGTTCCCACTTTACATATTTACATTTATAGCATCTGGCGGATGACCTTAGCCAGAGCGACCTACATTTCACCTCATTTTTATCCAACTAAGCAGGGTTATAGAACTTGCTTGCGGGCTCAGCAGTGGCATCTTAGCGGATCTTCTGTAAAAAGCCTTAGCCACTTGCCTACCACTTCACCCATGAGCTTATGAAAAAATGGAAGGTTTTTTTTTTTTTTTGCACTTTTATAAGTAGAAATGAAGGTCTGAATTTTGATTATAAAGAAACAGGTTTGAACCCTTAAAAGGTGGAACAGCAGAACCATCGATTTGCGAATGTAGTTTCCTAGAACTCAGTCGATATGTGTGTTATTAGTGAGCCTTGCAGCCTGCATTGTTTCTACTTAACAGCGTCTGGTTAAAACTGTCTCACACCCACACAAAATCTGCACAGTTAAAGTTCAGCGATAATTAAAACGATCCACTGCTTAAGGGTAATTTCTCTTCTCATCTTTTCCAATACAAGATTTTTTTTTTAAGGGGGCGATGCAATGCAATTTTTTTTCCTGGCTTCGTAGTGACCACACTAAAGCTTAGAGGAGTAACAAGGACTCGTTTATCAAAAACACTGCCATATCCCATCTGTCACTCCTACCCAACATCACCTCTGACTCGACCTCTGGAAGTCCACTCAGGGTTCATCCACTCCTTCAGGTCTCACGATGTACTTTTCTCATTATCAACCCATTGTTTCTAAAACATTTTTTTCTCCTCTTTTCCTCTCCCTCCCTCCTTGTTCTTCTCATTCGCTCAGTGTTCATAATCTTTTCCTCATTATACCAATGTTCTTTCCTTCCTGCCCTCCTCCTTTTAGCTTTCTGCTCCTCCACTACCCATCTTCCCCTTGTCCTTTCCTCTTAATTCCTTTCTTCTCATTCTCTCATCCTGACTTCACTCCTTGTCCTCTTCTCCTACTACTCTACTCGTTGTCTTTTTATCCTATTGCTCCTCATCCTCTTTTTATTCTCTCTTCAGTTTTTTCCACTCTTCCGATTCTACTCCTCCTCCTTCCCTCTTTGTCCTCACCTCTATGTCCTTACCTCATCCATAATCTCCTATTCAACTTCTTTTCCCTATCCACATCTTCTCAGCCCTGCCTATTCATCATTTCCTCCTTTTCCTCCACTTTGCATTCTCTACTTCTCATCCGTTCCTCCTCATCTGCACCTCCTCCTTCATTTTTTTCCGTACTACTCCTCTTCTTTTTGTCCCCTTTTCCAGACTTGTGTTCTCCCCAACTTCTCTTTTTCTTAAATTTTCCTTCTCATTCTTTTCCATTTTTATATTTCATTTCTCCTCCTTCTTTTCTATCCCTCATCATCCCCTTTTTATACATCCTCCATCCTCTCTTCCTCCTTCCTTTTCTCCTCCACTACACTCTCCTCATGCTCTCCACATCCACTCTCTGGCTTGTCTAGGTTTCATTGCAGACTTTCAGCTTTACAGATTTAAACAAATGTCAGAGAGCAGGAAGATCGAGGACCTGCAGTGGTAATTACTGTACCACCCTGACTGCTACAAACCCATCGTCATAGCAACAGATTATCTTTCCTCTCTCGTCCCCTCGCCTCCTCCAGCCACTTTCAGCTCTCCGACAGTGTTTCTTACTCTTCTGCTGTTTGTGGCTCGGCGCATTAAAGATCCTCTCATCTAATTTTTCATTTGATTTGATCAGATTTATACATATCGCTATAGATTTAAATATATAATTATATATATATATATATATATATATATATATATATATATATATATATATATATATATATATATTATATTTACATGTTTATATTTTTTCATAAGCTGTTCATCTTTTTTCTCAGTGCACAGGTCAACAGTAGGGGGGCGTATTTCGGGGCATGGTAGGACAGTCCATTCTACTTGATTGTGTAGTACTTTATTGGGCACTCCAAAAATCTGGATGATTCACTTATCTGTAAAATATGAGCCTAGAATGTTGGACAATAAACGCTTGCATGTTTTGCTAGCATAGAGAAGGAGAGGTGGGGCTACCAGGCATGGTACAAACTGAGCAATTAAGGGTCTTGCTTAGTGGTCCAACACTAGTAACTTGGTGATGCTGGGAACTGAACCTCGATCTTTCAATTAGGAGTCCAACACCTCAACCATTGCGCTACCAGTTCCCCTTTACATATTTACATTTTTAGCATTTGGTAGACGTTCTTATCCAGAATGACCTACATTTTCTCATTTTATCTCATTTTATCTCATTTTAATCCAATTAAGCAGTTGAGGGTTATAGGACTTGCTTTAAGCCGGTATATACAGGGTTCTGGGGTGCTGCCCCGCAGAAAAGAAAGCTACTTACTGTGCTGCTGATGAATAAAATATATATCAAAAATAAATAACAAAATAAAAGCATTTAGTTTAACTATTCCACTGTCTGTTCAACTGTTAATATCATTATTAAATAATGAAATCTGGATCAATTAATAGTGAATCAATAATAGTTTTTAAAATTTTTGGCCTTATGTGATTGAAATATTCTTAACAAGTCATGAACGAAGTCATGCCTTTTGTTGTTTTTCCTTTGTGGACAACATTAGATTGATATAAATGTCTAAATAATTTGATTGGTTATCTTGATTACTTAATTCCTGATAATAAACACATTGAATTAAAATTTCCTATATTAACATTAACATTTCCTATATCTCAGCTAGCAGTAACGTTACATCATGACCCTCTAATATTTACAGTTTACACACACACACACACACACACACACACACACACACATTTTTAAACACCAGTCTCCACTGGTCAGAGGTTAAACCCAACACCGTATGGGGCCCTTGAGCAAGGCTCTTCATCTTCTAGGTCATGTCTAACCTAAGCCTGTGCTCTGACCTGACAAATTGTGAGAGAATTTTTACAGTCTGAAGCTATGGTAGGACTTTGGCTTGTAGGTAATCAGCCTACACTTCACAACAGGGTTGCTATGCAGGGCTAAGAACAATAAACTCCCAAAGCAACCAAGTGTTCATGATAGATCCTCAAATGTTGAAGTAAACTCCCACCTGTTTGGGATTCGACCCACTCTCCGATCCGGTGATCAGCGTTACCATAGAAACTGCAAGGCGAGTTTTATCCAACTATAGTAAATCCGTGTTTGGTTTTATGATTTTCTTTCTTTCTTTTTCTCTCTCTCTCTGTCTCTCTCTCTCTCTGGTTCTTTCTCTCTCTCTCTTAACAACTAAATATTCAGATATTTTAGAAATTCCCACCTGGGAGCATTTCCAAAATGGCCGCCAGTCTTAGCCTCGACTCTAAGCACTCAGATTGCAGCTCATCTTACAATACAATCTGATTCTAGTTTGTGCCTTTGTGACATTTCCTTTCAAACCCGCAAAGTGGGAATTCACACACACACACACACACACACACACATACACACACACAAATCATTTCTTTTTCTGATTTTATTGTTTATGTATTTTTAAATATTGTTCAAAACTGCTTCGCTTGTCTAATTGTTGCCCCGGAAACGGATCTCGCCCTATATTAATTAACGAGGAAATGTGAGGCTCTTCGGCAAACACATGCGATTATGAAATGGAAAGATTCCCTTTCATTTACTGAGATTAAGGACTGGGCTTGATTTAGGTGTTAATTAGCCTGGCTCCTCACATGTACAGTCCGGCAAACGTGTGTGTGTGTGTGTGTGTGTGTGTGTGTGTGCAAATGTTTGTGACAGCAAATCTAACATTAATCTCCAATCTTTGGGGTTAATGTGGTCAGTCCGTGTGTGTGCATTGATATTTATCACTGTATGTAGATGATCATTATGCAACACACACCTACACACACGCACACACACACACAGCTAGGAGTTTTCATTTTTTTCCCCAGCATGTTATTAAAGCTTTAATTAAGTTCAAGCTACATAACAGTTTCTCCTTCTGATTCTGCTTTTTATTTATTCATTTTAATTACATCTAAGTTTCGTGCATTATACCGGCTTTGGAGGCTGGCAAGTAGAAGTGCAGGACACCTACCATCCAAAGTGTGTGTGTGTGTGTGTGTGTGTGCGTGTGGTGTGTGTGTTATTGTGAAGTATTCAGTAGGCAGTAAGATAGACAGCATTCAAACACATCCCAAACCTACAGCAGTCGAATAGATCGGCGTTATATGTGAGGGTTGTCATAGTAACGGGCCACCGACCGCTACACGTGCAGGTACAACAGAAAGAAATAATGAAAACTAACACAATCAACTTTTATTAAAATAAGATGTTTTTTGTACTAAATGGGTGTCCGTTGTCATTGGTTTGCACAATTTCGACTCTATGTGCAACACACACTCTGATTGACTGTACTTGGTGTATCTGTGTGGAGTGTTGTGTATAGTTTATTGCATTGTCTTTCACAATCTTCAGGACAGAAGTGTGTTAAGGAGGTCAGTGCTGTAGGATGTGCTGTTTTAACAATAAACTGATAATCATTAAAGAGGGGATGGTAACCAATGTTTTTTGAGTTTCTTTATATTACTTGTTTTCCAACTATTGATTACCTGGATCAGGTATGTCTGATGGGTACATTTCCACCAGGTGGCGCTGCATGGCTTAGCTGAGAAAGTGATCCTCCAGTCTGTTACCCCGGCTTTACTTCTCTTGCTCTGGTTCTTATCCAAGCTTAGCGTGGACATGAGAGTGGAGCTAAAAACAAGCGTGATCTGATCAGATATCATCCTGCTGGACTTTAGGACGAACCATGATGTGATGAAGAAGAGTTACTGTTTAGTCCTCAAAGGGGCTGGCAACCCATGTTTCTTTAGTTCTTTTGTCCTGCTTCACAGCCCTACCCTTTTGATTACTTCAGGTCAGGTTCAGATCAGGTGTGTTCTGGAAGATACCAATTCACCTGGTGTTTACCTACTCCACACTCATCTGATATGATATCTTCCAGCTTTGGATTGACTGAACACACCTGATTGGATTGAATGAACCCAATGACCTTTTCCTAAAATGAGTGGATATTTATTTGTGTGACTTGTGGAGAAGGAGTCTCAAGTGTCAGAGGTTTGTCATAATCCTTAAGACTAAAGAGTGTTTATGATCAGTTGGTAATATCACAAGCCAGAAGAAAAATGGCTGACATGGATGAAGTTTGTGTATGAGGTTTATATCACCAATGCTGGCAACCCATATTCCTCGGGTTCTTTTATCCTGCTTGTTTTTCAACTCTTTTTGCTTTGCCCACTGATGATTACTGTAACTGGATCGAGTGTGTTCAGCCAATCAGAAGCTGGACGATACCATTTTGGATGAGAGCGGAGTTGGTGACGACCAAGTGATTGTCCTTCCGATTGTCTGAACACACTCGATCCAGATAATCAGCAGTAGGTAGGACAGGAAAAAGGAACCCAGGGATACATGGTTTGCCAGGTTCCCCTGGTGATCTAGCATGTGTTCAATCTGCTTTGTAACATTGTGTGTTTAGTTTTCTTTACCAGAGCGCCTCAAAGTCGGTCAGGATGAAGTCTAATTAAATCACGCTGGTGTTTTGGCTCCATTCTTTTGTCCACGCTTAGCTTGGACTGAAACCAGAACAAGAAATACACAAGAAAGCATGGTAACTTAACTTAAAACAGAATGGAGGATTATGGGAAGTTTTCTCAGCCAAGCCATGCTGATGGAAATGTGGCATCAAATACAGACCAGCTATCTTAGACTTTCCCACTCTGATTTTATTCCATGGAATATAGCCCTAATTCCCTTTTACTTCATTTACATCCACACACACACACACACACACACACACACACACACACACACACACGGTACTTACAAAACAGCTCTTAAGTTGCATAGAGGACTGTCATGGTATTCAGTGTGAAGGTAAGATTGTGGTTAAATCCCTAAAGCGCCCAGATTTTTTAAGATAGCATATCATCGCCTGTCGTCTCTATGGAGAGGAGGACCAATAGCAAAACAAGAATAAACCCATGTGCTCGCGCTCACCCCCTACAGTAAAACAGAGGTACTGACTGCTTAACCTCGACATTCAGTACAGTTTACCCAATTCATTTTTAAATAATATGAATACACATACACGAAATACATTAGCTAGACTATAGAGTGCAGTGGGTAAGGTGTTAGACTGATACCTGGAAGATCAGGGTTCCATTTCCATTCACATCCCAGGTTATCACTGCTGGCCCCTGAGCAAGGACCTTAACCCCAAATTGCTCAATTGTATTAATGAGATACTTTTAAGTTGCTCTGGATAAGAGTGTCTGATAAATGCTGTAAATGTAGATGATGTCATAAAGAGTTTCTATTCATAGCACAAATCAGTGGATAACTTAGTTTTATTCAGGGTTTTGTATTGGCAAGAACCTTTTGATTGCGATATAAAGCCACGATATAGTATTTCACAATATATTGCAATACAATACAATACAATATAAAAAGGGTAAAACAAATAACTAAAAATACAATAACTACAAATTTTCTGTGCCATGTTTTTTCCTGATACAATCGCTGTATGTGTAACGCCACCTTCCGAACGCCTGAGGGCGCCCTCGCCCAAATATTGAGTACTTCCAGTGTCATGACCGAAAACCGGCTATTTAAGCGCATGCTAGCGCTAATTTAATGCAAAGTATTGTTAGCCTATCCTACATTTAGCCGAGCGGTTTATGCATTATGTATTTATGATCTCCGACCCTTGCGTGTTCTTTGTTTACCTTCACGTTTTGGTTTGTTTGTTTCCGCTCTCTGATTCTTCTGTGTACCGACTTCCTATTTAATCCATGACGATTCTAGTGTGTTTGCTTCTTGGATTATTCTAATAAAGCTTTTAAACCTGCAACATGGATCCTGTTTTCTCTGGTTCGTTACAGTATGTGACAGCACCAACTACAGGAGAGGAGGAAGAAGTTGTTTGGCACATACTTTTTAAATTAAATATTAACAGAAAACAAAAATCAGTTTAAAACTTAATTAAATATATGAACTGATACTATAGATTAGAATATCATATTGCAATCGTTTGCTTTATACAGTATTTACAGTAATGTTGCGATATTTTTACACAGCCCTGATTTTATTATTGTTTCTTTTCATGATGGCAGGTGAGACAGAGCTTCACATCAGACACAGACGGCATAACGACCCTGACTGTCCTTAAATTAGTCAAGGACTCTTAAACCTTTCTACTTCAATCATGCCTTCCACTTCCATAAACCACCCCTCCACCCCACCTTCCGACCAGACAATTTTACATGGCTCCTTTTTATCAAACCCATTAATTGTTTGTTAGGTGTGATTAAAAAGGCTGAGTGAAACATCTTGTTACCAGCTGGGATCGTTATGAGAAGCAGTTCAGGGACCTCAGCCGGCTGTGGCGGGTATTTAGGGAGGCGTTTATCGCCCTACTGGGGGCCGTGCATTGGAATCCAGCGGTGTCAGTTTGTTAAAGTTTAACAGCCTGTGCCTAAATGGCTTTATGTGAGCACTTTCCCTTTTATAAGCCAGCAATAAGCTCATCGAATCTCTCAAACGTCATCATGGCCGGGGTGGGGAAGTGGTGGCTTAGTGGTTAAGGTGTTGGACTGATACCAGAAAGACTGTGGCCCCTGAGTAAGGCCCGTAACCCCCAATTGCTCAGTTGTTTAGAAGAGATAAATGTAAGTCGCTCTGGATAAGGACGTCTGCCGAATGCTGTAAATGTCTGCCAGAGGACACGTCTCATCTTTGCACTGACAGGGGACGGAACCCCTGCTACAACACCAACATGGGAGCAGAATGGCTTGCTATGTTATGCCTTCTCTCTCTTTTTAATTCTCAGTTTGTTTGTTTTTTTTACCTTCTAAAATCTAGTTATTCTTAGATTTTGCTGGTCTGTGGTGGAAGCTCCGCCCACTAATGCCACTGACAGTCGAGACTAGCAGGATTTTGGAGCCAGGATCTGGGCTGGTGCCTGTATTTACCTCAGATGTCTGCATTTGTGTGTTTTTTTGGTTAACGACCCACATGACTGGACCAGACATGACAGTAAATAAGCGAAGTTAAAAAATTTCATTACAGGAGTAGCCGAGCATTTGTCGATTCTGAAATCGACGAGGTCGGGTTTCTTGAAGGTTATAAAGGTATATAACACACACACACACACACACACACACACACACACACACCTAATGTATGGTTGATTGCCATCGATCGGCTAACAGAACAGTATCTGCTCAGTCAGTCCTGTCTATTTTTTAGGGACGATTACCCCCGCCGTGGCCCTCCTGCTGATGTAGACTAAGTGGCTGTTTTTATTTATGCTAAAATGCCACTTTCATGTAGCATTTTAAATAGCATCGGGTTAATTAGGAGCCCCAGGGGATCTGTTTTCCAACAGCCACACCGCTGTACACATCTACGTAGCTTACGCGGCTTTTGTTACTTCGGTGGTATGAAGCTTTTTCCATTTCATCAGAATAAAGACTTTTTTTTTTTTTATGCTTAATCCAGTCATGCTAGCGTTTTGTTGGAATTGGGGCAGTTTATGTTTCTGAAAAAAAATTTGAAAATAAGGGCTGATTTATTTATTTTTTTTACTTTCTAGTCAAGTTTGCTAGCTTTACCGCACCAAACAAAGTAATGATAAGAATATTAAAGTGCTGAAGACAAGAAGAAGATTTTTTACGTGAAATAACTGGAGAAAATGACAGGATATCGCAGGTTTTTATCTCTTTATGAAGATAAAACAAATAATCAGTGTGGCTATTATTATTTACAGAAAGCAGAAATTTCATTTCAGTCACATTTTTTACACACAATCTCTTTCTTGCAGGTTTTTTTCTTTACCTTAGTTCAATTCCTGATATTAGCACCAGTTGCGTTTTCACTTTTTACACTGTAAAGTTGTAAAAAAAAATTCACAATGTCAATGTAGCACCCAGAACTTTAGCAATATATGCTGAACCTAATGTAGCATAAGGCTAATAAATTAAAGCAAGAAAAAAAACAATGTTGCTTTAGGATCAGAGCCAAAATCTTGCTGGAATTTGGCTCGTTGCCCAAACCCTCATTTAGGATTTCTTGTCTGGGGATTAAAGCAAGCGACTGCGGGGCGTGTAAAATTTACACGTATTAAAACGTTACTGTATAGTACGCAAACGATTAAATTCTTTAACTACACAAATAACAAAATCTTCGCACAATGTCTGACATCAGGCAACAATATGTGTCTAAAAATGTGCCATTAAAATGACCAGGAAACCTTGCGGTGAGTAGAATGACGTTAAACGGTACATCCTGTCGGCATTGCTAGAAAGCTAACATCAAAGTTTGCTGTAGCGAGTTTTAGTTTGTTTCATATGTATCCATTTTTACTTCTGACTGTTGTTCTTTGTTCTTCTCGTACATCTCCATAAACAGTTTTCTATACGTATGAATATTTCTAACATCACTTTTCTCTTTCTATGTCCTGTCGTTCATCAGCTAATTGAGACTTCGAGCTATCTTAGGTCACCTTAGTACATTTACATTTGCAGAGCGACCTACATTATTCTCTGTTATATAGCTGAGCAACTGAGGGTTAAGGGCCTCACTCAGGGGCCCAACAGTAGTAGCTTGGTAGTGCTGGTAATCGAACCCTGATCTACCAACACATTAACCACTGAGCCACCACTTCCCCACTTAGTAACACAAACAGGTTTTGGGTGATTCAGGATTGATGACTAGGGTATATGTGTGTGTGTTAGAATATTTCCCATGTTTTAAGTCAAGCGGTGTGTCGAGTGCTGCAATCAGGCGTGTTGTCATGTTCTTCTGAGCGATATTTATTTAGTAAAGACAGGAAGTGGAAATGAAAGACTGAACATGCGGACGTGAACTCCAGGAGCGAGGAGAAAAAACAGGGTCACATTACGGCAATCTGCATCACAGATCATCACAGGTATCCATGTCCTCCGGCTCGGATATGCAATCCAGAGACGGACAGGAAGATAATAATGCAATTTGCCTGCCAATTTAGATGAGGACTAAACCTGCTAGGAAAGTTGGCGCTTTAAGGCGGTTACGCTTTAAGAGTCTGATTTTAAAGAAAATTGCTGAGCGTTTATTGTTTCAGTGCAAATAAAAGGAATCAGAGTGTGAATTCGACCCCGTTTATCAGCTCATTTTGCATCCTTTTACATTAAAACAACAAGCGCGACACACTCTCTTTGTCTTGTGTGTTTTAGTTTTATTTTAATACCTAAACATATGTGGCAAAAGTAATGGCACCCCAACGAATGGATAGGCTCCACCAGGTATTCATTTAAAGGGTGCCAATAATTTATGCAATCCCCAAAAAATGCAAGGAAAATTAATTTAAAAAAAAACCCAGTTTATGTTTTTTCAAGATATTTTTGGGACGTTTTGCCTTTATTTATAGAACAGATTGAGATGAAATGAGGAAGATGGGGGGATGGGAATGACCCCCCCCCCCCCGAAATCGAACCCTGGTCACCAAATTTCAACTGCACCTTAACCCACTTCACCCACGGCGCCGGACCCAGTTCATGATTATATTATTATTAGTATTAGTATTAGTATTCTATCTTTTTAGATTATTATTATTATTATTAGTATTATATCTTTTTAGATTATTATTATTATTATGTATTTTTTCATTATTATTTTAATTTTAATTTGCTCATTTTAATTCTATTTTTTATATTTTATAGTTTGTAGTTTGTATTCTCGGGTTTTGAGAACTTCCCAGATGTTTTGTTTCTAAGCGAAGCTGGTGTGAGTCTCGGAGCTCTGAAGGCTCCGGTCTCGTCGTGCTGGTAGTCAGACGGAGTGAACTGGACGATTATTAGTTCTGTTCCTCAGACTCACTCCTCCACTCCTCCACTCTGTCCTTGGGATACACTTCACCCCCTGCTACCACATCTATCTCAAAGAGAGAGCGAGTGACTGAGGGAGAGAGAGAGAGAGAAAGAGAGGTAGATAGAAAGGGAAACAGCTTTTATTATCCTTCATTTTGCTGTGGGTGGTGAAGGGGAGGGGTTCCTAAAAATCCCCTCCACTTGATTGCTTTCATTTACTACGCCAGCGTCATTAGTGCTGCTGAGGCGAATGCAGAAAATTGTATACGCAAGCCTTTCTTTCTCTCTCTGTTCTTCTGTCTCACTTTATCTCTTTCTCTCTCTCTCTATCTCTCTTTCTCTCTCTCTGTCTCTGCCTCTCTCTGTCACTCTCTCTCTTTATTTCTTTTTTCTCTTTCTCTGCCTCTATCTCTCTTTGTCTGTCTCTCCCTTTCTTTCTATCTCTTATCCTCTCTGTCTCTCTGTGCCCCCCTCTCTCTCTCTCTCTCTCTCTCTCTCTCTCTCTCTCTCTCTCTCTCTCGCTCTCTCTCCCTTTCTCTGCCCCCGCCCTGCTCCCTGTCTCTTTTTTTCCTGATTACTCATCCACTCAGTCGTTTTGCTCGGAGCTGCACAAGTACATGACATATAATAATTGTTTAAATTACTCGGTTTATTGCTGATCTATTAATAAGACACACACACACACACACACGCACACACATACACAGAGTCACGCTCGCCTTTGGCAACATTTTTAAAACACTTGTTTTTCTCTAATTTAAAGACTGTGTTAATAAAGGCTCATGCGGCATTTTAAACACCTGAAATAACACAAACTCTTGTATAATTTATCCCTGTAAAATATTAGAATATCAGTACCGAAATGTCCTTATCTTCTCCAGACATCCCACCGTAACCTGGTTACGTCCTCAGCGTTTTGCGCTGATGAAGTGTGAGAGCAGTGATGGGAGCAGAAAGCGAGATGGATGGATGTTAGCAGGGAATCAATCATACTTCTACGCTCTACTGTCTCTCTCGTTAGCAATTACTAAAGCGCGTTACAGTCTTACACCTCCTGCACTTTGTTATCGAAACATTCCAGAGCAAGTCTCCGGCGTTCTCATACGTTATGCCCCAGAACACACAGGGATCGTGGCGGCGAAGCTTCTACCAGCTGCCCGCCGCTATCGGTCGCCAGCATCAAGGTGAAACCAGTGCTGAGGTCAAAGCAGTGTAAGAGCTGCCAGGTGTTCTACATTAGCTAAAAGTGTGTGGGACTGTGTGGGACTTTTGTAAACAGTGTGTAGGAGCTTTTCTGCACAGCATGAAGCTGAGAAAACATTACGAGTTCTGTCTGTTGGACAACAGATAATTGTAGCTGTGGTTCTTTTCTCCCTTTTTATCCATTTTGAGTTACATTTATTGTTGTGGGATGTGACTTTTATATGCAGGCTCCCTCCCGAATGTTCCAGAAAACCCGTCAAGTTCTGGTTACTATAACAACCTGTAAAAAGAAGGTCTGTTAGCCACTTCACAGTAAAGTGACTGGAGACTGTGAGATTTGAAGGAGAATCAAATCAGTGCATGTGTGAAGGCAGCTTCATGCTTTGAGCTGGAAATAGAAATTCTCTTGAGTCACACCTTTAAAGCACTGAACGAAGCCGGGTGTGTTTTCCTTCCCTCATATCACATCAGTGCTTAAAAGGTTAAGGCAGTGGGTTGATGATATGTTGCATAGGCATTCAAGCTACACCAATAGCAAGCTGTGAGTGTCAGGCGCTTGAGCAAGGGTCTTTTTGGTAATTTTTGGTATTTTGCAGATGGTCCTTATCAAGTGCGACTTACTTTTACTTAGTGGTGGGTCGTCAGGGGCAGCAGGAACTTCTTTGCTGGCTCTATAAAAAGTAAACTTGTGTGTATCGTTTTTCATTAGTTTAATGTCCACAGAGTTTCCTATAAGTTTTGTTGATGGTGAGCTGGAATATTCTACATTATGAAGGTCTGTGTGAGCTCTACAGGTGGCACTAGCCTTTAGTTGAAAAATGTCAAATCTGATTTGTAATAAGTATTATCAACAGAATTATCAGCCAATCAAATTTTGATGTTTAGTGACACCGTGACCAGTGCTACCCTCAGAGTTTATCATGATTTTCTAGGAAATTAAATATTAATGAAAATGTACTGGTGGCCACAGCTACCAGCACCACTACAACAGATCCTTGACAGACACCAAGGCATCTAAAAAAACTACCAAGGCTTCAATCGTCATATGTTGTTAACATAAGAATTATTAGCATATAGCTGCGTTAGCTGTAACAGGGATATGTAAAATGTTGTATGTAGCCTACAGTTGCTTACTGCCGGCCCTGAGTGAAACCTCACTGTACCCCACTGCATTTACTGCTAAATATATTTTTTATACACCTGAGCAGTCGATGGTTAAGGGTTTTGCTCAGGGGCTCAGCAGTGGCAACATGGTGGTCCTGGAAATCAAACACCTTAGCCATTGAGCTTCCACTTGATGCTTGGCCCCTAAACAAGGCCATTAACCCTTAACTGCTCGAATCAATAAAAGAAAATTAAATAACTGTGAGTCACTCTAAATCACTGCATCTACCAAATGTCAGAAATGTTAATGTGAATAATAGATAGAATTTCACTGTGTGGCATTGCATATTTGAGAAATATTTAACAAAAGTTTCCGGTAAATATAATGCTCTAAAGAATTACTAAATGGCTTAGTTTCCAAATCATTTACTTGTTGACGGTTAAAATGGGATTTATTGTATACATAATCATCCCAAAATGGAGTGACCTCTTCATTAAATACCAGTTGGTCTATTGTCTGGGTGGCGTGTGAACAGAACAACCACGAATAATAGAGTCTGCTGAATGGTGGAAACAGTCACTTTGGTGAAAGCAGAATATCAGTGATCATGACAAGGACTTCAGGAGTCATCACTGTGTCCTGTGGTCCCCATAAGTGCTGTTTTCCAAGACCCTGGGTGTGTAGGAAAAAAACAGTTCCACTAAAACAGGCGGTGTTATACAGGCTGTTTGTCCTCCAGCCTGCATAGCACAGTCGAGTAAGCGGCTTTAGCTGTTGTCTGGCTGTGAGCTGAGATAAGCAGAGAAATAGATTTTCCAGGGACGACCCGAAAAAACACCAGGAAGTGAGATCCAACCAGGGACCAAAGAATGCGGTGGGAAATACAACCTCATGGTGTAACATCTCAGAGCTTTGATCTAAAATGTAAAAACTGGAGAAGTTTAATGTCAATACTGCAGAATTCTGTAACTAGTTTAATAAAGGTTAATGTTGATCATGTTACAAACACAGCTTTTAATGCATTATAACTGTCAGAATGTCCATTCGTCCGTCCATCCACCAGTCCCTCTGTCTGTCTATCTATCCATCCATCTATCTATCTATCTATCTTAGAGAGAGTGAGAAAGAGAGAGAGATGTGTGTTTGTCTGTCTATCTATCTCTGTGTATCTCTCTGTTTGTCTGTCTGTATAGTTGTAAGTCTGTCTATCTATCTATCTATCTATCTATCTATCTATCTTTCTTTCTTTCTATCTATCTGTCTGTCTGTCTGTCTGTCTCTGTCTATCTATCTATCTATCTATCTATCTATCTATCTATCTATCTATCTATCTGATTTAGTGTGGTTTAGAGCAGTTGTTATAATGCATTATAAACAGTTAAGGTGCAGTAATAACTTTGTTGCTGTTAAGCGTTTAAATATTATGGTAATAAAATGCAGCTATATTGCTTATGTTTATTTACTAATTTCACAAAAAAGATAATAGAAAATAAAGCTGTGAAGTGTAAAAAAAGGCAAAAGACAATAAAATAACAATTAAATATAACTGTGGTGTTATTTATGTTCTTTATGTTAAAATACATTTATTTTTTTATGAAGTATAAGGCGGCAGGTATAAAATGGTCCAGAACATAAAGACTGTCCTGTCGAAAAGCGCACAGAATAGTAAGACTTTCCAAAGTACCTGATATGCCGATTTCCTCTTTAATATCCGCCTGGCAACTCCTATTTTCTTTAGCCGAGTTTATTTTAGCTTAGCGTGAATGCATCAATCAATCGTGGCAGATCAATCTTTCCCTGCATGATTCGATGCAGTAAATCCAAACTAATTCTCGGAGTCTCGCTCGTAGAGCCGCAGCTGGCGGGGCCGGCGGGGTGTCGTGCTATCAGAGGGATCTGTGATTGCTGGCCGGATGCCGAGGCTGACACGTGTCAGAGATGATAAGATTTCTGACAGCACTATTAACCTTTGTTCGGTCAGCGCTTAACTGTTGGGAGTAAATAATTACAATTGTAGTAATGCATCCCGTCTGAGCCGCCAAACTTTTGCTGACGTGGCTGAGAAATGGGGGCTTAGATGTTGTTTTTTTTTGTCTAGGCTGTAACACAATCCATACACACACTTTCTCTCTCTCTCACACACACACACTTGTCCAGGCTGTTAGTGATGTTCATATTTAGAGAGCTAGTCTTAGAGATTTGTGCCAACACACTCTTCCGGTGATTTATCATATCTTTACTACTTTACATGTCTAGACTTTTTTAAATTATGGAACAGAAACTTTTGCATTTCATAATCTCACACTCTCTCACACACACACACACACACACACACACACACAAAAAAAAAAAAAAAACTTGGCAAATTGTATAGTAACGGAAAAAAGATTATCTGCTATCTGTCTGTCTGCTTGTATGTCTGTCAATCTGTATATACATTTACTTTTACAGAATTCAGCAGATACCCTTATATAGACTAACTTAAATTTATATCTTTTATACACCTGAGCAATTAGGGGTTAAGGGTCTTTCTCAGGGGCCAAACAGAGAAAATTTGGTAGTGCTGGGAATTGAACAGACAGATGAATCTTCCAATTAGCAGTCCAACACCTTAACCAGTGAACTACCACGTCCCCCTCACGTACCACGTTTGTCTATCTATATACCATCTGTTGTATCTGTTAGTTGGTCTTTTTGACCAATTGTCTGGCTGCCTGTCTGTCCATCAGTCCGTCAGTCAGTCAGTCAATCAATCAATCAATCAGTCTGTCTGTCTGTCCGACTGTCTGTGTGTGAAAAGGTTTAGCTGCCCAATCAAATAAAGACACTATGTTTATCAACATTTGGTTATTTAAAATTATATAAGAAAAAAATATTACTGATTTTGTAAAGAAAGAAATTGGGCAGGTTGAGATGCTTAAAATGCAGAAAGAAACAAACACTAATAAATAATACTGTAAGCAGCAGTAGCACAAATGGACTTTTTCAACTGTACCAAATGTTACTTCTTAACTTTGCGGATCATTAAAAAACAAAAAGCCCGAAACAAATACAGTTCCGGATCTCGCTGGTGCTGCACCACGGCTGCGGCTTAGATGCCAGTGCACTCAAATCCGTCTGCATGGAATAAAGGATTGTACGGCTTAGTTTTGTTATTTATTGAGTTGTAAACGCTAAGCTGGCTTTCTTCACTTATATACATTTTTTTTCTTCTCGCTCTCCATCGCCTCTCTCCCGAGTACAGCTTGACCCGGTACCAGACGTATGATTTAATGTGGCCACCAATTAAGCAGACACCAGCCATTTTACTTAAACCAGACTTTAAGTAAGATGAAAAAAAGCAAAAGTGAGGAAAATCCTGAGAAACTAGCAATTACCGTCTCGCCTCTTGCCCCAGACAACAAATTGGTACCTTTATCAAATCCTTTTCGATGCTCTTTTGTTAAACTGTCTGTTTTCATGCCAGTTTGCTGAATATCTGCAGAGGACATGGACGTAAGTTTTTCAACAGCCGCAAAGAGAAGTGGGAGCCTTGCAAACAGCCGCTAAGGTTTGCTGGAAGAAAAAAGAAAAGCAGATGTGGCAGTTTGGTTTTATACTAGCCTGAGGCAGGGGCAGCAGGTATACCCAATAGAGAGGATGTGCCACATGACAGAGACAAAGGCTCAAACAAACAATGAGACAGTGTAGCTTTGATATTGGGGTGTTTGCACAGCAGGACTTATCGATTGTACCCCAGCTGACCTACAGGCTTACACTAGAGTAATAGATTTGTAGAGGGTTGTGTGTAGAGAAAGAGAAGGCAGAAAGCTAGAAACAGAACTCTGTGTTTATTTAAGCATCAGACCGAACTTTTTAGATAAAAACTAGATGAAACTTGCTTTCTCCTCAGCCTGTGAAAAAAAAGGCAACATAAATCCCGTCAGGAAGCTCACGTGAACATCAGTAGGACACCCTGGAGCTGGAAGGCAGGCATAGGACATGTTCCCCAATTATGCTGCTCTAATATAATGTCAAATTCATCACATGCAACATGACCTACAGTATATGTCCATGAAGATTTTTTAATAGTGCAGTTATCTGGGATCTTCATTGTGTCCTTGGCTACCATAAGCCTCCTTCCTGTCACTGCCTGCCGGTAACTGATAATGCTTCAGCTGCACAAAGTGTCTTCTGTTTTCTTCATTTGCATTTCCTACTTGTTCCACAATGAAAAATACTGGTTGAAAAAAAAAAAAAAACCTGGTGCTTAGCATAACAATGAAGATGCCTATGAACATAGATGTTACTGTAAGGTTTGTTGATGCCTGACCGCTGTAGGGTCCCTAGTTCATGGTGTGTTACAGCCAGGGTGAGTTCTATAAATAGGATCTAGACCCTGACCAGGAAAAAGCGTTTATCAAAGATGACGAAAGGATGGTATCTTATGACATCATCTTTAATGGATGATCACAGGGAAAAATAACTAGTTCACTAGTAATTACATGTACATTTACAGCATTTGGCAGACGTTCTTATCCAGAGCGACTGACATTTATCTCATTTATACAACTGATCAATTGGGGGTTAAGGGCCTTACTCAAGGGCCCAGCAGTGGTGGCTTGGTAAAGCCGGAAATCGAGCCCACAATCTTCGGGCAGTCCAGCACCTTAACCACGAGTTACTACTTCCCCTGTGGTGAATTACAACAAGCTAAAATATTCCGATCCTGTTTCTTGTAGTAAGTGTCTTGACAGCAGCTCCATTTACTGCTGAGCATCTTTCCTCATTAAGCATAATCGCCACTAGAACCAGCTCGGAATTCCTATTAACTCGAGTGATACTAACCCATCTCAGTTGTTGGACATTTGTCTTTGCATTACATGTCTTTCTTTCATCATCTGCAACAGCTACATGGGATAAGATTGGGAACACTTAGCAGACGTGGTAAAAACCGCCATGATCAAGATCAACAACGCGGACAAGTGTACTATTAGCCTTCAAGTACTTTTAAGTACCGTATACTCACATGCTTCTTTAGGCCCTATTTTTGTAAAGGTATATCAGTTTTCTGAATAGCGTGTCCTTACAGTGTTGCATCCTTCCTGAAAAAGGTGAAGTACTGCTGTGTTCATGGGTACTTTATAGCCATGATCATTTCCATGAAAATTGTTACGGTCTATAAGAATGCTTTGTGCTTTTATTCCACACTCTGGGTAGAACGCTGTGTTCAAGAGGGTCATGGCCTATGATTATACACACGCCACGGTTGTTAGGTCATGTCGGACAACAGTGCCCTGCTAAACGGACGGCTTTTACAATGGCTTAGAGAACATATAGTGCTCTTGGCAACCCTAATCCGGAACACACACACACAAACACACTTGCCTTTGGAATAGCCTTGCACCAACATGTTTTTAGTTTGCTAATGGGGTGTGACGCTTACTTAATAGCGGCAGGGAAATACTGGCGCTTGCAATTATTCTAGAAGGCAAATAACAAATCCAGACTAGCTAATCGTGCTGGGGGCAACAGGGGCATCGCCTGATCTCTTGTACCCACTTTGCTTTTATGGAACCTGTGACTTGCATTAGGACCGTCTTTTTTTAGAAGTGAGAAATAAAACATGATGAGGTGGTGTGATGAAACTTGATGGAGTAACACTCACTGCTCTGAAACGGATTATTTTCAGAGCGTTTTGTTTCGCTGTCCTAAATTAAACCTGCTGTTACAGAAAATTAACCAATCACCATCCAGCATGGCACAACACTACAGTATACACAGATATGAGGTATGTTTACCAGCCACGCTTCATAATTTTTTTTTGTTTATCAATGTCAAGTTTTATCACGAGCGACCCCTTCCCCACACAATCCTGGCGTCTTATTAGTATTAACCACCAGCCTAAGCGGAAATGGCTACATCTGTCCGCTAAAAGTTTATTAACCTTGAAATGAAACTGGGGCGTCTAAGGGTGCAGCTTCTGACTCTCGGCATGTAGCCGAAAATGAAAAGGTGCTTGATATATAGTCCGGGGGTAATAGACTCCTCTGGCTCTTGCTGATATGTCATTACAGGCACTTACTTTTTATAAATCAGCCTTTGTTCTGCTCTTTGGATGGCACAATTGATTTTCGTCACTTTTTTTTCTTTTTTTTGTCTAAATCTTTTTTGATCCATCTATCCAATGATGGCTCTTTTCCTTTGTCTCCAAAGATCCTTTCAACTTCTTATGCTAGCATAAAGTCTGCTCTTTTAGATCCACTGCTAAAACAAAGCCATGCTTTAACAAGCTAACTAATCCGCCACATGTCTTTAAATGCGAACGCGGTCAGTGCCGATAAGGCTGCGGTTTGGCTGTTAATCAAACTGCGGGCTTCTCCTTCCCCTGCAGTTCATCCTCCTACTCCCGCTGCGCCAAATCATCAACAATAGACTTCAGCCCTATAGCCATCTACGCCATCTGATATCAGTTCATTTCCTGTTTAGATGGAATTCAGTGCTATAATTCGGTTTAGGCTTATGTAGTTTACAAGTTATTATCCAAACTTTTCTGCCTAATGATTAATCAAAGAAAACAAAACCATGAATATGAAATTCAAGTCAAGTAAAGCCCCACCCTTGATATTTAACCAATCACACTCATGACTGATGTCTAATTTTAAATAGTTATCACTATAGCGAATAATGAATTCAGTAAAGTAACATGCTAATCCGACCTGTCCTGGTAGTACTTGTCCATAAATATATTATTATTACATTATATAGATACATTCATTCATTTTTCCTGCTTATAGACACATAATCGCCTAATCACCCGCTTCATTATTCAGTTCAGTGTTCGTTATAACCCGATTCAAACGAGGGCCCGTTTTATAATTACTACAATTACGGCGATAAAATTTGCCTTGTCTTTAAGCCTAATGCTTCTCTTGATAATGGTTCTTTTCCTTCTCTGTTTAATATATACCAGTGTGTAGTGTAATTATATAGCAAAGCGATCGTGGGGAAATAAGAAGTCGTCTGTGCTTCTTCATTATCTTGTGGTTTTGTGATGTAAAGCTGTTGAACTCTGTATTTCCATCGCAGAAGGTCTGTGGGTTTTGGACTGGTGAGGAAATTTTAGCTTTGTATAATTGACTGGTAATACCGCTGTCACCATGTGGGGCTTTTCTTTGCTTTTAATTAGTTTATAAAAGCTTATCTGCATTTTACTTTCACTTTTAAATGAGTGAAAATTGGCAATTTGGCAAGAAAACAGGAACAGAATACAAAGTCACTTATATGAAGTGCATACCTTTTATTAACATAATGAATATCTCACAAGATAAATGAAATTTGACTCCTGCTGCTGATCTGTGATGTGATCTGATGTGAGTGCTGGACGGTGGGGGCGGTGCCGCGGTGGGCAAGTCATATAACCAGTGTCGCACCTCAAACAATGACTGTTGCAGCAAGCCTAATACTCAGTGCCACCAAGCTGCCACTGTTAGGCCCTGAACGAGGCCCTTAACCCCTAACTGCTCAGCTGTACAAATAAAATGAATGTAATGACAGTTGCTGTGGATGAGGGTGTCTGTCAAATACTATAATTCTATTTTTACTCTAATGTTTAGCAGTTTCTGTATGAACTCTTAGCCCAGTGTTATTTCATACTGCTTTATCCTAACATGCAAACAGAACTGATCATCCAGAACGTGCGGGTTTCCTCCTCCGGGTGAAAAGGTTCTAGAGAAACAAACCTCATTTTAAAGGACGCTGGTGGTTAACTTCTGGTTTTATGGTTTATTCCTTTTTTGTAAACAAATTGTAGTCAATTCATAAGAATAACTGTAAGTTGCGATACAGGAAACATCCGCAAAGACACACATGACAGAAAGTAAACAAATGGCAAAGGAGTATAAAACTTAAAACATTAACATAAAACATGAGACACCAAACCTCACAATAACTTAAACCCTCGCCATTCCAAAAGCACTGGCACATCATAAAAGGGAAGAGAGTTTTTTGTGCTAGCCAAAGTGTTAAAATGCTAATTGGAAGCACCACCAATTTACCCTAAGTAAAACTTTGATAATCTCACCTGCTTTGATGTATGAGATGAATTTGTGTCACTCTGGGTGTCTGGTGTAAAAGTCACTAAAAATATTGCACGTTAAGGCAATAATCATCGATTACATTAGGAACTTTACCATCATCACCATCATCATCATCACCATCATCATCACTGTCATCCTTTTTTTGGTCTAATTTCTCATCCTCATTTCCTCCGTCTGCTGTTGTTCTTTATTTCTATTCAGTACTTTTCCTCCCCTTACGCTCACATCACGCTCTCCCTCCTACAGTTATATTTCCATTTCATGATGAAGATCTTCAAATGTGTTGTTAAAAGACTAATCACGCTCCGGCGTCATCAGCATCTCATTAGGCATGCAGTGGTTTCACGAAAAGGTAAATAATGCATTTATCGCATGCTGATGTGTGAAGCACGCCATCTGCACCGAACACCGTCAGCCGCGTCTGCATTACGGATTCAGTGCTGATTATTCCTTCCTATCATCACTTCTTAAGATTCAGGAATCTCGTTGTATCTCACAGATCCCTCACAGACACCATGCAGTAGTTGCGGTTGTTATGTAAGCTGTGTAAAGAAGCCTACTTGAGACTGAGGGTGAAAAACTTTTTATCCAACGACTTTTCTGTGTCTGTTTGCTTCTTTAGTCCCAGTCAGGTGCTGTAAGATTAAGGAAGTCATGGCGGTTAAAAGTTGCTGATGTTTACAAACACTAGTTTGGATCTTGGTATTCTTAGGTTGGATGTCAAAATATTTTTCCAAAGCTCGTCCTGGTCTGGTTATCAGTTCCAAACGGCTCTGGTTTCAAGTGGGAACCGATGACATTGGTGGGACATGGTGGGAGCCTCCACTACAGACTGCGGTTTGATACAACAACACCAGATAAATCAAGAATGAAATGTGAATCTGTCAATTCATTAGTGATGGGACAGAAAAAAGCAACGCTCTCCTCACCATCAGGACCACCAAGAAAACAAGATTGTCCCCCAACCTAGACATGACGTCTTTAGCTGAAACATCTTTACAGCTCAGTGACAATCAAGAAGTACAAAACCAGAGTTACAGTCCAGTCCAGTCGTGGACAAAACTAGCATGACAACAGGGGTGTCAAACTCAGTTCCTGGAGGTCCGCTGTCCTGCAGAGTTTAGCTTCAATGCTTAATTGCACCTGATCCAGCTAATCATATCTTTTAGGCTCATTTAAAAAAAATCGTTTTGTTTGGAATAAGGTTGAAACTGAATTGCAGGACACAGAAACCTCCAGGAATGGAGTTTGAAACCCCTGGTCTAAAGAAGAAGAACCAATTAACAGGGTTTAAAAGTGAGTAAGAGTTTTGTTCATGTAAGGTTCTTGTGTGAAGACAAACCTGAACCCTCAGAAGCAGCTCATCTTATCTTCACGACTAAGGATTAGTGACATGTTTAAAAAAACATGTTTCGCTTTTACTCTCATAATTTCAACATTATTTTTGAAACATTTTTACTAAATTTTAGTAATTTCGACTAAATTCTTAAAATTTCGACTTAATTCTTGTAATTTCGATTTAATTCTCATTATTTTTTAAATGTTTATTTTATTTTCAAAATTGTATTATTATTATTTTTTATCTAGCAATAATAGTTTGTTGTAGTTCTTAACTAACCCTTCCACGATGTAGAACCAGGTCATGGCTGTGGTCCTTTTTAAACGTCTCTGTAAATAATACTCATTCTTCTTCCCCGAATTCTGTAAATGGTTACACCAGTTCTTTCTTTCAGTTGTGTGAAAACTCACAGGTTGTTCTGATATCATTTCCTCCTCTATTGCCCTCTCTGGCTACGGCACGTCTCTGGAGATCAGCAGGATCTGATAGAAAGACCTCTCCACATCCCACACGGCCAATAATGCAATCCAAGTCAGGAGGGAAGAAGAACTGTCATTACAGACCCCCGCTGTCCTTCATACCCTTGCTTTCTCTCTCTCTCTCTCTCTCTCTCTCTCTCTGTATCTTTCTTTCTTATTCTCTCTCCTTCTTTCTCTCTCTCTCTCTCTCTTTCTCACTAGCTGTAAGTTTCTCACTCTTTTCTGCTCAGAAATTTTCAATTAGCAACAGGAAGTTCTTCATACCCCCCCCCTCTCTCTCTCTGTGTATTACACATATATCTCAGTGGCAGCTTAGTGGTTAAGGTGTTGGACTGATACCTAGATGATCAGGGTTCGATTCCAATTGTTCAGTTGTATAGAAGAGATAAATGTAAGTCGCTTTGGAGAAGGATGGCTGCCAAATGCTGTAAATGTAAATATAACTACATAAGTCACTAGGATATAACTCAAAACAGAACAAAAGTATTGGCACCCCATAAATAGTTGTTTCCAGGAGCTGAAGAGCTGCAGTTATTTCTCATTTGAGTCATTTAAATTAGTTCTTATTTATTCAGTGATTAGGGTGTTCAGCTGCTGATTAAAAGGTTGTAGGTTTAATACCCAGCACCATGAAGCTGCTGGATCTCTGAACAATGTTTTAAACCTTTTTTATGTTTATACAATCATCAACATCATCATCATCAACATAGTTGCCCCTTCACACTATCATTAGATTCTTGGTCTTATTTCTCTTCCTCATTCCTGCTGAGGATAATTTCTTGACAAAATCAGGATAGTAAAAGTCTGAACAGGAGAGTTTCCGATTTCTAGTGTCTCATGTAACATGATAGACTCCTTGTTCATAGCTTCTATAACACAAGTATGAATATAACGCTGGTCGAATTGTAGAGCCTTCAGTTTACGAGCTAGTTGAATAAAAGGAGGCTTATTATGAAAACAGCACCATACTTAAGCGCCTGTTTTGTCCCTGTTGTCTGGTAAACTAGACTCTCGTCCCAGCGACGTCTGAAACATCTCAATCGGCTCATTTTTGTGTCAAATATTCTCACGTTCTTAATTTTGCTTACTACATAATGCGGTTATGAGGTGGTATTCACATGATGAGCTCAGTCTTATTGTCATGTTAAATGTGGGTAAAGAATAAATATCCGAATAGTTTTTTTTGGGACCTTTGTGGGTTGTTTTGTCGGGTAGACGTCTGCATTTCCATTCTTTTTGATTTCAAAGCAAGAAAAGGAGGCACAAAGCAGGAAATGAATAAATATGTTAAGATTGTAAAAGGGGACAAAAGCGATCGTCATCCTCCAGCCTGTTTCCATCTTTTTTTTTAAAAAAAGGTAAATAATAGTGTTTGTAAGCAGAAATACAGAGTTTGCATCAAGCCACTCATTTTTTTAGCGAGAGAATAAATTGATCCAACATGGCTGCCTTTGGCGTATCTCTGTACATGTGGGTTTTGCTAATTGTTGCCTGAGACTACTCCAGGCGGTCATTTCTGCTCAGTTATCTTCCTCAATTCCTTATTCTCTTTGTATAAGTATGTCAGGTTGTGACAAGACCTTGGAGGATCCTCCAGACTGACCTTTAACTCCATTTTTTCTCCTGGGCAGATAGTTTACAAGGACGTTACTCCTCCCATCTGAGCAGGCGGCGTTCTATTTAGATTGAGATCAACAGAGATGCCGCAGTGACAGACAAGGCGCGAAAATTACAATCTGTCGCTTGGTGGAACAGTTCACGAGAGATCACTTCATTCTATAATGAAACTGTTATGTACTCAGATGAGACTGGAAGATCGACAGAAACGGGGCGGAGACATTTCCTGTATATAGATTTATTATATTATGATGCTTTTATGAGGACGATATTTCCAGAAATACGTAAAAAAATAAATTGTAGATTCTTTTAGTGTAAAAATTCTAGTGTCCTTTAAAGGTTGACTGCCTTAAAGCCATGTTTACCACATAGTAAAGTGGAACCTTGGTGTAACAGGAAGTCAGACAGAGCAGAAGTTAGGTGAAATCAAACAGACCAGTTTATTTATAACAGAAGCGGTGAGGTTCGGTGCAGTGGAATTAGCAAACAAATAGACTTTAGAACTCAGAACAAAACTCAGAACAGGGAATACCAGACTTGGATACAACGAGGAACAGAGAATCAGAGGTTGGGACAAGGAACCAGAAAGAAATTGCTTGGAATGGACACAGGAGAGATAGAATGAGTCTGATTCCTCAGGACAGACCAGACAAAGTGTCCGTGTAAAAATGGTGCTTGAATAGCGTCCGTGGGGTGATCAATGGATATCAGGTGTAAATTAATATTTGGGTAAAAGTGATCGCTGATTGGAGGAAGAGTCTGGCAGGTCCGTGACACTCAGCATACAAATTTAATTTAATCTGGACGAGAGTTCTTAAATTAAATAATTACATTTTGCCAATATCACCAATTTCCTGCATATAAAAATAGTTAAAACAATAAAAATATTTAAATCAAGTTAAATATTAAATAAATAGATTTACACCACTAATCTGTAAAAATCTGTAAAAAAAAAAAAGAAACAGCTTTCGCTTACTGAAATTTGAACTGTCACTTTAATTGGCTTCGCTTGACTTTCCAGTGACGCAAACAAGTTTTGAATGGCTCCCGGATGTCTGCGCAACCCAGCCGGCGTTCGCTTCGGTTCCGTTTGTTTGTATGGTAAAAATGCTTCGTATGCGAGTAGTTTGAACCCGAGTGCAGTTTATTTAAACAAAAGTAACACCAGGCAACTAGGGGGGTTATATGATATATATATATATATATATATATATATATATATATATACTAAAATAAGAAGGAACACATCTGAACACAATGAGGAACACATGACCTCTACAAACCAATAAAAATATGACACATGGACAGGGGGATCACATGACAAGGAACCCATGGGGAACAAAGATCACATGACAAAAAAACGGACAGAAATTAAACAAAAGGAACAGAGACAAAAAACTCAAAATATAAACATGAAAGACTAAAACTTACTGAAAGCAAAAATAACTGAAATGTCTATTTCATTAATACAACTGAGTAATTCGGTTAAAGGGTTTTGCTCAGGGGACCAGCAGCGGCAACTTGGTGGTTCTTCTTCTGGGAATCAAACGCTAATCATCCATTCAGCAGTCCAATACCTTAACTGCTTAACCAATTCCCCACTTTTTTCACACCATTATGAAAGATTGAATGTCTCTTCTGTAATTTGTAATTTCCAGTTCCAGCCCCAGGTCTCGCTAACAGTTAAGAAAATCAGAGAATATTGGGAGGTCACATGGGTAATTTGTGAGTAGAAAAAATATTTTTTGTTAAACTTTTGCTTTGCCGAAATGTTCTCTTTAGATAGGTGTTCCAGCCAAGTGAGTCAGGGACAGTTGTGTCTCTCAGTTGGTTCTCTGTACCTGAACTATTAAATACTCAAGGTTTATCACTAATGTGTGAATGTCATGCAAACACATTTAATTTACAAAGCCGCACAAGTTAAACACAGTTGATGAAGCAGTAACAGCATTTATAATTCTTTTGTCGTTTTCAGACGGAATGGTAGTTGCTTTTATTTTTGAGTTTCGGAAACTGAAAGGAAACTAATTGCGCTAATAGAACTTTTTTCACTTGTTTTCAGAGGCTTGGGGTATTTCAGACACTGGTCTTTTTTCCTTTAAAAATAAATCACAAAATAAGCCGTAGCCTTGTACAGAACTGATTACAGAGAAGGAGTTTTGTGTCAGCAAACTAATTTCTTTTAAGGAACAGACAATTATGGAGAGTTAAAGTTATTACCTTAATGCGTCTTTCTCAGAACCCCACACGATTACAGGAAAATGTCAATTTTAGAATAGCAAAAATGGCTTTTCTATTGTGACAGTTATAAGTTTTTTTATAAGTTTAATACACTGTGGCTTTAATGAGCCAAAATTAAACATGTTAAAGACCATCAGCACTTCAGATGCAATGGGGCAGATAGGGTGGGGCATACAGGTTGAAGTAGATGTGACGTAGTGAATGTTATGAGATGTTATAATGCAGCTATAATAAGGTATGAATATTGTGGTAGATGTTATTGGGTATACATATGATGATGGCACGTACTGGGGTAGAGGAAAATAGACTTATATCGGGGTAGATATAATTAGATTTGATAAAGTAAATGTGATGACTAATGTAATGATGTTTTGGGGTAGCTGGGTTGGTATAATATTTGTCTGGGTAGGTTTGATAGGGTAGATGTATTATGGTTAGGTGTGACAGATTAAATGTAATAGGATAGATGGGATAAGGTAGATGTAGATGTGGTAGATGTGATAACCCATGTTGGGTAAATAAGGTTTGATGGGGTAGACGCCGTTAGATGTGATAGTGGTATATGTGTAGGGGTAGATATAATGAGGTAGATGTGATGAGATATAGTTTGAGGTAGATTTGATGAGATCTAGTAGGGTAAATATGATGATATGTGCATTAGGGTAGAGTGATTAGATGCAATAGGGTAGAAGTGATGACAGATGTACTAGGGTAGATACTCTATGATGTAATTACCCATTGAAAGGTTGATGAGGTTAGAAGTGATAGGGTAGATATGATGAAATCTGTATTAGGGAAGATGAAATGTCATGGGTTAAAAAAATGACATTGTATAAAAAATGCCTAAAAATGTATTGGGGTAGATGTAATGGGATAAATGAGGTTAATGTGATGAGATATATGTTTAGGGGAGGTTTGATGGTGTAGATGCAATTAGATGTAATGGGGTAGAAGTGATATCATATGTATTTGAGTAGATGCAATGGGGTAACTATGATTGGACTGTTGTAATGACGCATATTGTCGGGGTAGGTTTGATGGGGTAGATGTGATAGGGCAGATATGATATGATGTGTATTGGGGTAGAGTGATTAGACGTAATAAGGTAAAGGTGATGCACTGTATATTAGGGTAAGTTTGATGAGGTAGATGTGGTGATAGATGTTTGGAAGTAAATTTAATGGGGTAGATATGATAAGATGTTATGGAGCAGATCTGGAGGGGCAGCTGTGAGGGTTTGACTGTGAAGTTTGCAGTGCAGTGTAAAACCTGGGAAATAAGTTATAGTTTCTTCAGACATTTGATTTCCCCTTCTTAATTTTTTTTCTGCCGAAAGTAATTGTCTCTACACACTGAGGGTTACCATCTGCAGCGACTCTGCTGTCGTTACTCGTCCACCGCATCCTGCATGCACGTAAGACACGCCGAGAAATAAAAGTGTCAGTTTGCTGCGACGTGGAAATGACTGAATATTCGAAAGACAAACCGGTGACGTGATTTTAGCTGCTTAGAAAATAAACACAGCAGGAAATAAAAGGAATGTGAGCTTGATGGTTTTTACTGGTTTGTGTGGAACAAATAAAAATTCCAGCTGAAAAGAAATAGAATAAATAAATAAAAAAAAATGAGCTGTTGCATATATATTTATTATTATTTATATATTTATCTCCTCATTTAGATTTCATATCCCAGATGTGTATAAGATCACGTGAGAAAGAAAGAGAGAGAGAGAGAGAGAGAGAAATGTAACATCGCTAACTTTAGTACCTTAATAAATTCGTATTTATTTTTTGTACAAATTTGACATATACACATTTACCCCTCCTGTCTTTCACCCTTTTAGAGACGGCTGGGATAGACTCCAGCAGATCCCCGTGAATAAACAGGTATAGAAATGAATGAATAAAAGAATGGGAATTTAAGAGTTGCTAATTAACTGTTCATATGTTATTACATTGTTATAACTTAAATTAATGACAGTGGTGGCTCAAATGTTCATGGACACCTGGGAAGTTCTAGGTTCAAGCTAGGTGAGCAAGACCCTTAACCCTTCCTGCTCCAGGGCCGCTGCATCATAGCTGACCCTGTGCTCTGACCCCCAACTTACTAAGATGGGATATACGAGAAAAGAATTTCATGCTGCTGTAGAGTTTAGGTGACAGAAACAGGCATTATTATATTATTATCATAATAAATTATAACATTCAGTAACAATTCATTTGATGGATTATTTCTTATGATATATAATTTACAATGACTAGCGTTATATTTTTTTAATAAATTGTTTTTACAAATGTATGTGTTTAGAATTTATATTAAATCTAGTAAAACCAAAAAGAAACCATTGTATTTCTCCAGATCTTTCCCGTCTTTGTTGGTACGGCCTCACAATAAACGGCATAAAATAAGTGAATAAACAAATATTCATTGACATCATCGCCCCAGTTTGCCTTCAACACCACATGACGTTCACAATGTCAAGAGAGAAAGAAACCCAGAAATGTCGGCCATGTTGCGATGGCAGTGTGTGCTTCAGACCTGGGTCAAGCCCTGGTTAAATTACTCATCCCCAGCCAGAAACTGAAAATGACTCACCTCAGGCAATGGAGGAAGAGAATTAGGGCATCGACTGTGAATAAAGAAGAAAAAAATACAACAGTAATGTGAAGGAGCGGTTCTGAGCGGCACTCGCCTTTCAGCAGCGACACCAAGTAAATTTAAAGGGTTTTAACGGTAGTTTTAATTACTGATTCTTAGCTACAAAATGTATCCAATTTTATTGTCTTGTATGAAAAAATACTACTCATGCTAGTCATTTCAGGGTACAAATGTTAGGTCAATCAATCAACACATCATTCTTCCAGACACCCTTATCCAGAGGGCCTTGTTCAGGGGCCCCGCAGCGGTAATTTCATGGTGCTGAGAATCGAATCAACAATATTTCAGTTATCAGTCCAACACCACCGAGCCTCCACCTCAACAGAAACACTGACACTATAGCCAAAGACGGTCATAACCTTTGACACACTGCACCAGGTGTTATTTCACCACAGATCCACCAATAAATCATACAAATTAATTAATTAGTTTATTTTAAAAACGAATAATTAATTAGGAAGCAGCAACTTTAAGTAAAGCTAATTTTTTTTTAAATTTGTATCAAAATTTCATTCTTTAATATTCTATACCTGTTCGGGGTCACAGGGATCTGCTGGAGTCTATCCCAGCCGTCTCTGAAACGGTGAAAGACAGGAGGGGGACACCCTGGACAGGTCACCAGTCCATCACAGGGCCACACACTCACACTCACTCCTATGGGCAATTTAGAATCATCATTCTAACATACATGTTTTTGGACTGTGGGAGGAAACCGAAGAACCCGGAGTAAACACACACACACACATGGAGAACATACAAACTCCATACAGAAAGACCCCTGTAGGTGAATTGAACCCAGGACGTTCTTGCTGTGAGGCGACAGTGCTAAACATTAAGCCGCCGTGCTTTCCTGTATCAAAACTTTTATTAGCAACAAAAGTTTATCTTTAAATATATTAAACAAAAACCAATAAATAAATGATAGAAATGTTGATTTTTGTTGAATTAGACTCTTCATGTCCTACGATAAAGTAAATGTTTAATAAATTTGTACACAGAAAACTTAGTTACTAAGTTAACTTATTTTTTAATAAAAATTTTAATCATTTTGCCAAATTTTTTAAAAAAGGAACATTATTTACTATGTTTACATTAGCAATGTTACATTTCATGCGATGTTAAAACTATTTTGCAACTAAATTTATAATAATGATGCTTATGTTTCATTACATTTGGATATTGGATCAAATATAAAAATGCATAATCAATTTCTAAAACAAGGTTTGTTAATTAAATCAGTAGAAACTGAAGAACTTATGTATGTAAAAATATATACAAAACCTTCATTATAAACGATGTTTTTCCCACTGTTTAAAATTAAATTATCACCAATGTTTCCATCTAAAAGCTACCGGAACAATTTACAGGTTTAATAATTAGCATCAGGCGAGATAAAAGGTACATATTGTCCCTCTCATCTCTCATCATTTCCGCTGGGTAACTATCTAACTTCACAACCTTGCACTTATCTCCTCTAATTAACACGCCACCAAACTGTCCATCTTGGTAGCCCCCTATCCCTTTTGTGTTTTAATTGCCAGGTTCGGTGCAATCAGAGGCACTTTTAGGGGCGAAGTAACCAGCAGATCAGGTGGAAGATTTCCAGCAACACTTTCAACCCATTTATCAATTCATTACCCACATTATTCCTGCTTGGGCAACGAATTAGCATAATTAAATTGCCTTTAACCAAATTATTCCAGGATCCAGTAAGCATGTAAAGATACTGTCAGGAGAATCTTCTGGAAATGAGAGCAGTTTTAGGAGTTTAGCTCTGTAATGTCATGCTAATTTCCATCTATTTTTATTTAAAGGTCTTATCGGTCGCCAGTGCTGTTGACCTTGTATAACTATTTATACATTTTATTATAAATCCATTTTGCTTGGTGTCAGACACGGTTGAGCCTCAGTCTCATCCCTGAGATTATCTAAGAAGCCTACAGGTCCTTCTTCATGGCTGACTCTACGGTCTTCTTACAGTTTTGGAGTCCTTCCAGCAAAAATATGTGTTTTTCCATAGACCCTAAAATGGTTGCTGAATGTTATCCAACCCAGTCCCACAGAATTTAAAAAAATGTTTACATGGAATTGATTTGCAGCACTTGTATGTTATATATCCAGGTGCTGGCATTAGCATTTTCTGCGTATTAGCGTTAGGTTTAATTCTGAGGTTAGGCTATTTATTCCATATTGATCTCATTCATTAAGCAAATAAATAGGGGTCATTTTATGCAATAATAATAGTTGCGGACCTTGTGACTAAACGTTCGAGTTACACTAACACCATGTTATTCAGATGTGGTAGCTAAATAGTTAGGATGTTAGACTGCCGATCAGAGGGTCAGGGGTTCAATTCCGAAGACAACCAATCGTCCACTGCTTGGCCCTTGATTAAGCCCTTGATTGCTCAGTTGTATAAATAAAATCAACATAAGACAGGATGAATTTTTTTCTGCTGAAAGAAACTGTAAACTGTAAATGTCAGTTATACCCCTATAAGAAAGTGAGTTGTTAGTCAGTTGTTAGGTCCTGGACTGCTGATCGGAAGGTCATGGGTTTGATTTCCAGGTCTCTTTTGATTACTTCTGCAAGGCCCTTAACCCCAAAATGCTTGGATGGATAAATAGGATAAATTGTTTCCACACTGAATTTTTTTCATGAGTTGTTTGCACTGTAGCGTAGCAGGTAGTGTAATGACGTATATGAGGAAATGGCGGTCCCAAGTTAGTTTCCTGGCTTGTAGACCTCCAACCCCCCTCACTGTCATATCAGCTCTATACAGGCAAAATGCCCCAAAAAAGTATCTAAAATGGTTTTTTTTGGATCAGGATGTATGTCAAATCTTACTTAAAATACACTGCCATGGAAAGTGACACATAGAGCAGAAATGTAAAAGTTTGCTAGGCTGCTATGTTTCTGCCAGAACATTGACTTTCAACCTACAGCATGTTGATGTTGCGTCTTCGAGAGTGGATTCTATTATTTCACCTAGAAAAGAGTTTTCTGTTGTGTTGTTGATGTGAAGAGTCCTTGCGAATGAGCTGTTATGCCTAAAGCCTTGTAATATATTCGAAGCGAGTATATTCGTATAGACCTGTGATTCATAGCTGCTCTACTGTGACAAGGCTGCAATATTCTTTCCAATCTTTTCCTTCTCCCAGCCTTTCAGAACATCTGCTTTCATCTTCTCCACCTACATCCATATTTTCCACCGTCTACCTGTCATTTAAAGGACTTTTTACCAATCCTCTGCTGTTTCTTTGACCCGCTGCTTGTTGGTGTTTTATAATCCACTGTCTTCAAGGTTCTATTGTGTTTGGTAATGTCTCACTCTGAGTCTACTTTCAGGCAGCATTGTCACTTCCTGCCATAGCTGGGAAGGTCATGCTAAACCCCTTCCTTTGCAGAAATTGCAGAGTTTTTTTTACACAATAGCCCAATTTTGTTCAGTTTAAGCACATAGGTCCGTGTGTGGATATTCTTCCAGCTCTGAAAAGCTCTTTGACACTAGAAAGTTTACAGGGTGGCTCAAATGGTTAAGGTGCTGAGTTGTTAATCTGAAGACCAGAAACACCTGGGTTCAAGCCCCACCTCCGGCAAGTCAACCACTGTTGGGTCCTTGAGCAAGACCCTTAACCCCTCCTGCTCCAGGGGCGCTGTATCATAGCTGACCCTGCGCTCTGACCCCCAACTTACTAAGATGGGATATGCGAAAAATGCATTTCATTGGCTCTGTACACGTACCTTCCACAATGACAATGAATTGAATATACTTATACTTACAAAATATAACTACAGAAATTTCGTGTTTGTGCTTGTGTGTCAGTATATATGTCATCTATATGGCCATGTGAGATCCAGAACCGTGTCCGTATTCCTGAGTGTTCAACACTTTCCAGCACATATCTTTTGGGTGCTTCAGATATTTAAAGGCTAAGGAAATTAAAAGAATTCTTTTAATGAACTGGACGTATAGCTCTTGATGAAAAAAGTTGTGTTTTACATTGATGCTTTTTGTCCATGAGGCATGAGAGAAGTTGCAGTAAGTAATCTGTGTGTGTATGATGGTGATCTGTGTATGAATATGTACAGGGCTAGTGTTGTTGTGTGTTTGCATAGGGATGACATAGTTTCCGACTTATGATCAGAGTCACAGATGGTCCCTTATTATGAACATAGTCAAATACCATGCGGTTCTGTCCTTTCCTTTGAGGTAGTAATCAACTTTCGACACCGACTCTAATGCAGTGAAATATAAACACATTAATAAACATTAAGCCCCAATCACACATTCCAAAGGCGCTTGTTGCAGCAAGGAGCCTTGCTAATTAAAGTCACTGGTGCCAGGGTGTTTAGCATGCAGCAGATTTTCCGAACAAACTTCCCTCTGACTCCCTGACACCGACCTCCCCTATATCTGCTTTGTGTGTCTAATTTATTGTCTGCAAATTGATGTATGGTGGGTTGGTAATGGATTATGTGTTTTGGAGTGGAGGTAGAATAAAGCCTCAGTGGGCCCCTTACCCATCAGTCTGAGGCACAGTCCACACATCTTCCAATAGCAAATCAATCTGCAGGCTTAAATAGGACGATTATGCAGAATAGAGCATGGCCCAGTGGACACTGCTAACTCAAATGGAGTTTATAATGCACACAATAGCCAGGGATATACTAATCTAGTACCCTTGTTAAGAAAGTGAGTAAATAAAATAAAAAGGAAGACAAATAGCATCTGAAGGTAACACCAATAAGAAAGAAAATTTACCTCCAAATCTGCATAGATTAATATGTAGTTAAACCAGCTGTGTCACAGGGGGCAGTGGTGGCTCAAATGGTTAATATGCTGAGTTGACCAGGGTTCAAGCCCCCCCTGGGTTCAAGCCCCACCACTGCCAGTCAGCCACTGTTGGGTCATTGAACAAGACCCTTAACCCTTCCTGCTCCAGGGGTTTTGTATTATAACTGACCCTGCGCTTTGACCCCAACTTTTAAAGATGGGTTATTTGTGCTGCATTGTATAGTATCATGTATTGGGCTAGTGGTGGCTCAGACAGTTAACATGGTTAAGGTGAGTTAATCAGAAGATTAGGGTTCAAGCCCTACCACCACCAAGCTACCACTCTTTGGTGCCACCTTCTGCTCCATGCTTACCAAATCATAGCCCCTGCATTCTGACCCCAGCTTCCTTAGTTAAGATACAAAAACAACATGTGCAGTAATGTAGTTAAATGACAACTAAAGACTGACATACTTACTTCCTGTTATTTTGAGCCCTAAAGACGTGTCAGAAATTATAAGAAAGTCTCTTCTGTCCTCTTCCTGCCCACATCCTCCTAGTTAACTGCAGTAAATTTTCTCCATTCTGACTCAGCAGGAAACGAAGCTATGAAACTGAATTTAAAATGCTTACCTCTTCTGACATTCCGTTCATCTCCAAAGGACTTTAAACCAAACATATATCAGACTTTTTCTCCGTCATGTCTCAGTAATGGGCACAACTGTGTACTTAAAGAGCTGCAGACATTCTGATTATGTCCTTTGGGCAAAAATTTTAAACCCCTTAATGTGTACGATCTCGCAAAGTAAGAGACGTAAGAGAAAAGACAAAAAGGCTTACATAGCATTCACAGATCCAGGGTATGAAACATTGACAGATCGTGGTATGAAAACATGAGGGATGCTGATATTTGGTAGACTTTGCTGTATGCTTAAGCAGTAAGTATTAGTTTTTGCCACCTGAGATATCGAGTTAATGTTGTTGAAAACAGCGGCAGTAAAAAATCATGTTTGTAGTCCTCCACCGAAGTGCCAGAGAAGACTGCGGATAAGGACTATTATTCTCCCTCTTAATGGCTATGGGCTTATAAATATAAACTGGAGTGAAGCGCACATCTGCCACAACAAATGCCGGTTATTACACCTGCATTTGGTGTTATCTGTCTCCTTGAGGATATGAGGGCATTTGGAAAGTTGCCTTAGTTTTATCAGGAAATACTTGTTATTCAGTTGATCATGGACTTTACACACATGTGAATGTTTCTGAAATTGATCTTTTCTTGGGTCTTTTTTTTTATTCTGGATGTTTTCTTGCCTTATTGCAAAACTTCAGTACACTAGCAAATTTGTTTTGTTGTGATAATATTGGTTTGATTATAGGGTCATTGATATTCTACCAAGCTACATTATTAAGTGCTACTTTTTGTACATACATTTCCTATATAGAAGTTATTAAATAGAATGAAAATAAATACTATTTTACATTTACATTCACGGCATTTGGCAGACGCCCTTATTCAGAGCTCATTTATATATAGCAGTGGCAACTTGGTCCTGCTGCGAATTAAACCCCTTCCAATTAACAATCCAACACCTTAACCACCTTCCACTTCCTTGTTTTGTCTTCTCCAAAGTCTAAACTTAAGTCCATGTTAAGCTGGTCTGCAAAAGAGAAAAGTCATATCAGATCAGAGTATTTGGTGTACACTTTAGCACTAACCACTTTAACAACTGAGACAGTTATAACCCACTGAAACACTGATGTTTTTAAATACCATACCCATTAAACTACTTGTTGTGAAGTGACTCAGACAGTTATGTCCTGGTGAATTAATCAGAATGTCTGGGTGCAAGTCCCAGCATTGCCATAGCTGAGCAATACTTTGAGCAATACCCTTAACCCTCTCTACTCCAGTCGTTCTGTATCATGGTTGACCCCATGCACTCTGACCCCTAACCCCTAACCCCTATGACTTCCTAAGCGATGTGTAAAGAAAAGAATTTCACTGTGTATTCGGCAAAATGACCTTTTTTTATTATTAATGATGATTGCACTACAGTACAGTAGATTGCATTTATTATGGCCTCTTTTTGAAGGTCTATCATTCAGCTTTTCATTATACTATCAGGAGGTATAATCAGCCAACTCAATTTTTAAATCAGTGGCACATTTTCTAAGAAAACATCCTCTTTTTCCTGGCGGGTGATGCATAGTAGCTTAGGAAAGACCTGTTCTTTCATTTCTCCGAAAAGACTAAAATTAAATATGAATGTCCAGGTATTATGGCTGCATGATGCTGCCTAATGTCTATGTAGACCCAATACGTAGGTAATGATATCCTTCTAAATAAGCTGGAGCCAGTTCATTAAAATCTCGGCTCAAAGTTTGCTGCTGGTCTAACATCTGTTTTTCTAGCCAAGGGTTTTTTTTAGGGCAGAGTAGCACCACTCATCCATATTATGCAGTGCCTGAGATGGCAAGGCCCTTTGTTTTATTTAATTAGGAACCTTTTCTTCCAGCACATCATCAAACCTTCACACCCACTCCCTGTCCTCCTTTTTTGCTGTTTATTAGTTCTCCCACTCTACAGTATAAATAATGGCACGCATGCTTGTATTTGCTGACATTCTGCCTTTTTTACGCCCTTTTGCCTCTTCCTACTGCTTGTGTTAATAAAGATTGGATGTAACACATCATCAAAGCTGAGATGGCATTAGAATGCCCCCCCTCCCTGTCAAGCTGATTGAGATCGGACAAGGTTTGCGTGTGTATATATAGGCTCGCACAACGCCGGCTGGGAGAGTGGGCGGACATCTCCCACCCTGTTGATGTGGTGTCACTGGGGAAAGGGACCCTACTGTGATAAGCGTCTGGACGCAGATGGATTATGACTTTGACAAGAGCTTCCTCTGAACGTTCAGTGCGTCAAAAGACCACCTACAGTCTGGCTTCAGAATATTGTGTTCAAAACTTTGCGTCCTAATTTTTGTTGAAATAGAAAAAAAAAAAAAACATACACTATAAACATTCACGAATCCTCCATGTTGTTTCAACAAAGGTTTATCAGTAACGGCGAGTCATCCACAGTCTTAGATATTGGCCCAAAATTGAGCATATTCCCTGAAGGATCCATGATTTCGTCTGCATTTATAAATGATAGTGACTCATTGGGTTTCTCCAGCTGATTTTAGATTTATGTGAAGAAGATCAAAGCTGGATAAAGGAGGAACAAGATATGTTTAGAAAATGTCTGTGAGGAATCATGGGACAGAACCATTCATCTTTTAAAGGGGGCTGTATGTTTGATATCAACACTGTCAGCGCAAAGCTGTCTCATCCACCGCTTTTTATAAACTGCAGTCTGTAATTAAAATCTGAAGTAAACACCCACACGACAATGTTATTAGATTCTTTTTTTTTAATTTGAAGTAATTTTTTCTGCAGAATTTGTCTGTCACGGTACATACAAAACATCACAATTTTCTTGACTGTTTGCTGACGAACTCAAAGTTTTGGGAAAAGTGGTAGCCAGATGCCACTGCTGGGTCCCGGAGCAAAGCCCTTAACTTTTAACTAAGAGAAATCTAAATCGCTCTGGATAAAACTGTCCTTCAAATGGCAGAAATGTAAATGAAATGTAAATATGCGAGTCAGTTCATGTGCATGCTAATCGAACCCGATTTGTACTAAAGCTACAGTGTCCGTAATGCTGAAAAATCTATTAGCCTCTAGTTTACCCCACTAAAGCAACATGCCAAAATCAGCACATTACGCCATGAGATCTAATCCCAATCCAATATATGGCTCTCAATCCCAGCATTGTGTGATAGTGGGGGAAGTGGTAGCACAGTGGTTGAGATGTTGGACTGCTAATTGGAAGATCAGGGTTGCCACTGCTGGGCCCCTGAGCAAGGCCCTTTAAATTCCCAATTGCTTAGTTGTACAAAAGAAATACATTCTGGATAAAGGTGTCTCTAACAGCCGTAATTGTAAATTGATAAGATCTCACACTGCTGAAAGTTTACTCGTGCTGGTAGTCCGAAACTTTTCTTCAAGCGTTTTTAGCTGAAAGATGAAAATATGAATCATTTATGTATTTTTTTCTCTGACTGCCAGAAACTGCACCAAGTTGGTGTAGTTAAATATGCCGTTTGGAGTAAAAGATGCTATCTTTATATAAATATAAATATATGTGCGTATATATAAGCTTCATTTTTGTTGTTTGCATTGAAGAAGTTAGCAACATGTCCTGCAAATTAGAGAATAATTTCTTCATTTATTTTCAGGGTTCCACCACTGAAACCAGTACATTTCTTAAGTAATCTCTTTTTAGCAGGTCTTTAGTGGTGCAGTTTTATTTAGGGAGGTAAAACAATGCATTAAAGCATGTCAGAGGGCCAACAGCATGACACGGCAGTTTTTGCACTGTCCCCTGTCTATTACCCTTTATACATTCTTGACAGATTTACCTCTGTCCTTAACTTTGTCCATCAGAGTCACCTCTGAACTCCTCCACTGTTATTCCATCCCATTTGTCTTCTGTAAAGACCAATGTTTTCTGCTGAGCTTGCGGTGCCCCAGCATCGGCCAAGCGTGGAGAGGCGATGGGCTGACATGAGCTCGAAGCAATCAGGCTGCCGAGATTAATCTGTGCTAAAGGTGCTTGTGGGTTCTTTCGAAGAGACAAATCAAGGGAAGGGAAAAGTACCACAGACTCATTAGGATCTAAGCTTCACGTTCTCTGATGCCAATCGCAATTATTTTAGGTGTCGGTCATATGTCAGCCCGAAGGACTCTGAAATTTTACTCAGAAACTTAATGAGCAGGAAAGAAAAAACATGTTCTCACAACCCTGGTGCCTGTGCTGAAATATCAAGTCCAACTGTAGGACCTGCTCTTGTTTTCCGTTTGCATTTGCTCTTTTTTTTTTACATTTACACTTCTGGCATTTAGCAGACAGTCCTTATCCACAGCAACTGGCATTTTACCCATTTATTTAACTGAGCAGTTGAGGGTCGGGGGCCTTACTTAGGGGCCCAGCAGTGACAGCTGGGTGGTGTTGGGAACTTCCCCAATCAGCAGTCAAACATCGTATCCACCAAGCTACCACTTTTCCATTTCTTTTTCTTATATAATTTTTAATAGTTATAATAGTCGATTCTTTATTATAAAATCAAGCTGTCCAGGCATTAGTAAATAGTTGATAGCATTTTTTTAAAAATTTGTGCTGTTAGATTGTGGAATCTGATTGGTTATCAAGTAGTAAATAATGACCTGTAACAAAAAATCAGCAGTACAAATGTTTTTTGCAAATCATCTATTTTCCAAGAGGAAGATCAAATGTTTATAGCTGTTGAACCATAAGCTTTTGCAGGTATATTAATATAAATAAATAATTACAATAAACACATAATTATTATATTTCATGTATATTTTTTAAGTATTTTTTAATGTAGAGGTTTGCAAATTGCTACAGTGTAAATCCCCTTAAATAATTAATTAGCTTTACTTTATTACGCCACTCACAAATTTGATATTTGTTGTAGCGTTCTATTTCTATTTCAGCATCTCTGGTTGCTACCTGAGTCTCGATGCTCAGAATCTCAAAATCTCTGATTCCGAGCTGTCCCTGCAATTTTTTTTCCCACCAAGATGAAATCTGGAAAATAAATTTGGCCCGGCTTCATGCTAGCAGCTCGATGAGAATGCCTGGAAGACAGAGAGCACTTGAGATGAGATGAGCTTGTCAGGTTGTAAAGATGTCTAGGTTGGAGGCTAAGCATACGTTCCCTCAGACGTAGCCACTTTACCTATCTTATTGAAAAAGATGAAGGCCATGCTGGCGCAGACATTGTTTGCGTTAGTGCTGACAAACTATACAAAGAGAAGATAACAGTAGGAGAGACTTTCACACTTCTTAATTGCTGGCAAAGCAGCATTCCGTCACTTTATCCATGTGGATGAGAACAATTCTGACTTGATTATAAAGTGACTCGTGCCAGGATTTGAGGCCATTACCACTGTGTTCTCAGCATGTAACTTGGCTGCAGTTGCCTGTGTGGCTCATGTTCTTTCTTCTCCCTATTATAAATATTCTTGGAGACAACTTCAGATTAGAGCACCTGTTGATTTGCAATGCCTTCAGTGTCTAAAGCCTGGTGAGTGCTGGTAATTCGGCATATTAACAGCCCATTCTAATGATCTCTACATGTCATTTGATTTATTACATCATACTGCACATGGATGGATCCCATCTGAGTAAGTAGATTTACATTCACAGCATTTGGCAGATGTCCTAATTCAGAGCGACACACATTTATCTCTTTTATACAACTGAGAAATTGGGGGTTAAGAGCCTTGCTCAGGGGCCCAGCAGTGGCAACTTGTTGGTGCTGAGAATCGAGCCCCTGATCTTCCGGGTATCAGTCTTAGTCTAAGGTAACACCTTAACCACTGTGGTACCACCTTCCTACAGAGTGAAATATGGGAAGGATTTCACCTGTTTTATTTCACATTAACTGTAGAAGGTGTCGGACACCTGATCGGAATTGATTTAAGCAAGACCCTCAACTTCTCAGGTAGTTAAAAAATAAGATGGATGTCATTATGGAAAAGGGCATCTGCCGAATGCCAGAAATAAAATGTTAAAGCAAAACGTTGTCTAGAAAGTGTTTGTATGTTGTAGCGATTTATATTCCTTAACTGGAAGTAATAGACTCAAACCCTGTCCCAGTAGGACAGTGTCCCTGTGCACAAAGCCCCTGAACTCCATGATGACATGCAATGTGCTAGTTGGATTTGAAGAACTGAACAGAGCCCTGATTCTGACTCAACCCCACTGAACACCTTTGGGATTAATTGTAACCCCGACTGAACCCCAGCCCTCCTCACCTTAACATTAGTGTCTGATCTCACTAATACTATTAGAACTAAATGATCCAATCCATACGGTCACATGATCCAATCTAGTGGGAAACCCGCACAGGTTCTGGAGATAGTGTAAGAGGAAAAGTGAGACTACAACTGGAATAGAATCTAAAACAACACAGATGGATGTGATTAGTCATGTGATTGATACTTTTGTCTATTTGGTCTTTAGATTAGTGAGTACCAAAGTGAAAATAATGCAAGCCTAATTCTCAAAAATACCCCCAGCCCGGTTTGTTGCTAATGTTGAGCGCTGCACTGCCAGGTTTGTAAAAGATAGCTTGGTCAACACAGCTAATGACTCCTGCCTGTATTGTTAGCCTCATTATTCATCTTACCCAAAGCATCTATCTAAGCAGAAAAAGTTGTTTCTAAACAGTGCCGTAGCTATAAATCAGGTTTGAGGAATTTGTGCTAATTGAGGTATGCTTTTATGTGTTCACACACTGGCTTTTATTCTAGCGCTACAGCCATGGTTATGACCGACGCAACCCGGCATTGATTGCTCCGTCCTCAGCCCTTAGGCATGCTCGCCTCCCACATCCTATTAGCATGAATTAAACTGATGCTGTAATTAGAGATGCATTACCTCAGCACAAACTAGCCAGCCATTAGCAGCCATCTCTTTTTCCGGTCACTTGTTTTTCCACAACACTGAAACGTTCGGCTTTTTTCTTGACTCTTAACTTGGCAAGATAAATGCTGTCGGAGGCTGTGCTGTGGGTAAGAATCTTATTAAAGGTCTGTAAGAGGCAGCCATGTAACACTCGATTCATTTTCTCGGCGGTCTATCTCATCTGTAAGCATGAAGAATATAGGGTCTTGTTTAATGTTTATTAATTAAGCGGACAATTAATATTAAACTCGAAATAATATGTTTCTTTTGCCATCATTTTAAAAATGTTTAAGATTTTTATTTCAAGGATTTAAACCTTTACGCTCATCTCAGTGAGCACTGAGCTGTAAAAATATCAATGGTTTCTCAGGAGCAGACTCCAGACTCCAGGTGATGCCTCATGACCTTTGCCAAATGGTCATCCGTTATTACCTTTAATGATGCATGCCCTTTTGCCTATACATTCTCACCTTTGCACTTGCTGTCAGGATTAGCCATGTGCCCCGCAGGGGAGGCTTCGCACAATATGGCATTGTCTCTCAACAACATGTTCTGGTGTGAAAAAGCAAATACCTGAGCATGTCAGTGTTAAAAAAATCTAGAGCCAGGTATCCCCTATGCACTACAAGCCTTCCACTTCGGATCTAGGCTGCCTTCGGGCGTGTGCCAAGGTTTGATATTTACAATTCATCTCCAAATTCCCACTTAGGGCAGGTACATGCCGGCATCCCTTCGAATGATTAAAGCAGAAGCAGGAGAGCCAGTGTTCCTAAAGGCAAATGAATCAACCAGAGACCAGGCAGCTGCTGGGAGTGCAGGGGGAAAAAAACAGTCTGCTCACCCGTCCTGCTTTTTCTGGCTTCTGCTTCAATCCCACATGTGTAAACATCTGCAAGAAACGTTAGATTATTAATAAATAGATCATTAACTGTAAAAATAGATCTTTTTTTTAATTCACACTTCCTCATACAACACTCACTTTTAGTATTTGGTTAGATCATAGATCATAAAAATTTCTATTTTTTTGACGTTTTAGTCCAGAGGTTATTGTGTGAACACTGGGCTCAGGGCAGGTATAAACACTTGATATGATGGACTCGCAGGGAGTGCATAAGGATTTGTTGTTTGCTTGCTTGTGAGTGTGTGTGTGTGTGCAAAGAGTCAAAAAAAGTAAACAGGAAGTGGAACACCAATGTTCATAGTAGATTTCCAAGACCCAGATTGGTATTAGGGCGCTTTAGCCGGAACTACTGTCAAGTGTGAAATACATTTCGAAGATATAAATCCTGGAAGATTTTTTAATGAATCATTTTTTAAGTATAAATGATATAAAAGGTTTCCTATCTGACGGGGACAATGCAGATTTCTGTTCTGAAACACGTTCATGTCCGCACATTACTGTTTTCTGATCAAATTATCTTTTGAGTTTTTAGGAAATCTTCATTCAGAAGGGAAATCATAAATTAATAAAATGAAAAGAATATTTGGAAGGAAGTTTGACAATTTGGTGAATGTAATGCTTTGTATTCTTTGTCTTCTAATTTCTTCAATAAATTCGCTTTAACCTAATTTTCGGGCTTTTTTCCATTACACCAGATTGCAGCATGCCAACACTTCCTATGTCAAACCGTTACTAGATTTTTTTTGTGTGTAATCTTTGTTTTTTTTGGTATCCCAGTTTAGGTAGTTTTTTACTTGAAACTGTTTTATTTGTCTTAATTACACAAGTAAATTTAAATCTGATTTGTTGAAATTAGGAAAAGTCACTGAGCTGTTCTTTGACTGAACAGGAAGACTTGGGTTAAAGATACACCGTAGCCAGTCTGCCTCTGTTGCGCCCTTAACCCTAGCTGACCCTGCACCCTGACCCCAACTTTTTGGGGAAGTTGTAGTACAGTGGTTAAGGTGTGAACTGCTATCTGAACAATCCAAGTTTGATTCCCTGTACCAGGTTGCCATTCATGGGCTCCTGAGCATCACCCCTAACCCCCAATTGCTCAGTTGTAAAAAGAGATAAAGAGATAAATGTAAGTCGCTCTGAATAAGAGCGTCTACCAAATGCCAAAAAATATTCTTCAGATTTATCAATCCTATCCTTTCTTAGGCAACCCATGACCAATCCCATCTACATCCATCAATCCCACCCACTCCTCCCCACGTTTAAGATCCAGCTAGTTCTGCAAAGTCCTGCCAATTTTTGATAAAATTTTTACCAATCTTATCTATATCATCAGGCACTTAACACCAATACCTTTATATTCCCACAAGCCCTCAATCCTTATCAGTTCTGTCTAAACCCACAGACACTTGACTAATCCTTCCCACTCTGTAGACATTCTTAACTTTCCTGTCAACAATCTAAGCCAATCCATCCTTCCTTATTTGTAGTTAGTCCTTCCCACTCCCAAAGGTACATGTGGCCAATTCCTCCTACTCATCTTATACTTACTGCTACTTTAGAATGCTTCTCATGGCCAATGCTGGCCACACCTGCAGCATTCCTGACTATCCCTCCCACTCCAACCCACTGACAACAGACCAATCTTTCCTCTCTCTCTCACAAAAAGTTTGATAAAGTTTGATGTCATCAATTCTTTTTTTTGTCATTTTTGCCCCTGCCGAAAGTTTGCCCAGTCCCACCCTCCACTGCTAAAAGGACCAGACTTCTTTTTCTGACAAGCCACTTGACCTGTTGATTTGTTGTTGTTTGTTTATTTCGATACTTTTCTGATAACCAACCTCTTCTTTTGTGTGCTAATAATTACTTTAAACCCACGTCACGTCCCTGTTACATTCCATATCTATCTTTTTTAATGATGTCTGGCCCTGTTCTCCTTTTTTTTTGTTTTTGTCTCTGACTGCCTCCGTTATGCTGTTTTCTAGAACAGAACCAAGTGTGAATCTGGAGGAGTGGATTGCATTTTTCTGTCCTTTCAGGCTTTTCCTCGTAGGTGTCAGATGTTTGACAGACTATCACACAAAAGAATAAAGCAAAAGATAACGTTCATATCACACCAATCATGTACAATATAGCGCGTATAGCGGATGCTAGTCTTTTGTATTCCTTGTAGAAGGTGCGTAGGGCTATAAGAACAGACTCGCAGGAGTTTCCATCCTGGTTATTTTATAAGAGATAATAGAAAATCGTTATGAAATGCATTACGTAATCAATAAAAGCCTTAATATCACGGCGGAATAGCAACACGGCATCCGGCTGGGTGGTGTGATGCAGCGGAGATACTCTTACCACACCATTAAGTTAATTCTTTTCCAATAACAGCGTGTCCCCACATGCTTTATTTCTTATACATCACAACAATTTCCAACACTAACTATTTTTGTTTGTTTAGACCATGAAACAGCCCAGATAGCAAAATACACTCGGAACAGTCTCGGTTACATTCCCACATGCGGGAGATTTACCCCCCCGGCGCACTTCCATCTGCGGAACGCTGGACGCACTGCCAGATGCAGCATCTGTTATCATGCCAACACTGCCGCAGTCAAATACAATACAAACAGTCTTCGCTGTAAAATAACAGTACAGGTAAAACCAATAAATCAGTTAATAAATCAGAATGTTAACAAAAAAGATTAGAGGAAAATAAATAATGGTATAACAATTGGCAAACTTACCTTTGTTATCGAACGTTTGAGAATCCAAGAGAATTCTGCATGTTTTGAAACCAGACTTCCTGGTACATAAAACTTTATCAGCCATTTAGCGAAACCGTAGCCATCGGGTATGTGGTGCAACACTTGTGTGGTAAAACACTAACAAACCTTCTTATAAAAGCCCACAAACAACTATTATTTACTTTCACATTCCTATTAAGTTAATTTTAAAAATAACATTTAAAGCTATGCTAGTGTTTTACCTTGATGTTAATAAGCATATCCTGCAGGCATGCAGAAATGTCTAAGCAAGTCGCCTTCGTAGCTTGTCTTGGATTGGTTACGTTAAAGCTGTAACAAAAATCCCTGTGCTAGAGTGAGCTGCAAGTTACGCCGGGTTCAGATAAAACACACCGTTGCAGCGTGTGAACCGCAGGCGCCGTGGGACTGCCAAGCTCGGAACAATTACTACATGCTATGTGGGAGCTACCAGCCTTTCTGTTAGATTTCTGAGTACAGTGGAACCTTGGTCTCTCTTACAAATTTTTGATAGAAGAGTTAAAACTTTAGCAATAAAAATTTTCAACATCATATGAAGCAGCTAACTTGCGGGAGCTGTAAAAAACTTGTTGCGTCAGTGGAATGACGGGCAAAGCTAAACGAAACAAAAGCTGTTTCGAAAGAGTCGACTCATGATACCGATGTCGCCTCTGGCATGCATTCGAAATGTAGGTGATTTTAGTGTTGGCAGATTGGTGGTATGCGTCTACCATGGAATTTGTTTTAATTTTTATATGCAAAAATTAATAATTATTATAGTGTGTTTTTTAAATTAGAAAAATTGTTAAGAAAATGATCTGCATTTACATTTTTATTTACATTTTTTTTTTTTTTTTGTGCTAAGAAATCACCTCTAGAAAATAATTCTGGATATTTCGATAATTAAGTGTATTTATGATACAAGAGAGAAAAAAATGTGAGCAACTAGAGTTAAAAAATAAAGATCTTATTTTCAAAAAAAACCTCCAAAGCAGGTTTTTACTACACTGACACACAACATACATACATACAGAACTTTCTTTTTCATTTCCAGTGAACCCGTGAATCAGTTTCCAGTAAAAGCTCGCATTTTAAACAAATTTAACATTTATGTTTCTGATAACCTTGATAACCAAACTGAAATTTAAGTTTAATTTAATAGTTTATTTTATTTTCCTGAGAAGTTGAGGGATAAGGGTCTTGCTCAGGGGGCCCAGCAGTGGCAGCATGGAGGTAATGCGAATTGAACACATGTTCTTTCAGATCAGCAGTCCAACTAAACCACAGAGATAATTCTCTTCCAGAAGACAAGCTCAAATCTATGGGAACTAATTCCATAAAAATTGAAAATCAAAAAAAGTCCATCCTAAAGTAGAATAATGTTATACACCAAGTTTCACAATCCACAATCCACCACAAATTCAATTACAGTCTTGTTGAAGCTGTGACTGAAATATAAAATTGCTTAACTCAGTTAGCATAACTCCACTTCTGAGTTCCCTAAATGTAATGTTATGACAATCTCCTGGATTTTCTTTGATCTGATTATTGTGTAAAGAGAAATCTTTATTAGTATGCGAGCCTGATTCTCACTGAAACATGGGCGAGATGCCAGCGTGCTTGCTAATCATTTGTATGCATTTGTTCTTTTCTTGCATTAGCATACACCTAGGAAAACGCTATTACTGTTACGCTAAACAAGGATAAAGAAAATCATGTTATTGAAACTCACAGGGGAGCTGCTCTATTTCTGAAGACTGTAACTGACAAAACCCAAGTTCATACAACAAGCCAAGATGTGAATATTTGAAGAAACATCGATTGTGTGTTGTTCTCTGGGAGTCCTGGTTCCCTTAAGCGGGGAATATACTGTGCTATACAATTCCAGCAACTTCCAGCTCACACTGTACGAGAAAATCGCATGCAGTTAAAAGCCAAAGCTCAGGTCACAAATAAACGGTCTGAATGTAGAGAACCTCGAACCTGAAACCGTGTTCCTGGTTTAGAAGTTAAAAATGTAAGGCCAGCGTCGTGGTGTAGTGGGTTAAGGCGCTGGCACCTGCATTCACCGCTGAGCTCGCCGACCCGGGTTCGATTTCGGCTTGAGTCTTTTTGCCCCCTCCATATACAATGGGGAAGTGGTAGCGCAGTGGGTAAAGTGTTGGACTGCTCATCGTAAGATCAAGGTTTAATTCCCAGCATCATCAAGTTTCTACTGTTCTATAGTATAAGTATATTCAATTCATTGTCATTGTGGAAGGTACGTGTACAGAGCCAATGAAATGCATTTTTCACATATCCCATCTTAGTAAGTTGGGGGTCAGAGCGCAGGGTCAGCTATGATACAGCGCCCCTGGAGCAGGAGGGGTTAAGGGTCTTGCTCAAGGACCCAACAGTGGTTGACTTGCCGGAGGTGGGGCTTGAACCCAGGTGTTTCTGGTCTTCAGATTAACAACTCAGCACCTTAACCGTTTGAGCCACCCTGCCCCCACCCCTGGGCCCCTGAGCAAGGCCCTTAACTCCTAATTTTTCAGTTGTATAAAAGAGATCAATGTAAGTAGCCCTGGATAAGGACGTCTGCCAAATACAGCTGTGCAGGTGGACTAAACGACGCAGGCTTTATGATTTATTAAAGATGAAGAAGAAAATTCTGTTTTTGACATCATTTTAAGTTGACTTAAAAACTAGGCAAGTCTTGTGTAGATCTTTAGACTGACGGCAGAGGGTCTGGGAACCTTGGCTGCTTTTAAGTGGCTAAGATCCACTCAAGTGGACATACGACTGACAGGTAAAGAAAACCTGACCTTTCGCTTTGTGCCACTTCATGTTTAGAGGTGTGGAAATGTACAAATGGTAAAACTTTTTTACAAATCTATAGGAGCTTACTTCTTTAATCGGATGGCTTTGTGTTGTTTCTAGGTGAACCGCTAAACAACGCAACACACATGGAGAATTTGACAAAAAAAAAAATTTTTAAATACTTGTACAACTGATCACAGGTAATGCAGAGCCCTAAGATCTCCACCAAAATAATCAGAGAACTAACACACGTAACATTTTCCTCACCTAAGTATGAGATGTGGAGTAATAGAAGATAAGCGCAGTGTAATATTGCTACCATGACTCCCGAATCCTGGTTTGGGAAAAATAAACCTCGTCGGATAAAAACTTCAGTTTTTGCTCTCACCATTAGCAAAATTTGAATTCAGTGAGAGCAGCATGACCTAACAGCATGTTCCTTCAGGATCCTGACCAGCATTAAACCTGATTTAATGAGCCCCTGATCTTTCTGCCCAACCCACCCATTCTACTCTCTCTCTCCTCCCTCCCTCCCTCCTCTCTCTCCTCCTCTCTCTCTCTCTCTCTCTCTCTCTCTCTCTCTCTGCCAATTTCCTGGTTATGACATATCGTTTAACCTCCGTTTTTTAGATCTGCACATCTAATCATTTTACTTTGTTTCCTGTCTTGCTGCATCTCAGTATCCTCATCTAGTTCCCCTGTTTATCTCTCTACCTCCGTCTATTCAATAGGACGAGCAGCTCTTACCTTATATTCCAACCCTATGTTGTCGTTCTCAGCCTGTAGAGAAATCGTCTGGCTGTGGTTTTTAATAACGGTGGCGCGGTCGAGACTGGCGAGGGTGGAAGGTAATGTGAAATGGATGGTTGCTGTCGCTATGTATCTGAGGACACAAGTGTATTTTTCCGAGGAGATTTCACGCTACATTTGAACCTTTTTCCCATCTGGATGAGCTTCTGTAATTATAAACATTCAAGAGAAAAAGCCCACCTAAAGCTTCCGCTCTATTCTTCTCACCAGCTCCTTCTCAGCCTCCAACAAGTACCACCAAACAGTCTCAACTAGTTAACATCTGCATCTTCATTGTTTATTTACTTATCCACTTATCTCACTGAGCCATTAAGGATTAGGGGACTCACTCAAGGGCCCAGCAGTTCCTAATGCTCTTCTGATCTCATTCTTAAGCACTAAGCCTCCACTAGCTGATAACTCCTGCGTTCTGAGCGGTTTTTGAGCTTAAGCTTTTCTGCCATGATTTCCTCATAAACCAAGGAAGAATATCAGAAAGATGAAAAAAAAAAGAGGCGGAGGCAGGGGTAACTAACTAGGATGTCAAGGTGGCACATATATCTATATATTTTTTGCCTCTTGTCCTACTTCCAGTTGGACTCCCTTGGAGATTTTACCTGCTGCTGAGGGCGGACGGGTGTAAATAGTCACTGGGAAGTGGTAGCACGGTGGTCAAGGTGTTGGACTGCTAATTAAAAGATTAGTGTTTAATTCCCAGCACCACCAAGTTGTCACTGTTGGGCCCCTGAGCAAGGTCCCTTAACCTTCAATTGTAAGAGATAAATATAATTGTAATGTAGATTTAAAACAGTCCTGCGGTGTCAGGGTCAAACTCAATCTCTGGCTTCCATCGTGAAGTGTTCCATCATGACGACTTTGGCAGAAAGAAAATTCGTTAAGTTAAGTTAACTTAACAACTTTGTCCCTTTCTACTTTAATCAAAAGCTCCTGCTGGCAATTCTGTGTGAAGTAGACATTTGTGGACAACACACACACCGCTGTCAGCTGGGTGAGGATGGGTTCCACCTTGAGTATGGTTCCTCTCAGGGTTTCTTCCTAACATCATCTCAGGGAGTTTTTGATTTGCCATCATTGCCTCAGGTTCATTCAGAATGAATATAAAATCAATTTTTAAAATTTGCTTAACAAATAAAACAGAATCGAATTACTTCATAGTAGAAGTCTCAAGGTAGATGCCGTTCTTTACGTCGTTAGGTTTGTGTGTGTGTGTGTGTGTGTGCCTATATATTATACATTTGTGTACAAAGGGTGTACCTTCAGGGCTTTGGTATTGTGTGCAGAGAAGAATACCATTAACCTCCTCTCGTTCAGGCCTTAACCAGAGAAAAAGAGAAAATATCATGAGAAAAAAAAACAATAGGAATGAGCCAGAGAAGAAAAATGTGTGCATCAGTCGGAAGTGCACTCTGACTCTTCTCACCTTCATAGTGAAGCGCACAAAAAAAAAAAAAAAAAAAAAAATCACATGAGCAACAGAGAAGCAGGCAATAAATTGAAGACCCATGTGATGAGAAAAAAAGGGAAAAAAAAAGGATGGAAGGAGCATAGGTGATTTTGCCGTTCTTTTATTCGTCTAACCTTTAATAATCTCTGTTTATATGGAACAGCCTGCCTGACTTGTCACAGTGTGAAATAAGAATCATGGGATTTGAATCCATTCTCCATTGTCTCAGAAGAAAACACACTCACCAGACCCCCAACGGGAGGCAGGCTACCATTAATCTGGAGAACAGCAAATCTTTTAGATCACAGCGGGACCGAAATCTAGTTTTCTTCATGGCAAAAAAAAACAACAAAAAACAAGTTTAGGTAACAATCTCAGAAAGTAGGTAAAAGTTCAATACATTTACATTTGCAGAATTTGGCAGACGTCCTTATCCAGAGCAACCTACAGTAATCCTCGTTATACAACTGAGCAATTGGGGGTTAAGGGCCTTGCTCAGGGGCCCAGCAGTGGTGGCTTGGTGGAGCTGGGAATCAAACCCAAAACCTTAACCATGAGCCACCACTTTCCCCCCAATAATGGTTGTAAAGTTGGAATCAATAAATCAACATTGTTAGGCTTTGCTAAGTGTCAATCATTAGCATCTAAACAGACGTCCGCTCACGTCACTCTTTATAGGAGACGACGATGAAGCTGCCTGTACTTTTTCCCAGAATTGATATTGTCTCTTTTACGTGCAAAGCCTTCAGCGCTGGCTAGTAAATCCGGCGGTTCATTAACGAAAGTGCTGCAGGGGTCTCGGGTGCTGTGTGGCAGAAAAAGGAAATTGGTCTTTGCTCATCTACAAATATCTGAAAGAAGATAAAGCCTCAGCTCTGAGCTAAAAGTTCTCCATGACTCCTGGCTGTAACCCCCAGCCTGAGCTCTTCTGACCTATTAGCAGCACCTTCAGCCACTGGATTCAATCCCTTACTCCTTTCACTCTGTCTACATGGAAATGGCTTTTCAGGGTCCAAAGAAAAAGCATCTTTGCTTTAAAAGCAACTATTTCCTGTGAAGGACTTTTCTGGAATGTACTAGCCTCAGTCCAGTAGTTTAACCAGGACACAGTCAGTAGCGCCTCCAGAGAATGGCCAAAGGAACCCACAGTGGAACAAAAGTGGTAGTGGTGCCAATCAAGAGACGTTTTTGGTGGCTGCGGCAGGGCGGTATTTGATTTTCTTTCTCTTTATAAGCTACTGTGACTTTACATTAGATTAATAATCACTAGGGTGGCCAAAAGAATTGTCCAGAGTTTCTATGATCACCACTGGCCACCTCTTGAGGACGATCCTGGACAAGGCTATTGTTGACTTTGCTACCTGAACTGTGAGATATGCACTGTTCAAATTCATGTACTTCCATATTATGTAGTTTGTAAAAAAAGAGTATGTCAGTCAAATAGTATGTCCGAATTCTTGTTATGCCTAAAACGAGAGCGACGTTTCATCAAAGACAAGATTATGTAACGTGTAACTTATGAACAGAAACAAACAGTCTATCGGCGTCAGAGACAAGAAATTCTAATCTGACAACTCACCTTATATCGTCACATGACATCACAATATTAAATAGTGTAGATTAGTGTACAATAATTTCTAATAATTATTTATTTAAATTATTGTTCATTTTATTCTATTACATTTCTTAAATATTAAGTCATCAAAGTTAATTAAACTTCATACAACATTTATATTCATATATAATTCATACACCTGTGATTATAGAGCCTTATGTGTTATAGCTCATACACCTGTGATTATAGAGCTCATAAACCTGTAATTATGGAACTCATACACCTGTGATTATAGAGCTCATACACCTGTGATTATGGAACTCATACACCTGTGATTATAGAGCTCATAAACCTGTAATTATGGAACTCATACAACTGTGATTATAGAGCTCATACACCTGTGATTATGGAGCTAATACACCTGTGATTATAGAGCTCATACACCTGTGATTATGGAGCTCATACACCTGTGATTATGGAGCTCATACACCTGTGATTATAGAGCTCGTTCACCTTAATTATGTGATCACCTGTGATTATAGAGCTAATACACCTGTGATTATGGAGCTGGAAGCTCATACACCTGTAATTATGGAACTCATACACCTGTGATTATAGAGCTCATAAACCTGTAATTATGGAACTCATACACCTGTGATTATAGAGCTCATACACCTGTAATTATGAAACTCATACACCTGATTATGGAACTCATACAACCTATAGAGCTACACTGTCATACACCTGTAATTTAATATATCATACACCTGAAGCTCATAACCGTATTATAATACACCTGTTATGCTCATACACCTGTGATTATAGAGCTCATACACCTGAATTATGTCATACACCCTGTAATTATATGGAGACTCATACACCTGTGAACTCCATACTGTGATTATAGAGCTCATACACCTGTAATTATTACTCATACCTATAGGTGATTATGGATTATAAGCTCTCAGCTCGTACACCTGTGATTAAGAGTTCGTATAGCTCATACCTGGATTATAACTCATACACCTGTGATTATACCTGTCATACACCTTTAGACTCTACATACCTGTGATTATAGAGCTCATACACCTGTAATTATGGAACTCATACACCTGCTTAATCACTATATACCTGATTGTGATTATAGAGAACCATACACCTCATATACACCTGTAATTATGAACTCCACTGTACACCTGTGATTATGAAACTCATACACCTGAAACTCATACATGACTATGACTATAGAGCTCATATACCTGTAATTATGAAACTCATACTCATACACCTGCTTATGACTATAGAGAACTCTACACCAGCTCATAAACCTGTAATTATGGAACTCATACACCTGTGACTATAGAGCTCACACAGCTGTGATTTGCCTCACTGTCACTTTTTCTTGCCTTTAGCATGCAGGTTGTTGTACATATGTTCGTTTAAGGATCTGTTCGAGTCCCTGAGGAATTCCGACTCCATACCGTCTCAGGGACTGGGATATATGGAATATATAAACGCTTGTTGTTTTCAAGGAGAAACCGGCGGGCAAATGTGTCCTAATCGCAATCTGTGCATCCTCCTCTAATCGATGGTTAATTAAATTCTCCCATATGGCGACAGCAGAACGAAGCACCTCGTCATGCCGTTTAAAGCCGAGGTGTCTCAGCAGCAGCTGCTCCGCCTCCTGTAGGAGAAAGAGCCAGAGCCTGGTGATGTCACAGGAAGCCGTAAGGTTTAAAACGACAGGAATATCTGTGATATCTGTACGTTTACATTTACATCACTGTCATTTGGCAGTTGCTTTTATTCAGCGACGCAGAGCCATTTTATTTCTTTAATCTAACTAAGCAGTTGAGGGCCATGCTCAGGGGCCCAGCAGCATTAGAGTGATGGTGTGAACAGAACTTTATCATCCTAACCACATGGCCACCCCCCACAACACACACACACACACACACATACATACATATATATATATATATATATATATATATATATTGTATAATCCTGTGTGTGATCTCGTGTGTGATCCTTAGGGTTATCCTGTGTGATCCTGTGTGGGTAATCTTGTGTGTCATCCTGTGTATGTGAGCCTTTGTGTGTAATGCTTTGGGTAATCTTCTGTGTGATCCTGTATAAGTAATCTTGTGTGTGATCCTGTTTGTGTGAGCCTTTGTGATATTTTGTGTGTGATTCTCAGGGTGATCATGTTTGTGTGAGTCTTTGTGTAATATTGTGTGTAATCCTTTGATAATCCTGTGTGTAATCCTGTGTGTGATTTCTTGTGTAATCCTGTGTGTGATTCTTTGTGTAATCCTGTGTGTGATTCTTTGTGTAATCCTGTGTGTGATTCTTTGTGTAATCCTTTGTGTTTTTTGGACTTTACTCTTGTGTTGTCAAGATGTTGAAGGATTTTCGTGTGATATTCTGGTCAGGAGTGTGTTGATGCCGTAGTGATGCAACACCTTTCAATACAAACTAACACAAGCTCAAGCTAAGATAAATAAGAGTTTAGTGTAATATTTTGTTCCTTTCAGGACGTTTTATTCCAAATTGTTATTATTATTTTTTTGGTCCAATCTGTGATAATTTGTCCTCAGTGTCCTCCAGTCATCATCATTTAATAATTACAGCAGTACGTGACTTCACTCCAAAAAAACCCGTTGAATTTGAACAAAAATGTTCCGTTGAAATCGCTTCTGAGGTGAAGAGTGAAGGCGTGGCCCTCCATCCACTGGGAGAGAACAGGATTCTGGGAAATGAGACAGAGACCTGCAGCTGAGAAAACGAGTAATAATAATAATAATAATAATAATAATAATAATAGTAATAATAATATAAAGTGGATAAATATTTTTAGCTTTTTAAAAAAATTATCAATCCAAGTGGTAGAACTTGGAGGGAAGTGGTGGCCCAGTGATTAACGTGTTGGACTGATAATTGGATTCGGGTTTGATTCCCTACACCACCAAGTTGGCACTGTTGGGCCCCTAAGCAAGGCCCTTAACCCCCAATTGCTCAGTTGTATAAATGAGATGTATAAAAGTCTGTAAATGTAAATATAATTTGTGATGCTTTATTTTGATGAATAAATAAAGATGAAGATACTAAAATAAAGGAAAGACAATTAAGAATAAAATTTTAATCTATTTTAAATAAATTACATTAATAATTAATATTTTTATAATTATCGAATATTTATTTATGATAGTTAACTAATATTTAAGCTATTTTATTTTTTATTGTTTTAAAGTGTTATTTTTATACACTTAATACACAACAACAACAACAATAATAATAATAATAATAATAATAATAATAATAATTTGTACTTTAATTGTTAATTAATGTCATAATGTCTTCTCTCTCCCTCTTTCTCTGTATACAGTCCATAACATTGTGTGTGTGAATGTGTCTCTCTGTCTCTCTCTCTCTCTCTCTCTCTCTCTCTCTCTCTCTCTCTCTGTCTTTCTCCCTCTCTCTCTGTATACAGTCCATAACACTGTATGGGTGTGTGTGTATGAAGTGTGTGTGTGTTTTTCTGCGTGCTCTGCTGGTGTTACGGAACAGGTTTTCTCCTCCTTCAGCAGCAGTTTGAGACTGTCCCGTTCTATGAATGAGTGTGTGTGTTTGTGGTATGTGTGTGTGGTGTGTGTGTGTGTGTGTGTGTGTAAGCAGACGCTCAGCAGGAGGGAAACGACTCCATGCAGGTGTTTTCGTTACTTCCGTCGTGCCGCACAAAGTCTTCACTCTCCGGCATGTGACAGCTGTTTAGCGCAGTGTAATGGAACTCGCTCTGAGTGTTGATTAATGGGTACTGCTCTGTATGTGTGCGTGTGTGTGTGTGCGTGTGTGTGTGTGTGTGTTTTGTGTGTGTGTAAGAGCGAGTGAAAGAAATGTATTACACTCTTTAACTTCATTAATGCATTTAGAATATAGGGTTACACCTCTGAAGTTACTCGCAGGCGGTCTGGCTGTGGCTGAACACAAAAAAAGTATTGGCACTGTGTGTGTGTGTGTGTGTGTGTGTGTGTGTGTGTTATCCAGGGTCATCACTCTCTTTTTTTCCTAAAATATATTTATTTATTAATTTAATTTTTTAATTTTTTTATTTTAGAAATATCTAACAAAAAATGGAAAAAGGAAGTGGTAGCTTAATGGTGTTCAACTGGTGATCAAAAGATCATGGATTTGATTCCTAGCAACACCATCCTGCCACTGTTGGGCCCCTGAGGGAGGCCCTTAACCCTCAACTGCTCATTTGTATTAAAAAAGAAATATAAAGATAAATATAAGTCGTTCCGGATAAGAATGTCTATGAAATGACAGTTATGTTAATGTGACATGGCTGTTAATTTGCTTACTGTCACCTGATTGGCTCTTATATTTGGTTGTACAATAACATTAAACTATTAATAGTGTGTTTCCTGATGCAGGATGTAGCACAGGCGCCGTCCAAGCTGTACATGCAAAAGAATGTAGTCTGTCTAGACGTGTCATCCCCACCGGGAGTGTGGGTAAAGCGGCGTCTTGTGTTTTCATGTGTACAGCCAATGATGTCATCAGCCCAGCCCATGACCCTGATCAGTTTACGCACCTGATCCATGTCTTCTTCTCTGTTTTTTGTGCGTCTCTGCAGCACATACTGGTCTGGCATGTATACTACATCCTTTCATTGGGTTTATATGTACACAGATATTATACTTGAGATGAATCTGTTTTTTTCTGTTTTTTAGAACAGATTTTCTCTGGAGAAAATCTGGCTTCTGTCAGGTTTTTCATTGGTCTTAATCTCAAAAGATGTTACTAATTTATAACATTCACACCTAATAAACTTAGATGTAAATTTAGATAGAAATTTAGTGCAAATTTAGGGCCCTGTGATGGACTGGTGACCTGTCCAGGGTGTCCCCCTCCTGTCTTTCACCCTTTCAGAGACGGCTGGGATAGACTCCAGCAGATCCCTGTGACCCCGAATTAGGGAATAAGCAGGTATTAAAGATGGAAAAAAAACAATTCTATCAGTAAACTCACCACTTCTCTGTGATCGAATCCTGCAGAAGATTTAACGCCACGTCCGAAGCCTCACTTTCTTATCAATCAGACGCCGGCGATGAAAAGCGTGACGCTGGAATGAATCCCGGGCTCTGATTAACACGTCAGCTTCGGATCGTTGTTTTAATTGGCTGCAGAAGTTTTCGGCTGCTTTAATCTGTTTTTGAAAGCCTTTATTTTGAAAAAAAAAAAAACTTTCTCTGATATATAATTGGAAATTTATGTCCTAGACGATGATGGATCACGATGATGGATCACAAGGCTGATTACTGCATAATAAAAAAAAAAAAACTCCTGTCATCCGATTATAAGAAAGAATTTGACCGCAAGCGTGTGTTTGTGACTCTTATATTAACCAACAATTAATTCCATTAAGCAGCTTTAATTTAATTACTTTTTTTTGTTCATTTCGTCCCTGAACTTTCCATCAGCTCATTACTTCAGCGTTTACTGATTTTTTTTTTTTTTATTATTATTATTATTTCTTTACAGCACTCAGCATTGAGCCATTATCTCCCCTTCACTTCTTGGCTTCATGCTTGCATTCACAGCAATTACGCCCGGCTCAGCTCGGCTCGTGGAGGGATGCGGCCCCGCATGTTTAATTAATAAGGATAACGGACGTGACTGTGTTTCAGTTTACATGCTGATGAGAGAGCTGTGAATGCACCGGCGCTGCACTGCTTCCCTCTGATCTTCATATAGAGACTGAAACGAGCACGAGACGAGCGTCTGGAGCCTCTTCATCGCTTTCACTTAGACTCTGAATAATGAAGATGATACGATCCGATTCAATATAATTTACCAATTTGATTTGATTCACTATATGATTCACCATGTCACTGAGTCTGATACAATATGATTCACTATGCCACTGAGTCTAATTTCATATGATTAACTATGTGCCTGAGTCTGATTCGATATGATTCACCATGTTATTGAGTCTGATTTGATCTGATTTACAATGTCAGTGAGTCTGACACAATATGATAGGATATGATTCAGCACGTCACTGAGTCCGATAGGATATGATTCAGCATGTCACTGAGTCCGATAGGATATGATTCAGCATGTCACTGAGTGTGATAGGATATGAGTCACCATGTGAGTAAGTCTACTTCAATATGATTGACCATGTCCCCGAGTCTGATGTATGATTCACCATGTGCCTGAGTCTGACTCGTTATAATTCACCATGTGATTGAGTCTGATACGATATGGCATAATTCACTGGGCCTTATACAATATGATTCACCATGTCACTGAGTCTAATATGATATGACTCACCATGTCACTGAGCCTTATACGATATGACTCACCGTCACCATGTCTGATACGATATGACTCACCATGTCACTGAGTCTGATACGATATGACTCACCATGTCACTGAGTCTGATACGATATGACTCACCATGTCACTGAGTCTGATACGATATGACTCACCATGTCACTGAGTCTGATACGATATGATCCAGTGTTGGTACTCCTTTATGAATTGGGATCTTTTAATGACTAAATAATGAATTGTCTCCTGGTGTCTCTTAGATGGAAAAACCTGATGGAATCTGCTTTTCTCTTGGTTCCAGTTCTCTGTTAAACTCTATAAAACTCCAAACTTCTTCTTACAGTATCAGATTTATCAGGATGCTGATCTCAGACCAGTTCTAATGCAGAATCTGGCCTTGATCCTCTCCCGCCACCTTTTGTTCTCGAATTTATTTTACTTGGGTTTTTTTTGTTAACTTTGTTGCGTCTTTTTTTGTTGTGTTTTTTCGTTTCGCCGTTGTCTTAACCCAGCCGAGCAGAAAGATGAAACAGTTTGACCTTCTCACAGTTCACAGCAGAGGAAAAAGTCGGCGCTGTGTAATCTTCGGGTATTGATTTATTTCCTGTGCTAGCTCGCTGTTTAATGGTTTCTCCTCACATGAACCTCAAGGTGCTGATGTACAAACCCGCAGCTCGCTTTTTTTACCGTATCACCAAAAAAAACTCATTTTTTTGTTCATAGGAGAATTGTTTATGATTAAACCTCCACAAATCATTAATACAGTGGCGGGTTTGTGATGTCAGGAAGTTTTTCTCTAGATGTTATAGGCAGAGTCTCCAGTGTCAGTGCTTATTAACAGGCATTTTTAATAACATTTTCATTCATAGTTTTAAAGAGAAACACTGTAGGATTTTTATTAATGTAAAATGTGCTAGAAAAGCAAAATTCAAGTCAACACACACACTCACACACACACACACACACACACACTCATTTACCAGTGCTCTTTGTTTCTTTGTGAGTAATTTTAGGAGTTTCACCTCGACTTTACAGTTGTTATCCTCTCCACAGCGAACGGTTCAGATAATCACACATGGCGGCTCCATCGTTCCGCATCTGATCCTTTCATCTCCTCTTGACCTCATGAGATTCGATCCCCTGCGTCCCTCCATTGTTTTATCACAAGTGGAGACGGGGACCTGGACCTGACTGAGGACCGGCAGGAGCCCAACGCGTTGTGAGGAGAGAAATCCGTCCTCAGACAAATCTATCAATACTTTAGTTATCTGTCCACTGTCTGTATGTTAACTGTCTAAATATAAACAGAGACGCGGACGAGGTCACGGCAGTCGCACTGGATTGGGTCTCGCTTTGTTTGTTTGAAGTTAAAATGTTTGCTTCATTAAAGCGGATGCTTGATTGAAATGTTGTAATGAACACGATGGAGTCATGCTGGTCGAGTCATTAGGACTATTTCAGCTTTACACACATGAACACACACACACACACGCACAAGGCCTTTTGTGCTTTAGTGATAAATACTTAATTTATATTAATTAATTAATTGATAAATGAATACTTGTATAATTATTTTTTTATATTATATTTCTGTCATTTACTCATTTATTTTTTAATGAATAAGGTCCAGTGATTAACAGCACAACATTCCATCCAAAAATATATTTTTAAAAGTTTCTGCTAATTTAATTTAGTGTAACTTATTTTATTTTACTGATTCTGTTCAAACAATTCTGTGCAAACGATTCTGTTGATATGATTCAGTTCAAACAATTTTCATTCAATCGATTCATCCATCTGTTTATCCATTGTCTATACCAGATTATTTCGAATCGGAGTCACAGGAATCAGCCTCCTGTTCACTCTGTTCAGTTTAATCATTCTATTCAAATGATTCTTTTCATATTATTCTGTTCAAACGATTCCATTAAGTGATTCTGTCCAAGCAATTCTTCTCGACAAATTTGAACAATTTTAATAATTCTGTTCATTTGATTCTGTTTAATTGGTTCTGTTAAATTTGTCCTATTAATATTATGTTCATATGATTGTTTTAAAGATTCTATTTAAACAATTCCTTCAAGTAATTTGGTATAAACAATTCTGTTCCCACAATTAATTCTGTTCATATGATTCTGTTCAAATAATTTCGTTTGTTTATAATTTCGTTTGTTCGTTTATTTTAACAATTCTATTGAAACGATTCAGTTCAAATGATTCTATTCAAACGATTCACGTGCTTATTCGCTAAATAAAATGTTAAAGCGAGTTGATGAAGGTGTTTAAGGCTAAAGGCTTTGGCAGTCACACAGATGTGTGTGTGTGTGTGTGTGTGTGTGTGTATCACAGGCAGGTCACATCCAGCAGACAGAACCCCCACAATAACACCACACTCTGGCTGCTCTGATTCGATTACGCGCTTCTGTCACTGCTGTGATTGCCACTTTCACTCGATATGCTGCGACCTTTTCTATAGCACACAAACACAGAGGGCATGATTCAGCCTGCGTCTGCGTCTGTGTGTGTGTGTGTGTGTGAAGTTTAAAGTGTGTGTGAGTGAGTGATGTGCTAAAAGACTCCTAGCTGTCAATATTAGCTGACTAACTCAGCAGTCGTGGTCTGGTGAGTTCACCAGTATGTGCTGGAGGGAAATCGTTCTGCTGTTTGTTTCTGTTAAAAATGAAAAGGTTTGAGTTTTTATCAGTTCCGACTGAAATGCAGTTCCTGCAACAGATGATGATGCACCGCTGCTCCTTCTGTTAGTATTCACAGACAGACAGACAGACAGACAGATAGACAGGTGGATAGATAGATAGAAAGATACATAGATAGATAGATGGAGATAGGTTGGCTTCTCCTCAGAGTTTGGTTGCTTTCCGTCTCTGAGTGCAATGAACACAGAATAAATCCTCTCGTCTTCTCTGCACTGCAGTAAAAGCAGGTTTACATGATAGAATTATTCATAAAGCACATGTGATCTGGAGATCCGCTTCATTCCTGATCGATTTCCTCATTAGCTCCACAACATTCCAACTGGAAACCCGTCTGCTCACGCTTCCCCCCATAGACTTTGCTGTTCTTCCGCCAGGCAACATAAATAAAGATGAGGCGCGGCGCAGCGCTGCGTAGCGACTGTACCGCGCGTGCCTTTTCCCTCGACCTGCCCCCCCGAGTGCACCCCAAAGGCCAGACTGCCATTGATTTTCACCCACTTTAATACAAACACAGAAAACAAAGCAAAAAAGAGCGAGAGACTGAAACTGAAAGCCACCACGAGACTCCAGCATTTTGTGTTTTATTATACATCAACAAGCGTGTGTGTGTGTGTGGAGGTTCCAGTTAATGTTGACAATGTTTAATATATTTTTTTTTTCTTTCTTTTTGTCTTTCATGTGCTGTGCTTCCCGCTGGTCTGAACAACAGGTAAGTCATTGTAGTTCCTCAGTACACAAACTGCTGCTCTCACACATCTATCTATCTGTCTGTCTGTCTGTCTGTCTGTCTGGCTGTCTGTCTGTCTATTTATGTATGTCGGTCTGTCCATTCGTCAGTATGTCTATTTGTCTGTCTGTCTGGTTCTCAAACAATTTTAGACGAATCACTATACTAACCTGTCAGTCTGTCTGTTCACCTGCCTGTGAGGAAGTGTTTGTTTTTGATTCCTGCTTGTTCACTAGCTTGTGATCTGATTGGGCATCACTATATATATTTTTTTCCTCTTTCCCTTTGATGTTTTCCGATGTGTGTAAGCTGCTCCCGCTCCATCTGCGACAGAAACAGAACAGTTGTTTCACACCTCGTTTTATTAGGCCGGCGAGCAGCCGAGCGTGCCGGGGCAGAGAACACTCTTCTGTCTCTTCTCGTTGACTTGGACATGCTAGCAACCCAGTGGACTACACACACACACACAGACTGTGCTAGCGTACAGTAAATACATAGCGCAGCGATTGTGTGTTAGTTGGTGTTTTTTAACTGCAGTGTAGTTCTTTATTAGCTCATTAGCGTCACTAATCATTAGCCTGGAGAAAATAAGATCTCTCGAGGTTCTCCATAGAATTTAGTGTGACGTGATCTAGAAAATTTGTGTGTGGTTCCAGGGTGATCCTGTCAGGGTTCTAAACCATCAGTCTTATTAAAAGCTTTTGTTTCAGGAGCCTCCTTTAGCTCAGCACCGAGGTCTGCCACGTGCATGTTTCATATACAGTTGAAACCCCTCTGCTGGCTGGAATGTGAATTACTTAAATGCAACAAAAACTGCATTCTGGTAAAATTCCACCTGCCCAGTTGGATGCCTTTCAGGGGGCGGAGCTAATGAGCAACTTAGTATAATAGTATAATAGTGCAAACAGAACCCTGGACTGAGTGTGAGGCCAATTACACAAAACAATTATTGCAGGTTTGGAAACAGTTTAAAGCTATACCAGCTGCACCTGTAAGACTCAAACACACACACACACACACACACACACACACACACACACACACACACACAGGGACCAGGCATCATTTCAAACACAGCATGGGTACTAGCTGTTGTCGGTAAAGAACTGTGGGGTTCCAAACAGGATCAGGCATTGCTCTGCCTTTTTGCATGCCAATGCTTACTGAACCTGAGATATAGGGATGGAGAAAAAGAGCTCTATCTATCTATCTATCTATCTATCTATCTATCTATCTATCTATCTATCTATCTATCTGTCTATCTATCTGTCTGTCTGTCTGTCTGTCTATCTATCTATCTATCTATCTATCTATCTATCTATCTATCTATCTATCTATCTATCTATCTATCTATCTATCTATCTATCTATCTATCTATCTATCTATCTATCTATCTGTCTGTCTTTTTATTTTTTTGCCCATCTATCTATATATCTGTCTATCTATCTGTCTGTCTGTCTGTCTGTCTATCTATCTATCTATCTGTCTGTCTGTCTGTCTGTCTGTCTATCAACCCAAAGGTTCTCAACCAAATTTTGTTTTAGACTTTACTGGGTTCGATTTGTCTCCTGAATCAGGTCTTTCTATATCATGCTCCATCATGGAGATCTAACATCTGTATTGATGTGGCTCGGTATCCCAACTGAAATCCACTCCAGTGTTTTTATACTCACTCTGGTGTTACAGCTCCAACTGCAGTCCCTCAATCAGTGCTAGCGTCCCCTTTTAAAAAGCCCTAACGATTCCGCCAGCTAGCAGCTGATAAAGACAAATCGGAGCAGCGCTCGATCGGAGGGAGCTCGGGAAACTCGTACAGCCTTTCCAGCCTGGATAGTGACATTGATTTGTGGCCGTTTGATTATAAATGCTGTGTCGGGGATGTGTTAGGGAAACAGAAAGACAAATGGGGTTGAAATAATGTATTGTCATGTCCCAGAGAGGGTCGATTAGTCGAAAAGCACTAGAGCATTGAGAGGGCAAAATTCCAAAAAACACCCTGTATGGGAGGCTAGTTCATGCTTACACATTTGAAGAAGACTATAGAACCAGAATGAATCTGATATGGACACATTGAGACCACTGTAGGGACAAAAGAATCCAGGATGTTGACTCATGGATTTTGGAAGTATGTGGTATCCTCATTTTCTGTGCAAGGCGGTGAGGGAAATCCAGGACAAACTAGAGAGTAATGTGAGAAAACAAAAGAGCAAATATGGCGGTGGGGGGGGGGTTTGAAGGGGAGATGGCAACCATATGGATTAACAGATCTGTTGACCAAGTAATAAAAAGTCATAAAAAGAAGCAACACTTAATTCTGGTCAGATGTGGGTTCTACACCCTTCGAGCCAGTTTCCAGAAATGTATACTATGTGTAAAATAATGTGGTTTCACATAGTTATGATTGCTAATGTTAGCTAAGAGTTTTCACCATTAGCAAAATGCTTGACTGTTAGGATGTGATTAGTTTGGACGTTTAATCGAATTGATATCTTAAAATTTTCCTCTCCAGCGAGGTGTTAAGCCCAAGACACACTGCCTGCCTAATTAAACACATTGCTGACCTTTCCGCAGCTCTGATAAGGCTCACTATTGGAAATACATCAACATTTGTCCCTTAAAGCAGTCGACGTTCAGCAGAACAGAAACTCAGCAGGCAGAAAATAAAGCGAACAGTCTAAACTTTGCTTGTGAGAACTACTCCAGGTTTGAACCCAGACACTGCATGGGGTGCGGGAGAAAAAAACAGCGTGAGAGTGAGACAGGTTCAGTATTCTGTCTGCTAAGTCGCATCATTTAGTTACTACCGTGTTATTGTGTATGGAATGTGCCTCATTACTCACCCTGCCTCTATTTTTTTCATCTTATTCTTCTCAACTCAGTTTATCTCCTGTTTTTGTCTCACTGTGACATGTGCAGCCATGCTTCCTATGTAGACAGGAGTGTGTCTGCTCTCCGATCTTTGAAGTGTCAGACTGTGACGTTGAGCAATCAGACAGAATCTAATGCACTATGACACCGTAAGCGAGCCTCATCCGAGCTGCCAAGACGTCTGATGACACTTTCAGACTTGAAGTGATGATTTACTTTAGAATATAACATACTGCATGTGTCTGTTTTCATAGGTTTTGACTCTTTTCATCATAACTTGAATCGTCTTACACAGTGTTGCCACCTTATCTTATACTTTATATGGTTTATTTACACTACAGCAGACTCACAATTTTTATTTGTTATAGTAGTGAGTATCTGTTTATAGTTACACCTGATATACCGGACCACCCAGGAGACTTCCCCTTATTGCTCACTTTATGGCAGCTATAAATAGGCTGGTTCCCTTACCAGCAAAATACACAGATAGAGTTTGTCATGTTACTGATAAATCATAGGGATTTATAGACTCCTGAGTGCTGACAGTGGAGACTCATTCCATAAACGTTCAATTTACATCATTCTGCTTTTAATTTACAATTAAACACACACACACACATTTAAAACACATTGGTTAGGTCAAGGTCTTGTCGAATATAGTGCAAAACCTCTGGGGAAAAAACCCCTCTTTGAATACTTTGGTCTAACATGAGCTGACTGACATTAAGCTAAAACCTTAGTGTACATCTCGGTGCCCTGCTTGTTCTCTGGTAAGAAAGAGTGACATTCAGGAGGATTAGTCCGGAATGAAACCTGTTCAGAATTTTTAAATTTGCTAGCATGCTGGCTTGTATGTGTTGCAAGAGCTACTCTCTGAGAGGGAGACAGATTTTTGGAGATTGGAGGACCACATATAATAAAAACAGAAGGTCAGATCGCTTCATAATTCATCTGAGATTGTTCCTGTTCTGTCCTGGGTACGGCGTCTGGTTAGTGCACAGTGCAGAGTTTGTCTGTCCGGCAGGCTTGTGTCTCTCAGAGGGGGAGGGGGAGATGGAGGAGGTAAAGGTGGGTGGAGTAGCGAGCTCTCTGCAATCACCTCGACCTGCTCGGACAACACTGGCATCTCTAATCAGCTCTTCTCCCCTCCGTATTCTGTAACCAGGGCAACAGCCAGAGCCATTTGTCTGGCCTGAGGAGAAAGGCAGGGAGTTGAATAATGGCCAGCAGGCAAGGAAAGAGAGAGAGAGAGAGAGAGAGAGAGACAGAGAGAGAGAGAGAGATAGAGAGAGAGATAGAGAGAGAGAGAGAGATAGAGAGAGAGATAAAGAGAGAGATAGAGAGAGCTCCAAGTGAGGATGTAAATTTGAAGCATTTCTCTTTTTCCTATTAAACATTGGGATCTAGCTGGAATGGGGACAAGCAGCAAGCTTAATATTTTACATTTTATGATTTCTTGGCAACAAACATCAGCAGAACAGGGTTATGGGCCATGCATATGGACATTTGCAAAACCCATCAGCCACAACATAAAAACCAAAAGCCTAAGACAGCTCAAAATTGTTGATCTATGAAGTTTAGAAGACCTTTAAAGGTGTGCTGTGGTATCTGGTACCAAGTTGCCAGAAGGTGCCTCATAGTTTGGACTTGTTTGTATAGGTCCAAGTTTACCAGTCCATTACAAGGCCACACACTCACACTCACACTCCCTCCTATGGGCAATTTAGAATCAATCTAACATGCATGTTTTTGGACTGTGGGAGGAAACCAGAGAACCCGGGGTAAACCCACACAAGCACAGCGAGAACATACACACTCCACACAGAAAGACCCCTGACCGGGAACCAAGGTTGTGAGTGAAGAGGATGTAGAAAGGAAAAAAAAGAGGAAGTGCAGATGGTTCTGGTTTATGCCCATAAGACCTGTAGAGTATCTTTTGTTTTTATAAATGTATTTTTGTAAGCTTTACATTTATATTGTTCTTCACAGGTGAACATTCTGGGCTGTTTAGTAATTGTCTGGGATGCTAGAAACTATTTTATACTTTGCATCCAAAATGGCCACAATCAGAGCAAGCTCAGTCTGTGGAAAGGACTGTCTTTTCCAACTAAAATAGTCCTGTTATCCTCTGAATTGGACATGCTGTAAAAAATTAAATGACACAAAACAACAAAAAAAAGCTACTTGTTTTGGGGTCTCAGGAGGATAATAGAGACCACTTGTACTCAGATTTATTATAAACAAATAGAAATATTTCTTTCTTTTATTCCTCTCTTTCATCCCTGGGCATGATCATCATGTCTCTTCTGCTTAACCACTTCACCTTTACCTCTTAGTCAAAAGGAAAGAAAGCTTCAGTGATGCTAATATGCAGGCCAGTAATGGAGTATTGACTGGGTCCTTAGTCAGGAACCCCGAGGACCAGTTGAGCTTCTCCGGCGTCTCAGATAACTGGACTCCATGACTAAAAGTCAGCAAAGACGAAAGTAAGCGTTAGTCCGGCTCGTAGCATGACCGCATCTGTGACATATCAATGTATTCCTCTCTTGAATTCCTTTTACCCCTGACCTTAGATTGGTCACAGGTATTTATGATGTATGTTTTATTTAAATGGAGCTATCCTATTACGCTTAAATAATCCTTCAACTACTATACGCATGTCCCGGTCTTCGCTCATCCACCCATCCACTCGTCCTTCCTCCACTCATCCGTGTCTTTGTCCTGGTGACCTCCTGCTTGTTGACTTCATCACTTGCTTATTCAGTTTGATTTGTTTATTGAGTTCCTCGCTGCAGGCGCTAATTACTGAACCGGAACGCTAGGAGAGAAAGCCAATCCACATCTGGCCAGGAGTTCACATCGTGTTTTTCATGTGTTTAATATTCACACACACACACACACACACACACACACACACACTTCAAGATTCAACACCCTGAAGCAGATGTTCATGTGTACATCTTCTTGTTCTGTTGATAAACTATTTGAAGATTTTTGCAGTGTGGAACAATACTCACTATTTCTCTCCCTCTTTTACTCTGTCTCCCCCTCTTTCACTCTGTCTCCCCCTCTTTATTTCTGTCTCTCCCTTTTTCTCTCTGACTTTTCCTCTTTCCCTCTTTCTCTCTGTCTCTCTATCTCAAAGTCAAAAAAGGCTTTATTGGCATGACCATATAGTTACAGTTTTGCCAAAGAAATCTTTCTCTCTGCCTCTCTTCCCTTGCTCTTTCTGTCTGTCTCTCCCTCTTTCTCTCTGTCTTTCCCCCTTTCTCTCTGCCTCTCTGTCACCCCTCTTTCTCTTCATTCCACTCTTTCTTCCAATCCCGTTATCTCTTTGACCCTATATCTCTTCCTCGTTTTCATTCTCTCCTTCTGTCTGTCTTTTTCTGTCTCCCTCTACCACACTCCTTTGCTTTTTTTCTCTTTCTCTCTACCCTAGTCCCTCTTTCATCCTTTTTAATCTCTATCTCCACTCCCCACCTCTTCCTTCTCTCTCTTTCTCTCTCTCTCTCTCTCTCTCTCTCTCTCTCTCGCTCCCTCTATTCTGTCTCTCTTTGTGGCTTGTTGTTTAAACGGCTTTGCCAGAACCTTTGACTTGCTGTCAGTGTTTGGAGATTACCCTTGTCCGTGACAGACAGAGGGACAACAAGGCAACAGAAGAAATGATAAAAGAAAACTGCAGACAAAAAAAAAAGGCTGCACGATAGACTGATGTTTTGCAGCTCAGTTCAGTTAAAGAAATTTACGTCAGTCTGAATCCCATCTAGAGAAGACGTCTAGATGTGCAGGTCTCCGAACGCCACTTTTTTATTTGCACATGAATCTAATATACATGATGTGAGACAGGAGACATGGTTCATGATCCCTCTGCATATTAGTTTATGCATTTAAATGGGCTGTAATGCTGCTGCTCTCGGTCTGTCTGTTCCAGTTGATATTTGTGTCGGATTCTTCATACGATCAGATTATTTTAGTTTAAAATAAATAAATCACATCAAAACTTGTTGGAACGAGACAGAAACAGGTACCACTGGCTACCAATTACCAACAAACTGCCCTTCCAGACCATTCCTCAGCCACCAGTTTCCTCTAATCCCAGGCTTTTTGGTGAGATATCAGATAAAGGATTAGAGATTTCTTTCAGAAAGTCATTTGTGGAGATTAGGCAAAGACCAACAAATATACAGTACACAACATCAATAATGCTGATAATTGAACAACAATCAAATGCAATAATCAGCAAGTGTGAGGAGTCAAACAGCTCAACCGGCAGTCCGCTATTTAAATATACCGCAAATACTACCTACGAACACTTTATTACAATATTATTATTATTATTGTTATTGTTATTATGACTTACTGTGTGCATCTGTCTTTTAATTGTATTTAATTATTTGTATTTATTTTATTTTCGTGATTATTATAAGCTGTACGTAAACCCTCCATGCTTTTTTAAATAAAAATATTTTTTTCCTTCCATCTTTTCTTTCTTCCTTTTTTCTTTGCTTCTTTTTGTGGTTAGATAGACAGTGTTGGGGTAATGTTGGACTGCTGATCAGAAGGCCATGTGTTTAACTCCCTGCACCACCATGCCACCAGTTGACAGACAGACAGATTGCAACCAGTTGGTTGAAAATGTGGTTAATGTAATTCTGGATAAGGGCGTCTTCCAAATGCTAGACAGATAGATAGATAGACAGGCAGGCGGAATGACAGACAGACAGACAGACAGACAGATGGATAGATAGATAAATAGATAGATAGATAGATAGATAGATAGATAGATAGATAGATAGATAGATAGATAGATAGACAGACAGACAGACAGACAGATAGATAGACAGACAGACAGGTGAATGGACAGCCAGACAGACAGTAAGACTGGCTGTTAGTTATTTAGTCTGCAAAAGGGCGTCTTCCAAATGCCAGAAATGTAGCTAGATAGATTAATAGATGGATGGGTAGACCTTCAGAAAAAGGAACCCCCGTGGCTGTGGTCAATCACACACACTGTATCATAAACAGATAGAACTGGCACATGGGCTCAGAGTCCGTGATGTATTTTCCTTCACGTTTAGATTACATTCGAGATTAGATTTGCTGCTTTTTCACTGCAGTTTGACACTAGGCACCTGTGGAGATATGTGGGTGGATGGTCCAGGCAGTGAAGTGGAACCTCTCCAACTTACGCCATAGCAACCGGGATTTCAGCTCGAAAACAACCTCCATCACATATGCTGCTGTCTTTATTAGCGACTGGCAGCCGGTCGGCGGGTTATGCACAGCGTATGCCTTGCAGAATCCTGATTTATACCGTGCCGCCTTACACAACAGCAGCGAGGAGACGCCATATTTCAGTCAGAGGACATATCGATCAACTTCCTCCCAGCTTCGTCAGAGCCCTGGACCAATTTTTAGAGTGTCAATACAATCAGGAAGATGATCGTAGATCTGCGTTCTGGCCCTGAAATAAATCCGACTTAGGAGACCCTTGTAAATATTAGGTTGCAGATATCAGCATTAAATCCTCTTTTAATTGCCCTGGAAGCTGTCCCAGCGACTGCACAAAGCCTCAGCATTTGAATTACAGTAGACTCAAGCGTCTGTACTCAGACATTGGCTTCTTGCAGAGTACTAACAATGCTAGGCATAATGTAATTAATTACGCTTAGCGCAAAGAGCTCTGAGCTTGCAGGAATATACAGGCTTTGGCATGCCAAGCTGCGCAGTCGCACAACAATCCAGTTCCTGAAATTTATTTGAATGCAGTGATGCAGAATGGTTTCGAGAAAGTGATTATGGTGTGTTGTTTTTGTTAGACTCTGCCTAACGGCTAATCAGTTCCCTATATCGCAAAGGCATAGCCGCAGCTGAATATAGACATATCAAACAACTGCATTTTGTCGAGCAATCACACCACAATGATGCTTATTTCAGGTAAACATTACAATTTCTCAGGCATCTCCGCCTTCTCCACTCCACGTCAGAGTTTATTGGCTGCCTGCTACTAGAATGACAAATTTGATTAACCCATTAGGATCACATATTTTTTAAATACTTTTTGGCTGGATGCGGAGTATATTGATGACCTTTCCAGTTCCATTTCCGGCAATATTGACAGACATCTTTATCCAGAGCGACTTTTATTAATCTTTAAAGTTTAGAATCTTGCTCACGGATCCAGCAGTAACAGCTTAATGGAAATTGGACCTAAGTTTTTCTGATTAACGGTCCAACACTGAGCCACCTTTCCCCAAAAGCCTCATATGATGGGTTTGTTTAATTGTAGCTCATGACTTATGTAATAAGTGGGGGCTCAAATGGTTAAGGTGCTAGTTGCTGATCTGAACACCAGAAACACCTGGGTTTGAGCCCCACCACCGTCAAAGTCAACTACTGTTGGGTTCCTGAGCAAGACCCTTAACCCTTCCTGCTTCAGGGGCGCTGTATCATAGCTGACCCTACGCTCTGACCCCAACTTACTAAGATGGGATATGCAAAAAATGCATTTCATTGGCTTTGTACATGTACCTTCCACAATGACAATTAAGTTGAATATATATATATAGATTATTTTACCATAAGAATGCAAACACTTTTATTCAGTGCTCTGAAACCTCTGCTCTGGAGAAGGATTATGAGATCCACCATACACTTTCTTACCTGTCTTTAGCTTGAGCATTCCATCACTGTTCAGCAGGGGTTAATTAACACCAAAGAGCCTTTTCTATATAAGTGTCCTGAAAAGATATTTAGGCAATGCTTTATTATGATTAATTGCCCAGTTAGAAGCTGTGAGCGGCTGTGAGAAAGTGGTAGCACAGTGGTTAAGATGTTGGACTGTTCACAGCAGAGGAATTTTCAGCACTCCCAAGCTGTCTCTGCTGGTCCCGTGAGTAGGGCCCTTAACCCACAACTACTCAGTTGGATTAAAAAAGAAGAGAACTGTAAGTCACCATAGATAAATGCATCCTCCAAATGTAAGCAAGGAGAATGACGGGAATTAGAGCAGGATTTGGTCCGCTGTTGGAGCTTTTGTAAAACTTTTGGATTTGTTTCTTGTCGCGTGGTTTGAAAGTATCTAATGATCCCATCGATTCTGGCTGTGGAGGATTTGGGGGATTTTGGAGGCTTTTTAACAGCAGCATTAACCACTCTCAGAATTTTGCCACTCAAGTAGAAAATAGTAGCTAAGTGCATGTTAGCATGTACTGGACTGGAAAAGTCCAAAATTTTCGTATGTGTTTTTTTGTAATTGTTATCTTTAAAAATTTTAAAAAGTCGATTTTTAGGATGTCAGTGGCTTAGTTAAACGTAAGACCACCAATTTCTGGTAACCAGTTGATTTTGAACAGAGATCAGCAGTCTAAAGTTTGGAAGAGTGTGCTGGGCATTAACATTATGCAGTAGTCTACAGCGGTGGTGTGCCATTCTGGATTTTGGCTTTTTGGCTTGTACGGTGGCTCTGAATTGTCAAAAATCCACTCAAAAAGATTGCTACAGATGTAAAAAAAAAACTAATCGAACCCGATTAGAAGTTTTTATAACAGATAAAAGTTTTGGAGGCAAAATATAAACATGATTAACAAATGTGAAGTCGTATTTATTTTTTTAACAGAAATTTCGAATGAAAATGTCGAGCTCAGTGTGCAAAGACTTGCTTTATTTGTCAAATATACATTAGCGCAAGTCCAGGCTTGCAGATGGACAGAGCACGGAGTCAGTCATGATACAGCACCCTGAAGCAGAGAGGGTTACGGGTCTTGATCAAAGGCCCAACAGTAGCAGATCTGTAGTCTGTCTGTAGTGCAGCGTGAACCCTGAGCAACAACCCAGAGACTTAAACATTTAAGCTTCTTCTGCCCATCTGTCCACCCCGACCCATCACAATATTAGCCCTCAAAACTGCGCCCAAGCAGTTCTGCTTCAGTTAATAGAGTTTGACTGTTGTATCTGGTCCGAGTGTAACGATACTTCACCTCCAATTGCTTTGACATATTGGTGTGTCATGCTAATGGGTTCTATTTGAATATATAAAGGCTCTGCCTTGCTTGCTCATTGCTCATCCATCCTCGCTGATATCCACCCACAGAAATCAATCAGTCAGAAGATCCATACCTGTCTTACCATCTACTTACTGTTGACAGCGGCAGGATTGCTTGTATTGCCACTTCTGCTGTGCTTTCTAAATTATTTAGAACGCTAATTGTGTAAAAAGAGAATAAAATGCGCTTCATGTTAACTGCAGTCCTTGAATTTTGATTCAAAAGGCAAACTACCCTACCTGCCCAAGGCTCTTTTCCTGTCATTTTTGTTGGTCTATTTTTTCTTTCTATACAATTTTTCCCCAGCGACTGATTGCTAGGGAGGAGGCTTTTTGTGCCATTTTAGCTGCCCCAGCGGTGCACTTTGACTTTTACAAAAATTACATAACTCAAATTGATCACCTCTTACCAGCTTGACCAGCTCCACCACTGTGAAGCTGCAGATGTTGTCGCTGTTGCCTTTGTTGCTTAGGATTTCTGTTTTCTCCAGTTCTATTTTCCATTTATTTGCCTATTCCATTCCTTTCCTTTATGTCTTTACATAACCCAGATAATGGTAAAGAAACATTTACATTTACTGCTTTTGGCATACCCCCTTATTCCAAACGACAAATGGAAGGGCTTTGAATCTATAATATATCTTCTTTCTGGTTCACTAGGCCAGGAAATAAAAGCAGTATTAGTTTTAGAACCCCGGAGGGAAGTTACTTTGATATTAAATGCATACAAATCAACAAATTTAAACACCAAAGAAAAAGGTAAATACTTTATGGGGACAGACAAAGGAAGTTCATTCTATCACCCAGGCAAGAAGACAGCTGGATGCAGGTCTTTCTTTTACTTCTCAAATGTTTGTTGCTTAGGGTTCCTGCTGCACTGCTGCCAAGCCGCTACTGTTGGGCCTATTGTTGGGCCTGTAACCCTCTCTGCTATAGGGTGCTGTATCATGACTGACTCTGTGCTCCGTCCCTTAACATCCTAAGCTAGGATTTGCAAAGAAAAGTATTTCACTGTGCAGTAATTTATATTAGATAAATAAAAGAAAGTCTGAGTACGAACTTTTCACGCATTAATAATATAAATACAATCTCATGTTTGTCAGTCACTTTTACATTCTAATTGAGTTCAATTTGTTGCTTTTTCACATCTGTAAAACAGCAGTCCCTGCTTTGTGGTCTTGAGAACGAAACCAACAATCCCCCAGCCAGCCACCTTAACCATTAAGCTACAGTACAGCTTCCAGCAGACGGACCCCTGTCCTTTTGCTGGTTCTGCAGTAGTTTGCCTGCAGGTCTTTTTTCTTTTGCTTGCCAGGTCTAGCTTTCTAAAGAGATTCTAAGGTTCTATGTAGGCAGAAATTTTGCTGGTTCCCTTTATAAGAATCTATTACAGCTGGAACTATTTACTGCATAGGACCCTAATTCTGAATCTCGAAGTAATGTAATGAAACATGATTTTTTCTTGATCAGTTATTACAGCCCTGTCTGGCCCATTTTCAGCATGGGGACCAACCCAGCTTACTTCTTTCAGCTGATGAGTACAAATTACAGCTTTTGAGGCTTTCTGCAAGGCTCAAATCTGTCTCCGCCACAAAGGTCTCCCTATGGCTTTGTGATGGCTGTGTAGTGCAATGGTCAAAGAGACAGAGGGGAGAGAAGATCTGAAGCCAGTATAAAGCAGCAACAGCGCTCATCTGCTTTTGAGTTGGCCTGAAGGAAGGCAGCTATGCATGGCTGCTTTAATACTCTGAAGGTTCAAAGGATTCGACATCTATAGTAGCCGTCCTCAATATTTTATTACATTAAAATGAAAGCAGTCGGCTTCATGCTCAATCAGCTTGCTGCTGCTAAGCACTGGGGAAATGGGCTTATAAAGCTGGTGCCGGGGTTTGAGGAAAAGAAGGAGAGCTTTCCTGACTAATGCTTTGGACTTGTGGACTTTGGACTTTGTGTTGCCCTCATCTCATCCTCTATCCCCACTTGAACCGAAGCCATAGATTGGTTCTGCCTGAGAACATTGCTGATCAAAGAGGCCAGGGCTAAACTATCAGAGCAGAGGCACTTTTCCTGCACCGGTCTCCTTATTTTTTTGTCAACAGGTCACTTGTGTAAGATCCACGATGACAGTTTGGTAAATGGGATTAAAATGAGATTGGAACATTCTGCTTCACTGCATCCAGTGTGGGATAAATATTGACTTTATTTCAAAAAATGGACTAATATTTGCTTCTGATTGATTTCAGGGTTTTGGATAAAATTAAACCTGAATATATTGTTAATAGGAACAAAAACTGTGACAAGGCAATTGAAAGTGTGCACATGATTTGTCCTTGGTCCTTTAAATAAAATATGGATTTGAGTATTTAATTTTACTTGGTTTACTATGTTGTTTTTTTTATTAAACTGTCAAATATTTTAAAGATCATAAAATCTATTACGAATAGCAATAATCACTTTAAATATTTTTCTTTTAATTATTTTTTGTTATACTTGTGCCTTTATGTAAAAACTGGTTAAATTATTTTTGACAGGAAGTATATACTGTTCACACACACACACACACACACACATTCAAACACACAGGCTGACATTTGCAGAAGTGTCAAGCAGGTTGCATATGGCCAGGGTAGGTAGGGTGGTGGTGGTGGTAATTGCACCTGACAAGGTGTGAAGTCTCAGCAGCTCAAATCGTGCAAACAGTTCTCCCTTTGTTGATGCTGTCATGGGTGTGTGAGATGTCTCCATGCTGCCACTGTAACCTCATGATAACCTTCCATATTATCATTCTGGCACAGTTCTGTGTAATATCTCACCTCTCGCAAACCTAGGTTCAGTTCAGAGAATGGAAAAGGAACAGATAATCAGCATTGCAAAACAAGGCTTGTTAAAGAGGTAAGATACACAGGCTGATGGAATCAGTCTATAACAAGCCTTATAAGTGGTGGTTACTGATATAGCATGGAGGTGACTTCAACTAAAACCATAGACAAAAGTATGCTAATTATGTTTAGGCGTGATATGTTCAGTCATGTTCACCCTTTTTTCATAGAGGCATTTGCAGTAGATTATTACAGAGCTACAAAATTGAAATATTTAAAAATTTTAACCCTGATGGTAGCATGCTAATGACATGTCACCATTTAAGCTCGGAAACGAACCTAGGAACCATGATCTTGGCAAAAATATTGGGTTCTAGGGCACAGACAGGAAGAGCTGAGGCTAAAACCTTGGTGTTATGCCATATATTATAAACAACCAGCTGCTCAGATGGCAGATTTTTCAGAGAAATATGCTTGCCAGTGGCACACCAATAACAAAACCTTCCAGACAGGAAATGCTCATTAGAAAGTTTGGCAGTCCTGGGTGGTTTGGGAGTATCTGTATTAACAGCCCATCTGATAAACTCCCTTAAGAAGGTTCCACAAAATCACTGCAGCTCATGCTGCCATTATCTGGTCTGTAATTAAGGCACTGTTTCTGGCTTTAATCTCTGACCTTGCGGTCTGGGCCTAGATCGACCAGCTCTCCTCAGCTTGATCACAGTGTGGCCAGCTCTGTCCTTAGTAGTGGCTCTAAGTATCTTATAATAATATTTAACTTCATTGTGGAAGGTACGTGTACACAGCCAATGAAATGCATTTTTCACATATCCCATCTTAGTAAGTTGGGGGTCAGAGCGCAGGGTCAGCTATGATACAGCGCCCCTGAAGCAGGAAGGGTTAAGGGTCTTACTCAAGGACCCAACAGTGGTTGACTTGCCGGTGCTCGAACCCTGGTGTTTATGGTCTTCAGATAAGCAACTTAACCATTTGAGCCACCACTGCTCCATGGGGTCTATAATTATACCCCATGCTTTGTTTCATAGAACTGTCCATTATGCCTTTCTGTGACCTTTTTCATAGGCTGGTTAACAAATCCAGGATCGACAGGGACTATGATGTATAGTCCCACTGGCTGAGTGGTTTTCGAAGCAGCCCATTGATTACACAGTGGCCTGTTGATAAATGGTGGTTTTGGCCATTCACTTGCAGTGGGCTTAACGAAAACCAGAATGCCAACGGCATATTAAGCTGTTTGGTATTCTGGATATTGCGGAAAACCCAAGACACTGTGGGATTTGAACTTGAGATTTGAGCTACTAAAATGTCAAAGATCACAAAAACAACCTACTATTTTCTGTATGAAGTGGACTTAAAAGAACTGAGGTGCTTACTAGAGGCTGATGTTGTTTCGGGTACCCCACAGGTTATAAGAATCCCACGGAGATCTCACAGGATGGAAAACAAAATCATTATTAATCACATGATTGGTACTGGAAAAAAAAGTTAGCGGGAGTGGGCAGGACCGGCAATCATAATAACACTATGATACCCAAATATACCCAAATAATGGTTAAAGTGTTGGACTGCTGATCAAAAAATCATGGGTTTGATTGCCAGCCACCAAACTGCCACACCTGGGCCCTTGAGCAAGGCTCTTAACACTTGGTTCTATGTATGGTAGAATGTAAAAAAATGTGCCAAAAATATAAATGTAAATGTTTACGTTGCTCTGGAATAAAGTGTCTTTCAACTCAGTTGCTGAAATAACTTAGATGTTCATTGGCAAACTTCAGACGGGTCTGTACATGTGCTTTTTTAAGCAGGGGGACCTTTCCGGCGCTGCAGCATTTCTTTTCTTTACTGCATAGTGTGTTATCAATTGTTTTATTGGTGACTATGGGCCCAGCTGCCTCGAGATCATTGGCAAGATTCTGCCATGTAATTCTGAGCTCATTCCTCACCGTTCCTATCATCGTTGAAACACCACAAGGTGAGATCTTGCATAAATGGAGTTATTTTGTGTTTCTTTCATTTGAGAATAATTGCACTGATTGTTGTCGCATTCTCACCAAGCCCATTTCAGCTTTGTGTAAGTCTACACCCCTGTCTCTGACATAATTGGACAGCTCTTTGGCCCTGGCCATGGTTGGAAAGTTTGAATCTGATTCAATTTAATTACATTTATTTTTATTTGTATGCCGCTCCTAACAATGAACATTGTCCCAAGGAAGCTTTACAAAGATAAAATTGTGGACCAGCTACTAGTACTTGGATTCTACCATTTCAACCACCTGGTTAGGTATTTAGCATTGCCTAAAGCAGTCTCCAAGGTGTAGGTGTATGCTAGAGCTATTTGTTTGGCAGCTTCAGGAGATCAGCCAGGTTTCGTTTGGTTTCATTGAGGGGTTTGGACTGAGTGTAAAAATATTCGTTGTTGGTCCTCTGATGTTCACGAACCTGACCAGGTTTTCTGTAACCAAACGATCTCAGATCTTTCAGTTTTGCAATTTATCACATTGCTTCTTCTTTCCTGATTCCATTCTTCTATTTGTGAGTAGTAAGTAGTGTTTTTTCCGGCACCTAATTCCACATGTTGGCTCCAAATAATCAGACATGATTACATGCAGGACTTGGTGGATTGTGCCAAACAGAAAAAAATGATGAGTTTAATAAGAAGGTAGGAATCCAGAATCTCTAGGCTTTCTTCATACCTTTATTTTATTTTCTAACTCGTGTTTTTTTTGCGATAAGACTTTGAAGACTTATCTTTTTAATATTCATTCGATTGCTTTCACATAGTTTATGTAAAATGTTTCTGAATCAGTTTTGAAAGTGGATCTCTGTGATGTGATGCATTTTTTTTGGTAGTTCCATTAAAGGTTATTTTTTAGTGCAGTTCACGGTGCAGACACTGTTTTAATGTCACCATACAGGAGTGGAGAAATGGGGCAGTAGTAGCTTAAATGGTTAATGATTTTGGTTGTTGTTCAGATCAGGGTTTAAGCCCCAAAACTGTCAAGCTGCCACCGCTGAACCCCTAAGTAACGCCCCATAACCCTGTAAGATCATGTGGTGTATTCAAGTCATAGCTCAGATGGTTAAGGCTCTAAATGTTTCATCTGAGGATGGGGTTCAAGCCACACCACTGACAAGCTGTCACTGACAGGATCTTGAGCAAGACCTTAACTCTCTCTGCTCCAGGGTGCTGTATCATGGCTGACCCTGCACTCTAACCCCAAACACCCTAAATTGGTGTACACAATGAAAGGGATTCCACTGTGCAGTAATACAGTATATGTGACCAAAAAAGTTACATTTAGTTTCTCTATAGTTTATAAGTGAAGGTTGTTTTGATGTGGGCTGCATTAGTGGGAACTTGTAGCTCAGTGATTAAGGTGTCAGACTACTGATCGGAAGATTATAGGTTTGATTCCCAGCACCACCACCACAGGTTGCAACTGCTGGGCACTTAAGCAAGGCCTTTGACCCTCAACTGTTCTGATTGCAGGTAAGGTGTGCTTACTTTGGTAATAACAGCTGTTCATTGTTCAAGCTAGTCGTAGGTCACAGTTGTGACTGTGACTGTATCATAAAACTCATTCCATATTGGTAAAGGATTTAGGCACAGGATTTCTAACAACCGAACCACCAGATCATGTTTTGTTTTCATCTGTAAAAAAAGAATCTCACTGCGAAAGAGACATTTAACTCACTTCATCTGACTCACTCTGTGTATCGCTCTATTTTGCATGCAAATACAGTCGCTCCCCCATATAACTTGTGAAAAATGGAATCGCATTAGCACGCAGTCGGCCGCTTCTTTCTTCACATTTCCTCTCGCCACTGTTTGTGTAGTCCAAGGCGAAGGCCAAATGACCCGTGCAGCACTAATTGAATCATTTTGTGATGGGAAAATAGTTTTGCTTAGGCAGTTGCTAATTTGTGTAATGGAAACTTTTTTTTCTTTCACTCATGTCTAACTCTTTTTCTCCTTCTTCTTTTTTCTTCTCTTCTTCTTTTTCTTCTTTCCTACTCAGAGTGAACCCAGTTTGTGTGCTAAATATATAACTCATGAAGAGCGAGTTTGCTCAGCCCCCATGACAATTTGCCTTTGCAAATTGTTTTTAAAATGGCACTTCAGTTTCATTCTATCTGCTGTCCCGGTATTATTATAGGTTCCGCAGATGCAATATAAAGCTATTTTAGTCATTTCACCATCCTCCATGAGCCTCGCTTCGCCGTTACATGCCATTAAATTAAGTGGTTACCCAGCAGTTTATTTCAGTAGAGAGTATGTTAATTCTTGATTCGAGCGCAGGTAAAAACCAATCGAAGTCCACTGAATAGCCTCCATTCACTGGTGTAAGAGGTTCCGGTGTAGAATACCAGTTTCAATATTCACGGGCATTGATCCAAAAATGAGCGCATTCTGGGTACAACAAGGTCTGCGCTAGAGACGATCGATTCCTCACCCTGCACTCGTGGGTTTTTTATGCTTCAATCTAATGGAACATAATGACAAAATGCTGCTCCCGTTTTAGATCCTTAGTCTTTCTGAAAGCTGTCCGTAAAGACCCTGAAACGGCTACTGGGAACAATTTGTTGTCTTCTCAAGCATGTTGATGCTAAATCCTGTTTTGCTAGGGGTTGTTATAGAAATTGTTTTGCGATTGCTACGCATAATGTAGCCTAATTAGCAGGCGGTTTGTATGAACATGCAAATGAAAATGTATTTAGTGAATCTTTCTATAAGTGCATCAGAATTTCAGCACAATTGTTGCAGTATTTGTTTTTTATCATAAATGCCATCATGTCTGCTAAAAAAAATATCTCTTAGACTGGAAAATGACAGCGGCCATTAGAGCGTCTATGAGGTGTTTTTTTAATAGCCTTTACTGCTTAAAATTTTTGACTCATAATGGCGGCCTCTCCACTGTCTCCTTTACATTTACAGCATGACGTCCCAGAGCGACTCACATTGATCTTATTTATACAACTGAGCAACTGGGGGTTGAGGGCCTTGCTCAGGGGCCAAGCAGTGGCAACTTGGTGGTGCTGGGAACTGAACCCTGATCTTCCAGTTAGCAGTCCAACACCTTAATCACTGTGCTACCACCTCTCATTTAAATCCCACTTTGTGTGTGAAAACAAAGGGAGGGAATTGGTAGCTCAGTGTTAAATTGTTGAACTACTAATCTGAAGATCCCAAATCCCGGCACCAACAAGATGACACTGCTGGGCCCCTGAGCAAGGCCCCTAACTGCTTAGTTGGATCAGAAAATAGGATAAATGTAAGTTGTTCTGTATAACAGTGTTGGCTAAATGTCAGGAATGTAAATGGAAAGCTTTTGAACATATTTTTCGAATAAAATGTTTGCTTAGTAATGAATATTTAATGAGATTCTCCAGCTTTTTATTGAGCCACAAAGAAACACGCATCTTAACACAAATCGATACGAATAGATATCAACGAAATGCAATAAAGCTAATCAGATTAGATTCTTTACTCCGCCACGGCTATGGATTGTACAACCTTACCCATCCGCCTACAGTCTGACAGAGGAAATCTCTTCGACGGCATAAGGAGCATTTCAGACGCGATATTCCTGACCTATTAAATACCCGGCCATCTGTCCTACCCTAACCCTTACCTGCATCACTGCACAGTGTCTGGGCTTAGCTTAAACATCAGAACGCGGTCCATTTTATTTCCTACTGTTTGAAAAGGAAAAACGGGTAAATCAGGCGGTCTAACGGTTTTACCTGATGCGGCAGGGTGACGTGTTTGGGATGCTGAGACACTTGGAGTCACACAGTGTCAGGGAATCATGCTCAGCTCCATGCTTTGTCCGTGTCTCTTGGGTATTTCAGAGACCAGCTCCGTCTGCCTTTATTTATTCAGTTGTTTATGTGGAGGATTGAGGCAATGTCCGACAGATAGAGAGAGCGAGAGAGAGTGAGTGAGAGAGAAAGAGAGAGAGAGAGAGAGAGAGAGAAATGCACTTCATCCACACTAACACGCAGGCCATTCATCTTCTTTCTCTAAATCTGACTCAGGCTTTTAAGTAGCTGGTGCTCCTGAAGCAAAACCCACCACAGCTCCAGTTCTTTAAACCCTAAACAGGTTAGAACGCAATCCAGTGAGGATTAATAGTTCATCCCACTGGTCACTGTTAGAGGTGAGAAAGAGGGAAAAAAGAGGGAAGGAAAAGAGGAAAGAAAACAAGGAAAGAAAACAAAAAGCAGGAGGAGGAGTTAGAGGAGAAAGGGGTGGAAGAGTGGGAAAAGAAGAAAAAAAGCGAAAGAAATAAAAGGGGAAGAAGAGCGGGAAGAACTCACAGTTGTGTGTGTGTTTGTGTGTGTGTGTGTGTGTGTGTGTGTGTGTGTGTGTATGTGTGTGTGTGTTTGTGTGTGCAGTATCCCACAGTCCCAGTGCTCTCATCAGGTCTGACACTCATGTGGTGGTGATGAAACCCAGCGCCGTCTCACTTCACTTCTCTCCCTCTTCTGTCCCTTGCTGTTCTTAGTAATGACTGATGAGTCTATGACTGTCCTTTTGTGCATACACACACACACACACACACACACACACACACACACTCTTCCTCTTAGCATCTGGACGACTGCAGTCACTGCCTCTCCAAACTCACTCACTCACTCACTCACTCATTCACTGTCTCGCTTACTAATTCACTGACTCACTATATGACTCACTCACTAATTCACTGACTCACTATTTCACTCATTATCTAACTCACTCACTCACTTATTATCTAACTCACTCACTCACTCACTCATTAACTCACTCACTCACTCACTTATTATCTAACTCAGTCACTCACTCACTCATTCACTCATTAACTCACTCACTCACTTATTATCTAACTCACTCACTCACTCACTCACTCACTCACTCATCTCCTTCACTTACTTACCTACTCACTTACTCACTCATTATCTCACTCACTCACTAATTATCTCCTTCACTTGCTCACTCACTCACTCACTCACTCACTCACTCATTATCTCACTTACTCACTCAGTCACTTACTCATTATCTCACTCACTCACTCATTATCTCACTTACTCTCACTCACTCACTCACTCACTCACTCATTATCTCACTCACTCACTCATTCACTCACTCATTATCTCACTCACTCACTCATTATCTCACACATTCCCCCTCTCTCTCTCTCTGTCTGTCACATCCTGTATCCATGTAGGGGATCGGATCTGATCTCAGGGTTTTGTCCTCAGGCTTTTCCTTAGTGATTTTTCACCCTGTTACTCATTCATTTGCTTACTTTATTTAGGGAAAAGCTGTTTCTTTCAGTGCAGCTTAATGTAATGTGAATATATTTATTAAGTGTGTGTGTGTGTGTGTGTGTGTGTGTGCGTGTTTCCCCTCCTCGCTCACTCCTCTCGCATTCACAGCATTTTAATCTAATTCCTGAGACTTCTTTTGAATCAGAATCTTTATTCATCACATAAACATTACAGCAAAGTGCAACACTTTTCTTTGGATGTCCCAGATGAGGACGCTGGGGTCAGACATGATACAGTGTCAGACATGATACGGGTGTCTGATAAGACATGATACAGTACTATAGAGGGTTAAGGACCTTGCACTAAAACCGCTGATCCTGGAGCTGGACGATATGGCCGAATTTTAGATCTTGATGTATTTCTTGATGATTGCTTTGTGTATAAAAATAAAATAATATTTAAAAGTCTGTAAAAGTCTGTAAAAATACAAAATGACTTATACAAATGAAGTAATTAAAAAAACCTTAAGTTATAACAACATTAAAGTCTAATTTATATTTTCAGAGTTGAAGATTTGAACCTTTAACCTCGACCCTAAACCCCTTATACTTATATATTTATATAAAAAGCCTTTTATATGTTCAGTATATCCAATCTGCAGGTTGTTTTCTCACCCCGCCTCTTTGTGGGTTTTTTTTTTCTTGCTGACTTTCCAAACTTAGTGTAAGTGTGTTTTTAAAACGATGTGAATTGTTCAGCATGTCCATGTCACACATCTAATTACATGGTCATGACTTGGAATTATAACACTAACCTCCCACAATGCACCTGTTGTTACGGAACAAAATCATTTTTTCTCTCCAAATGTCAGAAGTCGCATCTGCAGACCCGGAGCATGACATCAACATTTATTTCACTTCCTGTGTAAAACCTCGGCTCTGTCTCCGCTCTGTCTCCGCTCTCTCACACTCCTGTTTCCTCCTCTTCTAATACTGTGTATCACCTATCATTTTAAATGCAATTTAATAAAAACTATATAACATTTTAGAAGTTATAACATTATATGTAGACTTTTATCTGAAATACAAACCGAAAACTTTTACTTGGATGCCACCAAAAGTTAGTAAATTGATATTAATAAATAGTTAATTAATAATTGATTAATCAGTTGGTTTTTTTTTTATTTATTTAGAAAAAAAATATTTTTACTATTTTAATATTAGCAACCTATTAAGAAAATGTTTATTAACTCTGATCTCTTTGTTTCATTAGTATTTTTCCGTAGCAGCTCGAGTGTTTTTGTGGGGATGTGTGGTATTAAATATAAAGTATAGCAAAGTCTCAGTGTTTACATCAGTGTGATTCGGACCCTGTCTCTCTCCCTCAGATCCCTGATCTTTCAGTGATTTATTCACTCTCTGTCGTCTTCACTCCGGAAAGTTCTGCTAGGATACAGCCCATGATAATGCACAGTGATTTAGAGAACTGGACAGAAGCCAGGGAACATTTTTATTGTGGCCCGAGGCTGCTGTGACGTGGGTCAGTAAAGGTCAAGTGCAGAAAGGGCACCGCTCCTTCTGAAGTGACCGGAGAACCCTGACTGACATCTGAGTAGAGTAGTCTTGCTAAAAACTGAATCTAATCTGGAATGGTAGCCTAGAGAAGTCAAATCACAAGTGGTGTATAACCTATAGAAAAGTGCATCACACTTAGGACTGGTGTATAACCCCAAGGACTGGTGTATAACTCTTAGGACTGGTGTATAACCCTTAGGACTGGTGTATAACTCTTAGGACTGGTGTATAACCCTTAGGACTGGTGTATAACCCTTAGGACTGGTGTATAACCCTTAGGACTGGTGTACTCTTAACTAGGGTATAGGACTCTGTATAACTCTTGGTGTATAACTCTTAGGACTGGTGTATAACCCTTAGGACTGGTGTATAACTCTTAGGACTGGTGTATAACCCTTAGGACTGGTGTATAACCTATAATATTGGTGTAACCCCAATATAATTGGTGTATAACTTATAGAACTGGTGTATAACTCTTAGCACTGTTATATAAATGATACAACTGGTATATAACCTATTAGACTGATGTAAAACTTATATGATTGGTTTATATACTATAGAACTGCTGTTTACAGAGAACTGCGCTCATAGAACTGGTTTCTAACCCATAGGACTGGTGTATAAACCTTAGGGCTGATGTATAACCCTTAGGAAAATTTGAAACTGATAGAACTGCTATATAAACTATATAACCGGTTTATAACATAAAGAACTGGTTTCTAACCCATAGGACTGATGTATAAACTATTGGACTTATGTAAAACTCATATGATTGGTGTATAACCCATGAAACTGCAATATAATCTATATAACTGGTGTAAAACCTATAGAACTGGTTTCTAACCCATAGGACTGGTGTATAAAACTTAGGGCTGGTGTATAACCCTTAAAAAATGGTTTATAAGCCATAGAACTGCGATGTAATTTATATAACTGGTGTATAACCTATTGAACTGGTGTATAACCCCTAAGACTTTTGTATAACCTATAGGACTGTTGTATATTCTATAGAGCTGGTCTATAGCCTATAGAACTGCATTTGTATGATAATTTTAATTCCTCTTATGTAAAGCACTTTGCACTGGGTATGTAATGTTGTATAAAAAATATGTTGTATATAAATAAACTGGATTTGCCTTTATATCCTATACATCTGGTAATAGTCCATACAACTAGTGTCTAACCCATAAGTCTGGTTTATAACCTATAGAAGTGGCGTATAACCTGTAAAACTGGTGTATAATTGGTTAATATACCTTAGACCTGGTGTATAACCTATAAAATCTACAGTAAAGGCCAGTGTATAAACCAGGGGATTGGTCTATAACTCAAAGGGTTTAGTGTATAATCTGCAGGGATCAGTGTGTAACCCATGGAGATTACTGTATAACCTATATAACTGGTGTATAACCTATATGATCAGTGTAAACCCTTTATAACTAGCGTATAATATTTATAGTCTATAAAATTGCCGTGTAATATACAGGGATTAGCGTAAAGCCTATAAAACCTGGTGTATATCTATAGGTATCAGTGTATAACCTATAGAACTATTGGGTATCTTATAAAACTGGTGCTGGTAGAAGTAGTTCTTTCCAGTCTGTTACCGTGTGTGTGTGTGTGTGTGTGTGTGTGTGTGTGAGAGAGAGAGAGAGCGTGTGAGACGAAGAGAAAAATGGTAGAAAACTAACCGCAGTGTGATGGGTTTAGAGCGATTATCCTTCAATCATTGCTTCATCTTGGCGCCAGCAAACCATTCTGAAATAGGTCTCTGTGTTAACTCCAAGAGAGCACTCTTTTGTGTGTGTGTGTGTGTGTGTGTGTGTGTGTGTCTGTATGGATAAAGGTTTCAATGAAGGTGTGAATGAATCTCTGAATATGACAGAATATGACTGGTTATTAATGGTTAATGATTGATCCTAAGACTAAACAACAATATTTCTTCTCTTCCCCATTTTTCCTTTCCTTTCCCTTTCTTTTCCTTTCATTTTTCTTTATTTTCCTTCCTTCCCCCCTTCCCTTTCCTTCCTTCCCTTCGTCTTCCTTTCCTTTCCTTTCCTTTCCTTTCCTTTCCTTCCCTTCCCTTCCCTTTCCTTTTTCTTTAGTTTCTTTTTTCCTTTCCTTTCCTCCTCGCCTTTCCTCCCCTTTCCTTTCCTTACCTTTATTTTCCTTTCCTTCCTTTTCCTTCCCTTTCCTTTCCTTTCCTTTCCTTTCCTTTCCTTTCCTTTTATTCCTTCCCTTCCCTTCCTTTCTTTCCTTTCCTTTCCTTTCCTTTCCCTTTCCCTTTCCTTTCCTTTCCTTTCCTTTTGCCTTTTTCCTTTCCTTTCCTTTTTCCTTTCCTTTTTCCTTTCCCTTTCCTTTCCTTTCCTTTCCTTTTCCTTTTCCTTTTCCTCCTTTCATTTCCTTTCTTTCCTTTTCCTTTCCTTTTTCTTTCTTTCCTTCCCTTTTCCTTTCATTCCTTTTCCTTATTTTCCTTCCTTCCTCTTTCCTTTCCCTTTCCCCCTTCCTTTTTTCCCCTTTCTTTCCTTTCCTTTCCTTTCCTTTCCTTCCTTTTCCTTTTTTTCCTTTCCTTTCCTTTCCCTTTCCTTTTTCCCTTTCCCTTCCTCTTTCCTCTTCCTTTCCTTTCCTTTCTTTCCTTTCCTTCCTTTCCTTCCCTTCCTTCCCTTTTTCCTTTTTCCCTTTCTTTCCTTTTTTCTTTCCTTTCCTTCCTGTTTTCCTTTCCTTTCCTCCTTTATTTTTCCTTTCCTTTCCTTTTTCCTTTTTCCCTTCCTTTCCTTCCTTCCCTTTCCCTTTCCTTTCCTTTCCTTTCCTTTCCTTTCCTTTCTTTCCTTCCTTTCCCTTCCTTTCTTCCTTTTCCTTGTTCCTTTCCCTTTCCCTTTCTTTCCTTTCCTTCCTTTCCTTTCCTTTATTTCCCTTTCCTTCCTTTCCTTTCCTTTCCTTTCCTATTCCTTTCCTTTCCTTTCCTTTCCTTTCCTTTCCTTTCCTTTCCCTTTCCTTTCCTTTCCTTTCCTTTCCTTTCCTTTCCTTTCCTTTCCTTTCCTTTCCTTTCCCTNTTCCCTTTCCTTTCCTTTTCCTTCCTTTCTTTCTTTCCTTTTCCTTTCCCTTTCCCTATCCTTCCTTTGCCTTTTCCTTCCTTTTTCCCCTTTCCTCCTTCCTTTCCTTCCTTTCCTTTCCTTTCCTCTCCCTTCCTTCTCTTCTCCTCTCCTCTCCTCTCCTCCATGCATCGTTCTTAACCTTTAGTGTCAGGGATATCGGCACCTCCTGGGTTAAATAACGCCGGCGTCAGGGGTAAAATAGCAGAAATATTTGATGCAGCAATCATAATTTAAGCAGCGAAGCACTTTTAACCGTCTGAAATGATTAAATCTATTGAACCACAGTTCAATTTAATTAAATTGCTTTTGTGATCCAATTTTTTGGTGTGTTTCGGAGATGATCCGCACATTAAACACCGAGGCTGACTTAAGAAATAGGAGCCCGACCACAGCCAGTGTATGTGTCAGAGAGAGAGAGAGAGAGAGAGAGAGAGAGAGTGAGATAAAGAGAAAGACGGAGAGAGAGATGGAGAGGAACTGAATCTCTCTCTTTGTAATAACTCTGATGCTAATGGATATTAGATAAAAAATACATTTAACCGCTGCTTTGAGTGCTTATAAATGGCAGACCTGTAATTCAGATTCTCTGTCTCCTTTTTTAAACTGTAAAAATAAATTATATTAGTATAGCTTAGTATAGTATAGTATTTTATAGTATATTAGAGTATAGTATAGTGAAGTATGGTACAGTATATTATGGTATTTTATAGTATAGTATAGTAAAGTACAGTGCACTACAGTATATTATGGTATTTTATAATATGGTATAGTATAGTGTAGTATAGTATAGTATAGTATAACATAGTGTAGTGTTATATATTACAGTTTAGTATAGTATCGTATATTATGGTATAGTATAGTGTAGTATAGTATACCATAGTATAGTGTAGTATATTACGGTATAGTATAATATTTTATATAAGGGTGTAGTTTAGTATAAACAAAATCAAAGACTTTTACAACTTTCTTTCTTTTTTTTCATTTTCCTCCATCCCATTGCCTGCTCTCTTATTGCCACAGACTGAGAAGAATTGGCTGCCCATATTTATGTAGGCCACAACACACACACACACAAACACACACAAACACACACACAAACACACACTGCAAAAATAACCTTTAACATTTAGCCCTTCTCTCCTGAACTCATTAACCGCATGCTCCTGTTTCCGGAAGAGAAAAAGAGAGGGATCGTTTTGTCTTAAGACATGAGAGTGAAAAACGAGAAGGACAGAGGGAGAGTTTGGCCTTAGGCACATTTTTCATTATGGACACCATCTGTTTCCTCAAATCCTTTCCATCCCTTTCTTTTATATTCCTAACTATTTATATTCTCCCTTCTTCTCCTCCTCTTCATTACACTTTCTTTGCTTTTTGTACATATTATTCCTTCTGTTTCCTCCATCCCAAATTGTCTTTTCTTCTTTTTCTGTCTTCTTTTTCTTCTTCTTCTTCTTCTTCTTCTTCTTCTTCTTCTTCTTCTTCTCCTTCTTCTCCTTTCCTTTCTCCTTTCCTTTCCTTTCATTATTCCTTCCTTCATTTCTTCCTTTCTTGTTTCTAACTATTTTCTGTCGTCCCGTTTCTATCATCCCCTCTTCCCCCTCTCGTTGTTGATGTTAATTAGGTGGGTCTTTATGCAATGGCGGTTGTTTTTGTTGCCTTTATTTAAAGTGTTCTGCTTGATTTGGTTTGGCTGGTGTGTGTGTGTGTGTGTGTGTGTGTGTCCTTGATGACAGGCCCAGACGCTTGTCGTGGCTCTTCCGCCCAACCACTGCTTCCTGTTTTATTTGTCATTCGTTGAGAGGATGAGTTCAGTGTTTAGTAAACAGAGGCGCTGCGTAACCGCAATTAAGCAGCCAATCAAGCGGGGCAGATTAGAAGACGACGCCGTTTTGCTTGCCAAGTTGAACACGCCGCCTAGAGGAAGTAGCCAATCCAGGAAATTAAATATTGTTAGTAATTGTTGACTCTTCGATCTATATTACCAAGCCTGAAATCCACAACCCCCTGAAGGCTCTTCTCTGATTACAGCCTTTAGAAATCAACAGAAGAATAGAAGGTTTGATAGACAAGGTCAGGCAGTGAAGCAGACCTTCAGCTCTCTTTTGTGCTACGCTTAAATGATAGGCCTTTTTTTTCATTTGCTAATTCCGTCTGTTTTTGATGGCCGACGGCTAGAGGTGCTTTATTTCATCTACTCATTATGACTGACAAACATTCCGTCCATGTGCTGCTGTAACAGAGTGACGATGGTCTGCCCAGCGCCGTGGTAACGACTGACTTAGTATTCAGTTGGACTGTCATCCCAACCTCAGTGTTCCTGCAGCCCTCTGATCTCAGCTCATGATCATTCTGTCCACATGACTCACCATCTGAATGGCAGGCAGACATGGGGGTGTCAAAAGACTGCTTTGGAGACAAGATAGGAAACACCTAGGGTGGAGAAGCGACTCATATCTGTTTTTCCTCCACTCATTTACTGCTCACGTCTGTAGTAAGTTTCTCCTCTTTCCTTTTTTCCTTCCCTTTCTTTCCTTTAGCTCCTCCCTTACACTTACAGCATTCGGCAGAGGTATTTATCCAGATCAAATTACATTGATCTCAATTGTACAACAGAGCAATAAAAGGTTAAGGGTCTTGCTCAGGGGCCCAGCAGTTTTAACTTGGTGGTGCCGGGAATCAAACCCACAATCTCCCTGTCCAACACCTCCTAAACCTCATGTTTCTCTGTTTTCATTTTTCCTCCTTTATTTTTCTTCCATTCCCTTCCACTTTTTCCTTTCCTGTTCTGTACTTTTCTTTCCTTTTCTTTCCTTTTGTCCCCATTCCTCCTTTTTCTTTTACTTTCCTTTATTCTTTTCTTTCCATTTCCTCCTCTTCCCCTTTTTTTCCTTTCCCTTCCTTTCCTTTCCTTTCTTTTTTCTCCCTTTTTTCATTTCCTTTCCTTTTCTTGTCCAGGTTCCTCTAGCCTTATGATCACTCCTTTTGTTAGAGTGTGTGATGGTCCCTCAGGGGTGGGAGGTGTCTGGTGGCTGATTCAGAGCCGATATTTTGGAACTTGTACTTTGTGGCTTTGTAAAAATTCCTATAAAGTGCTGGCGACTAATAACGGCGATCGAATCTGAACATCCCATTTCAGTTTCATTGTGTTCAGGCAGAAGCTCCGACTGTAAAAATACATCAGTGTGTCAGAGCGCAGCACTTTATAGAACCCGGTCAAACCTTCTTTCTACTTTTTTTCTCCTAACATTGCAAACTTGTAAACAAGAATACGATTCAAGTCAAATAAAAAGGTTCAGTTAAGGTTGATGTAATAGTCGCCATTTCTGCCGCTTCAGTTCTATTAATTCAAATCGAATAAAACCACATGGTTGCAATGTTTTACATCTGATCTAGTTGAATTTCACTGCAAAAAATCTGTTCCTTCAATCCAATAAGGTGACCTTAACCAATAAAACATCTATGCAAATATATGACTTCCTGTAAGCCAGAAAATGGGTGCAACTTAAAGGTCCAACCTCGAACTTCTGGAAAAGTCCCAATGCTGAAAGGTTCATGTTTTATTTCCTGGACATTTACAAATACTACAACGACCTTCCTTTGCATTGGAGAGCCAAAAATTTTTAATTAGTTTAAGAAATTTACAATCTTTAATTTATGTAAGTTTAATAACACATGGATATCAGTGTGGCCACAAATCCACCACAATAATATTCAGTAAAGTGTAATGATGCTGTTTAACTGGAAGTAACGAACAATTCTGTTATAAAATGTGTTACGGAAATTCGATTCGATTCGATCCGATCCGATCCAATCCAATCGCGCTTTTAACAATGGATATTATCTTAAAGCAACTTTATTATAACATTCCTAAAAACATATTTGTGGATATTTGTGACTTTGCCCACCAGACCACCATCATAGTGCAATAGAGCAGATTGTTGACTCTTCATAAGATTTGCATTGTTACAAATTTAATTCAATTCAATTTTATTTGTGGACACAGTGGACACAGAATGCAGTAACAGTGAAAAGTGTAATTTTGTCCCTAATGAACAAGCCAGTGGCGACTGTGGCAAGAAAAAACTACTTGAGATGACGTAGGAAGAAACCTCGAGAGAACCAGACTCAATAGGGAACCCGTCCTCGTCTGGGGGACACCGCATGTTATTGCAAATGTAATATAAGTTGAGGCCAGGGGAGCAGAGTGAGTCCCAATCCATCCTCGAAGCTGGTCACTGGTCCCTCAGAATCCTCAGGGTTCTCGCCTCTTCTCACTAAAGTTCTACCAGTCTCTGGATACCTTGGGATGGTATAAAAAATGGGAACAGGTGGAGAGAAATTAGCATAGCTGCTGTTCATATTAGCAGGCACTAGCTGATAATGTGCCTTTCATCAGATATATTGGAGCATAATATTATGGGATATGTTATGTATACGCCTGGCTAAAGAGATATGTCTTTAATCTATGTTTAAACTAGCAAACTGTGTCTGAATCCCGAACATTGTCAGGTAATACTTTTTGGGTTGCCAGGTCATGTGCTGGTAGTGTGTTTACATTTACAGTAGATTGCAGGTGTTCTTATCTCTTTTATACAACTGAGCAACTGGGGGTTAAGTGCCTTTCAGGGGCCCAGCAGTGGTTGTCCCAGAAATCGAACCCTGATTTTCCAATTAGCAGTCCAACACCTTAACCACTGCACTACCACGCCCCACTGAGGCGAATACTTTATTACCACAAAGTAATACATTTTATTTTGTATAAGTTCATTATGTTTGTTTGGTTTGGGATTGAAATACATCTGCATGTTTAGCCGTTTCCTCAACCTGTTCGGATCGTAACAATAGGGCTAAATATTCCTGTTAGCTTGATTTGTTGTCATGGTAACACACAGACCAACTAACAGCCTGTAATAACAAAGTATTGCTAGATTTGACATTTTACATGTCCCACTGCTGTTATATCGACTGTCAGATGTTTTGAAACGCTGATGTCTCTTTATGTCCTTGCCAGCGTTGTAGCTGTCTGTGTTCGAAAAAAACAAAGATTTCAGCACACCAGGCTGAATGTCAGATTTTTATTGTAAACGAGTCATTTGGAGATAGCAAGCGACTGAATTCTGCTCCTGCTCCGGGATAAATGGCCGAATGACCGCGGTGAGACTCCACTCCTCCACCAGCAGGAGAGTCATTTTTCCAGCAATTGTGATGCACGAGTCTGTTAAAAAGTCAGTTATTTTGTCTCCAGCTCAATGAAACTCAATCACTCAGGCAATAAGACAGTAAGCTCCGCCCAGCCATTTGGCCCTTTGGGATAAAGCTATAAATATATGTGTAATTTATGAAGAAGGAAAAAGGCAAACTATTATAAGCAGTCTGGTACCACTTTTCCACCAGGTTGGTGCTAAAGGAAGTGGGCTGTGCTTTTCCACTAAAAAAAGTCCTGGTCTGGTGCTCCGAACCGGTGCTAAAACACTGCTGCTTTCAAACATGGGGTCCAATAATGTCAGTGAGCAAAACTTCCAATACAGACCACAGTTTGAGTAAAAAAGAATTGAATCTTTCCTTTTATTCGTGATAGACAGAACACTTCTCTGACCATCAGGACCACCAGCAACATCCAAGAATAGCTAGTAAGTAACACCAGAAAAATAAGTGCATATGTGAGGAGTTAGTGGGGGAATGGCAACTGCAGTGTTTAACAAATTTACCAACTGTCCGGAAAAAAAAAAAAAAAACTTTTTAAGAAAAAGAGAGAAATAACAAGAGATAAGAGCAAGTAATTCTGGCCACAGCAGCTCTGGTCCCCTGGCAGTGACACCCTTGGGCGAGCACCAGCTCTGACACCAGTCCAAGTGGTTGCACAAATGGTTAAGTTGCTAGGTTATTGATCTGAAAACCAGGAAGATCTGGGTTTAAGCCCTAGCATTGCCAACCATCCACTGTTGGGTCCTTGAACATGACCCTTAACCCTTCCTGCTCCAAGGGGCGCTGTATCATAGCTGACCCTGTGCTCTAACCCCCAACTTAACCTAAGCTAACCTTTAAAAAGGTAAAAACTTTATTAATAATGTGAAACCATGTGTGAGAAGGTGATGCGGTAGAGGTCTGGGGAAGTGGTAGCTCAGTGGTTAAGGGTGTTGGATTACTAACCCGAAGATTGTGGGTTTGATTCCCAGCACCAACTGTAGGGCCCCCGAACGAGGCCCTAAACCCCCAAGTGCCCAATTGTATAAATGAGCTAAATGTTAGTTGCTCTGGGTAACGCTGTCCGTTGAATGCCAACATGCCACAGACGGATTCGGATTCCGCCGCTTGAAGCGTTACACCGAAATATAATACGGAAGCGAAAGCGATCAATAATTGGGGTAATTGAATAATGTTCCGCCTGAAGCTAAACACAGTCTGTGCGCATTCACGCAAAAATACATAAAGTCAAACCCGGAGCCGGTGGTCTTACACCCACCAGGATCGATCACACTTCTCGCCTGACATCGATCCTCCAGCTCTCGGGTGTGTTTGTAAAGGTGTGAGTTGGTCTACCGGTGTTTATTCCTCAGCGCTGAGGTCCGAGTCAGGACTCGGGACGCCGTCCCTCTAAATGTCACAGAGGATTTAACGGTTGCCAGTTCTTAAACCTTTAAGCTGAGGAGAAAAAGTGTGTGATTAGATGTGTGTCTACTGTGGTGTGTGCTTATGGGTGTGTCTGCAGGTGTGTCTGCAGGTGTGTGTGGGAGGGTGTAAATAAAGGTATGTTTGTGTGTATGTCTAGGTATGTTTGTGTATTGCAGTGTTTGTAAATGTTTTTGTTTGGGTGTGCATAAGTGTAGTGTTTTGTGTGTGTGTGTGTGTGTGTGTGTGATTGTGTGCAGAGTTGTGTGTGTGAAGTATGGATGTGTATATGGGTGTGTAGTTGTGTCAGTCTGTTTGCGTATTTGAGTGTGTGTATTGGTGTGTAGGTGTGATTTTATATGTGTATATATTTATATATGGAATAAATTGTGTGTGTGTGTGTGTGTGTGTGTGTGTTTGTGTGTGTGTGTGTGCTTTACCTGGTCTGTTGGGTCCTGTTGATTTTTTTCCCTCCTAATTTCTGAACTCTAGTTACTAAATTAATTTTAATCACTTCCTGTTTACTGTCATGTGACCTCACATTTATTTTTCTTTTTTTTCAATCTGCTTCTCTACACACAGGTGAGTGAGAATAATATTACACATTATTACTGCTGCGTCCCTGCTGTGTGTGTGTGATTGTGAGTGTGTGTGTGTTGCTATGGTAAAAGTGTATGTTGCAGTAAGTGTATGTATGCATGTGTTGCTATAGTAAAAGTGTGTTGTTGTGTGTGTGTTTTTTATAGTAAGACTGTGTGTTTCTGTAGTGAGTGTGTTGCTGGAGAGAGAGAGAGAGAGAGAGAGAGACAGACAGAGAGAGAGACTAACAGAGAGAGAGATAGACAGGAAAAAGGGAGAGAAAAACAGAGAGAGAGAGAGAGACAGACAGACAGACAGACAAAGAGAGTGGGACAGACAGAGTCAGACAGACAGACAGGGAGGGAGTGAGACAGACAGACAGGGAGAGAGTGAGACAGACAGGGAGGGAGAGAGAGAGACAGAGAGAGTGAGACAGACAGACAGAGACAGACAGACAGAAAGACAGAGACATACAGACAGAGACAGACAGACAGGACAGACAAACAGAGGTCAGGAGGTGCTCTGGTCTTCACTTTGTGTCCTGTGGCTTCACTCTGAACATCATCCTGTCCTTTGATGTTTCTGTGTGTTTGTGGAGAAAATTACACTGATACACTCTGTGCACGGATGTGAGAGACAAGAGCCACACACACACACACACACACACCACACACACAACACACACACACACCACGCTTTTTAATGGTACCCTCATGTTTTTGATTAAAGCATTAAAGCTGAAATATTAATATTTTGTGTGTGTGTGTGTGTGTGTGTGTGTGTGTGTGTGTGTGTGTAAGAGGATGAGTAAAAGTTGAAGGAAAGTGATTGATGGTGTATCGATTCCTCTTCGTTGCTCTGAATCTCGAGTATGTTTTCCGTTAAATTTCTACTTTTATCTCACGTCTCAGTCCGTCTCCTCACACGGTTCCGCAGTCCATCCCAGATTTAACCCTATTTTTAATTCATGAGCTTAAATGTGTGCGAGATTTCGCTTAAAACCAAAGTAAATGTTGTTGTTTCTCTTAAAAAAATTAAAAAATACTGAGTTTAAACTCATGCAGGCGTGAAAGAATTAGATTTTTATTTACTTTATAATTGTTTTTTGTACAAACACATTGAAGCTCATTTAATTTTTTTATTTTATTCTGTTGTTTTGTTTAGTTTTTATTGATTTTTTTTATTGTTTATTTATTTATTTAAATTATTGTCCATAATTCATCATTTAAGCTGTTTTCGTTATTGTTTTTTTTAATACTGGATATTAAATTATTTATTGTTTTTCGCAGCAGCATAATGTTAGTATTGATTTTTTCTCTCCACAGACTGTCAATTTTTAATTAGGGAATCAATTAATTCATATTTAATTAGTTTATTAGTTAATTTTTTATTTATTCCCACAACATTGTTTTAATTACCAGTTAGCAGCTATTTGGGTTTTATTGTAAAAAGATATTATAACATTTATTTATATTTATATTTATATCAAATGTATTAATTTTTTTTTACCTCTTTACTTATAAACATTTTATAGCTGTGCAGGTCCTTTAATTCCAGCTGAAAAATAGCACAAATAAACAAAAAGTCAAAAATATACAACAAAATAAAAGTCTTAATTTTAATTCCTAGTTTTATTTCTTATTTTATTTTTCTGAAGTTATTTTTATTTTTAATTTCTGAAGGAAAAAACGTAAACAGAACAAACTACAGGATTGGCTAGTATTTCACTGAAATTGGTGTCTCAGTACTTAGAGGATCAGGGTTCGATTCCCAGCACCACCAAGCCAACCACTGTTGGGTGCGCAGGAGTTAAAGGCTTTCAGAGTTGATGTTAAATGCAAGTCTAGATAACCACATCTGCTAAATACTATAAATGTAAATATCTGTAAAAAAAAAGCGCAGGAGTTAAAGGACAGATTGATTTCTCGTTGTGAATTCTGACTCCGCCCCTTTCACACGATTCCGCAGTTTGTTTCCTGTTTAATATAAAAATCTGTAGGTGTGTAAATGCTGGTATCGTTCATCACCTGTCCTACACATCCTATAGCTTTCTATTCAGATGTATTTTCAGGGAACGAGTCATTGCCTGATTTGCGGTGTCGTTAATAATCCGCTGCTGAATCCGAATGGCGTGTGGTTGTTCTTGTAAATGAACGTCGGCGGCTGAGCCATGGCAAATAAAGCTCATAGCTCATCGCTGAGATCTATAAAACACCCAAGTGTGCAGCTTAATGCTTTCTTTCCCGGCAGCTTGACTCTGTGTGTGTGTGTGTGTGTCACTTTGACGCAAAGCATGATGGATCCTGTTACCATGACAACTAAGTTTCATGACTCCGCCCTTTAAATGTAACTTTTTTCATGTAAATATCGACTTCCTGCTATGTCCATTGTAAGGTGTCAAATGAAAAGTTATTCTTTTGCTAGACTTCCGCCCATCACTGGTGCACTTGTAGACAGACAATCAATCATTTTATGTTTAAATTAGTCATTTGCATTCTATGTTGTAATAATGGACTGTACTCTTGTCCCCTTGTGTACAGTCTAAACGATAGAAAAGGTTTAAATCTTGTATCAAAATTCTTTTATTTCCGCCTCTAGACGCTTGCTTTCTGATTAGTGTGTTTCAGGGAACGAGTCATTGCCTGATTTGCGGTGTCGTTAATAATCCGCTGCTGAATCCGAATGGCGTGTGTTGTTCTATGTAAATGAACGTCGGCGGCTGAGCCATGCAAATAAAGCTCATAGCTCATCGCTGAGATCTATAAAACACCCAAGTGTGCAGCTTAATGCTTTCTTTCCCGGCAGCTTGACTCTGTGTGTGTGTGTGTGTGTGTGTGTGTGTGTGTGTGATCACTTCTGACGCAAAGCATGATGGATCCTGTTACCATGACAACTAAGTTTCATGACTCCGCCCTTTAAATGTAACTTTTTTCATGTAAATATCGACTTCCTGCTATGTCCATTGTAAGGTGTCAAATGAAAAGTTATCTATTTGCATAGACTCTCCCGCCCTCACTGGTGCACGGTTAGACAGACAATCAATCATTTTATGTTTAAATTAGTCAATTTGCATTCTATGTTAAGTAATAATTGGACTCTGTACCCTCTGCTACAGTCTAACGATAGAAAGGTTTAAATCTTGTATCAAAATCTATTTGCATTGACTCCGCCCTCTTGCACTCTTATTTAGGCAAGCTTAACATTCCATATTCAAATAAGTTGAATTGCATTGACTCCACCTTCTTATTAACATTTTTTAAATAATACTTTGACTCCGCCCCTTTATGATGCAGTCTAAAGGTAAAAATGCCTCAAACCTTGTAATAAAATGAATCTCTTAGGTAGGCAAGCTTAGCATTTTCAATTTAAATCAGTCCATTTGCATTGACTCCGCCTTCTAATTAACACATTTTTTAAATTAACATTGGCTCCACCCATCTTGGAGGTTAAAATGCTCAAAAAAATTTTTTATTTGCATTAAATCTACCGCCAGCGTTACAATACAGACAAGCCCAACATTTCATATTTAAATCAGTTAGCATTGACTCCGCCTTCTAATTAGCATTTTTAGGTAAACCTCTCTCTTCTCCCCTCTATGCTACACTGTACATAAGCAATGCATAAAATCTGGGGGCGGACTGGCTTAGTTTTGATTAGGGATCGGACAGGTTCGAATGTGATTGATGGCGTCTCCGGAAGCGGTTCATGATACAAAATGTTTTACTTTGAATGTTTTTTTATTAGCGTGCAGTGAAATTATCGTCTTTACTTGTAGATATACTGTAATACCTCTCGAAATCACTATCTGAACACTAACATTTTATTATTAGGAAACTGAGCCATTGTTTAACCTTTCATTACAGCTCATTACATCAGACGGGTCGCCGGGTCATTTATTTTTTTTTATTTAATTCAATATTTTGGCTTCTATTCTCATTGTTTACTCATTTGTGTTTATATCAGAAGGACATCTAGATCACACTGATAATTAGTGATAGTGATACCGATAGAGCGACACAACTAAAGAGATAACGTAGATTAATCGGGTTTAATACCCGCTGTCGTTCAAATTAAAATATATATTAATTAAACTTTATGATAGCTTTAAAAACTAGTTAGTTAAAAAATATAGCTATGATAAAAGCAAAAATAATCAGAGTTTAAAATATTTGAAACAAATGTTTACGGGGGCGGCACGGTGGCTTAGTGCTTAGCACTGTTGCCTGACAGCAAGAAGGTCCTGGGTTTGATTCCCAGGACTGATTCTAAATTGCCTGTAGGAGTGAATGTGAGTGTGTGTGTGTGTGTGTGTGTGTCCCTTTGATGGACTAACGACTTGTCCAGGGTGTCCCCCTCCTGCCCTTCACCCTTTCGGAGACGGCTGGGATAGACTCCAGCAGGTCCCTGTGACCCCGAATTAGGGAATAAGCAGGTATTAAAGATGAATGAATAAATGGATGAAACAATTGTTTGCATGTAAATAAAAAAATTTGATAACAATTAGATAACAAACCTACAATAATTAACCCTTCGTATTATCTTCTTATCAACCACGAAACATCTCATCTCCAGATTGAATCGTTTATAAAGTATAAAATCGCATTAAATTATAAATCTTGGAACAACATGGAAAAGAAAAGTTTAACCTTTAGCTGAGAAATAATTAATAAATTTAGGAATGTGTGCATTTTGTGAAATCATTTATATATTTAGTTAAAATGCATTCAATTGTTTAAACAAAAGTCAGTAAAGTTGATTAAACTCTTGATCTTATAATCTAATTAATATCCGGACCTGTAAGCCGTAAATACCCAAATCCCCAATCGCATAAACTCCAAACCTCCAACAAACCACCAGAATTGATTTGGAGTGTTTAGTTTCCAAGTGAAAGTGCGGTTGGGTTTCTGTAGGCCATTTACAGCAGAGCTAGATCAAATTAATCTCTCCAATCTCCTAGCGGCTGTTCCAGGCTGCCAGCCAAGCTCTTAATACACACACACACACACACACACACACACACACTACTAATTAGCCACAATATCATTTTTATATAAAAACCGATAGGTTAAGTAATATTTAACAACATCTTCTTAACACCTGCTTTTCCAAGGTTAACATTTTGGAATGATTATTTTTTTACAGAAAATTCAATCATATTTCAGGTCATCGTGTATTTAGCATTTAATGCTAGCTCATTCATTAAAGCTGTGATCTAACCCGAGTTCTATATTAACATTAATCTATTTGCATTGACTTCACCAGACTAATTGCCATTTTATATTTAAATCAGTCTACTAGCTTTCTATTAACTCCCAGGTAAGCGCAGACTCTGCCCCGCTAAATCATTTTACCTTCACTCCGCATTCCATTTATAATCTTTTTAAGTAAAACTTTATCTCAGCCCCTTTATTCTACACTTTAATCGAGGGGTCTCCAAACTCGGTCCTGGAGGGTCGGGGTGTCCTACAGAGTTCAGCTTCAACTCTAATCACACACACCTGAACCAACTAATCAAGATCCTGCTAGGTTTACTTCAAACTTAAAGGTAGATGTGTTGAGGCAAGTTGAAGCTAAACTCTGCAGGACACCGACTGACCCTCCAGGTCCGAGATTGGACACTCCTGCTCCAAGGTGAGGAAATTCCTTAAAATCTTGTTTGAAAAAGAATCTGTTTGCATCGACCCGTCCTCTTTGGAATGCCAGGTACACGATTTTAGCCCTAATTTTCACTCGCCAACAGGTTTTGCAAACTCGCAGAGGAATAGACAAAAGCTGCTAAGTATCTGGACCGGTTTGCGATTTAAAATCCTGCAGTGTAAAGTAAGTTCTGATTAAAAAACACACCAGAAAGTTCAGGGAGGAGTTGGACCACAATATCAGCAAGCATAGCTTTGGTTTCCATCTTTTTTTTTCTTTTTTTCTCTTTCACTGCACATTACCGCAGAGATCATTTGTATCATGAACTTGTTGCGGGCTACCAATTTACTAACTTTTCCAGTCTTTCCCGTGATCGTGCATTTTCTTAACAATTTCATTATAGCTTCTCGTGTCAGTTTGATTGTGAAGCCTAGTTCACAGCAGAGCAGACAGAGATGTTGGCATTTCTTCCTATTGTTAAGTCATGTAGTTTGTTACTTCCTGTCGCTAATCCATCGTGACCACAGCAGCAACTGCGTATTGTTACACCAGATAGTTGCAAAAGAACTGTCCACTATGTAAAATTGTCCAGTGGAAACTCTGCATTACACTCTCAGTCAGACAATCCAATGTTTTATATTCAAAGCAGTCCATTTGCATTGACTCCGCCTTCTACAGCATTCAACACTTTTCAATTTCATAGCATAACTTACTCTGTGTGAACACCACCCTTTACTGCAAAATCTCTTTTAACTGATAGAGAATCCACTTACGTATTATTTTAGAGATTGGAAAGGTTTAAATGTGGTTTGTGGTGTCTCGGGAACACAAAATGTTGTTTTTAATCTTAGTTTTAGACTTAGTGGTTAGCACTGTTGCCTTACACTTGCGTGTGTTTACTCCAGGTTCTCCGGTTTCCTTCCACAATCCAAAAACATGTATGTTAGATTGATTAGTGATTCTAAATTGCCCATAGATGTATGTGTTAGTGGCCCTGTGATAGACTGGCGACTGGCGCCCTTTAAGAGACGGCTGGGATAGACTCCATCAGATCCCTGTGACCCCGAATGAGGGAAAAGCCTGTAGCATTGCAGCTTGGATGAGATTGTTCACACAAGTGTTGAAAAAAAGACAAAAATTCAGCTTGGTTAGAAGCCAAATCTCAGGTCAGCTTTCCATTACACCAAACAGTGAGTGGAGATTGCAGTTTCGAATCAGCCCCAGAACCCCAACACCTCAAAAATTCATGAGCCCCTTAACAAATGTTGGAAGGAAAAATCGATACAACTACCCGAGATCGGCTGCGGAGTTCCCGCGTCATTCGACATTGTTATAGAGTTAGCCGAGGGGGACCAGAAATAGGAAAGATAAACGCGTGGGTGGGGGAAAAGGAGAGTTATCAAATAGGTATGTATTTATCATTACAGAGTGAGAATTAGACCATTAGCACAAAAGCTATTGTTGTTGTTCGTGGGAGCTTATTGTTTCTCAGAACTCACTGAAGCAGCGTGAACAAAAAAAGACAGAAGCATCAACAACTCTTTCCTCGCTCACGGTTCGCAATCCCCCATCCTGCTTTTCATGCCTACCCAGGCAGAGAGTCACAGCAACACGCCAGCCTTCCATATTTTAACCAAGAAAAAAGAAAGATCTTGTGTTTTAAAATAATTTGCTCAATTTTACCCCAAAACGTGTTTATGTAACATGATATAAATATACTGTCAAAAACCAAACTGATTATAAAACCAGCATGGGAAGAAAAAAGGCGTCACATTTCGGCATGACATACAACCATAGCGGTACATTTCATAAATTTATTTTGGCTTAGCTCTTGGTGGTGGTATACAGTGGTAGAAAGGGAACATTTTGATTGAAATCAAATGTCAATGGCATTTGGGGTTCATCTATATATATATATATATATATATCATATATATATATAGTATATATATATATATATATATATATATATATATATATATATATATTTAGGCTTATAAAATTCCCTGCTCAGATCTCTTCACAGTTTCCTTTTTCTTTTTTAATCCACACATGCAATGAAACAGTCGAGAACATAAATTTCTTGATTCACACCTGTGTAATCGGATATAAAGACAGACGCTCACACATTCAGACCCTTTTCAACTTGAGCCCCTTTGCCGACACCATGACGCAGTGAGACACAGTTGCTGTCTAGTTTATCCTGTATCTTATGCTTTACAGCCGAACCTACACAGGCATGTAGCCACACAGACATGTAGCACAAACTGTCTCACACATCGAAACGTCAAGGGCCCGCTCTTGCTATTGCGGCTGCTGGTGCTGTGACACTAGAGAGCAGTCTACACCTTCCTTTTACAAAAATCACATCTTTCTTCTGTCTCCCTGCCAATGTTTTGGGACGCGCGTTAGTGCCTGCCAATATTCACCCAACAAACCAGCTCAAAGAAAAGATGTCTATATTATATATAGTGTTTTTATGTATATGTATATATTCTATGTTCATATTTAGGCGATTCACAGTAATTTTGATGGATACCCATCCCTCTATTTCTGGCTAAATATTAAGGCTTTGTATTATCACACAAAAGAAAGCAATACACGAAGGTCCAGAGCCTTCAAATCCTTTCTTATGATTTTTCTCCAACTGCATCAAACTGCATTATGACTTAATCATGTACAAGACTGTGCACCCTCTAATCCGAAAGCATTGTGCGATCTTCTTTTATTTCTTCTTGGCTAATTTGCTCAATCTGTAACTGTATCTCTAAAAGGCCCGGGAAAAGATAAAAAAATAGCAAAAAAGCGACCACAATAAGGACATTTTAAAATGCACAGTGATTATCCCTCATGTATGCTGATAAGCAAATCCATCGATAGAGAGTAAGAAGAAGAAGTGAGAGACAGAGATCTGAATTCGAAATTTCAGACTAAGGCTTGACATTTTTTAACCGTGTGACATGATGATGTCTTTAACACAACATCGTCCTCCCCAGCCCCCCCTTTAAACTTATCTCCAGACCTGCTCACTGTAAATTGCTTTTTTAAAATTATTATTTATTTAAACATTTGATTCCTTTTTCATAGTTTACAAAAGAAATAAGATCTTCTTGAATTTTTATTTCCCACTCTTGCATCTCTGCATTTTAACATATTTTACACAGACTTGTCTTGCTCGATTTTTTTAAACCCATTTAGAGTTTTGATACCACAATGAAAAAGCATGTTTTCATTAATGTCCTCATTTGCTTTAAATCTTCTGTAGTAGAAAGACATATTAAAGCTCAAATATCCACGCTTAAAACTTGACCTAGATTAGTTCCTGTATTCCTCAGAGTTTTCTGTAAACCAGTCCCAAAACCAGAACATTGGTGTTCTAAAGATTAAATCCTTTAAATCCTTGGCCTTGTCCTGTTTTTTTTCCCCCAAACGTGCCATCGGGCCTCCTTAAGAAAGCAGCACAGTGTAATGCAGTGTAAAATGTCCCATGTACATCGATCCAACAAAATATGTGATTGCAAGATATCCAGCAGTTGGAGTGTCACACCTCACACTCCCGAGACGCCTGTTGCTGGCAAGTGCAGGATCCGTACTCGTTGATGATGACGAGGGCTCCCTCGATGTGGTTGGGCTTGTAGTCAACGTAGTATTCAGTAGTGGACATGGTGTCCATCTGCTGCATGGTCTGCTTTTGTTTCTGCTTGCGTCGCTGGTTGCTAAAGCATTGTCTAAGTTGCCTCACCCCAGCTGGGAAACACTTCCAAGACACATAGAGCATGAGCACTACAATAAGGAAAGAGAAGATGAGTGCCATGGTGCCTGTCACTACCTTGTGGATCTGCATGGTGCTGTCTAGGTCATCGGTGGCTGCAGTCACTGTAAAGGAATTGGTCACCACCTCACCACCCTCCATGTCTTGCAAATCATACGGTGTCCTAGTGGGACCCTTAAAAATGGAGCCTCGGGCAAGGTCTTTAGTGGCTGTGTAGGACTTAGTGGTGGTATCAACACCATCCTCACAAAGCTGGAAGGCATAAACGGCATCCAGGATGTCCTCGCCTTGGGCCATGTCTGGGCTGGCGCACTGCAAAGCACTGTCACGTTGGCCCTGAAAGCTGCTTAGCCAGGAGGCCAGAGCACAGACGTTGCGGCTGCATTCCCATGCATTTCCTGATAAGGTAATACTGCCCAGGGATGTCCAGGAGCCCAGAATGCGCTGGTCCACATAGGTCAGCTTATTAAAGTCCAGCATAAGCTCCTTGAGGTTGGGCACACTCTCAAACACATGTGGCTCAATGTATTCGATCTCATTGTTTGAAAAATCAATTTTTTCCAGGAAATGCCAGGTCCAGTCTAGGGTGCTGACCACAATTGTGGCCTTATTATTACGCATGTAGAGTGTGCGCAGTGAGATGAGGCGGGGGAAATGGGCCAGGTTAATCTTTACCAGCTCGTTGTGCTCCAGATGCAGCTCAGTCAGCTTAAAAAGACCAGCAAACGAGTTGCGGGCCAAACTCTGCAGCTGGTTGTAGCCTAAATCCAGAAACTGCATGCTTCTACAGTCCTGGAAGATTCGGACAGGCACAAATTTAAGGGCATTGTACCGCAAATGTAAATTAGTAAGCTTCCTAAGCCCATGGAAAAGGTCTGGCTCCAAGGACTGCAGTCTGTTGTAGGATAAATCCAAGATGCGCAGATTAGGTAGGGGTCTGAATGTTCCATTAGACAGGCTCTCTATCCGATTGGTACTCAGGTCCAATTCTTTAATCCTCCGCAGTCTCTCAAAGGCACTCTCCTCTACATACTCAATGTTGTTATGGTCCAAGTATAGCCAGGTGAGCTGCGACAGGCCGACAAAATGCCCCTCACGCAGCTCTGAGATGTTGTTCTCCCGTAGGGACAAGCCAGTAGTGCTGGTCAGGTTGTGGGGAATGTCTGTCAAGTTGAGCCCCTCACAGTAGAGGAGCTTGCTGTCGCAGCGGCACAGCCTCGGACAGCTCCCCCCCACCAGGGGAACCATCTTCAATAGGATGCCCAGAGAGCACAGTAACAACCCAGGGGGCTTTCTTAGCGTCCACTTTAAATACAGACCGATTAGAAGGAAATCCATTAGCATGAATATCCTGCAGTGTTGTAAAGAAGAAGTTCATTGACTCTTTTAGATTTGTCTCATTTCGTGCAGTTTTGTTTGTTAATGTAGTTTGGCTGATGGTGATTTGTTACTTGAAGTGAAAGCAAATCTGGCCAAATGGAAAATAGTCATTACAGGGAGACGGCAAACCGCTTCAGTCATTTTAGATTAGGAAACGAAAGGAGAGAAAGCTGAGGGTGAAAAAGCATTCTTCCTATATCACACAAAACAGGATTCTTACTCACCCTTTTTCAGAGTCTGACAACCTCGATTCTGCAACTCCCTTTGTGACTGTAATAATTAGGTGCAAATACAAAAAACAGATCCCAGTGTGGTACAAATGCAGCCTTCCCCCTCCTTTCCAGCAGCTACCAAAATCTGGCAGACTTACAATGTCTTAGTTCTCCTCGCGTGAAAGAGCCAGAAAGAGGAGGAATCCAAGTGGCATTCAGTGCGCTCGCAGGAAATGCAAGCTGCCCAGACTGCATGCATGAGCACGGTCCTCCCTCTCCTGCTTCTCTGCAGTGACTGCTGCGCTGATAAAAACTGAGATGAGAAGGTTGGAAAAAAAAAACACGTTCACGAAAAGGAGGGAGGGAAAAAAATTAAGTCTTTTTTAGCTCCCCGATGTTTTTCGTGTTGAAGTGTAGTTGCAAATTAAAGTCTGTTACTTGAATCTGTCGAAAAGCTGCACGGCTCGTATCTATCCGGACCGGTCATCGTTTTCTCGGCGAAGACCTCCTCAAAAATAATCACTCGTCTGAGATGAATTCTAGTCTTTTTGGCATTTCTTCTTCTGCTTTTTTTTCTTTTTTAGTCCAAGCTTCTCATGCCAGGTTTCCACTGCCCCTTCTTTTAAGAGTCACTCATTCTATGAATGATAAGAAAAAGGTGGTTGCTGAGCGAAGATGCTGAGGCTTAGAGGCTGAAAGGCAGAGCTGGTTTGTGAAGAAAAAAGAGAAAATGAGAGAAAAAAATTGAGGGAGACGAGTTGGAGCCCTTGCAGCAGAGTAGTGCAATGCCAGTGCATGCAGAAACACCTTCTGTTCACTAAGTGTCGTGAGCCACTCACAATTCAGCCGAGCTCTCTCTCGCTCCCCCTTCCCCTCTCTCTCTCTCTCTCTCTCTCTCTCTCTCAGCCGCTTACTTCTCCACCTCTTCCTCCTCCTCCTGTTCATGTTATTCTGTTCCCCACTCTTTTTGTCCCTCTTCTTTTTCCATCTCTCTTTTGCTTCTTTCCTCACAGTGTCTGGTACATGTTTATATACTAAAGCTTTCAGGATTTTTGGTTATGGGTATTTTGAACGTAACAGTCTACTCCAGCAGCCCCACCCCCACCCCCCCTGCAGTCTCTTCCCTCACTACCGCCCTCCCTCCTTCTTTTCTATCCATCGCCCCGTCTCTCTGTCTTTGACTGTCTTCATTTATCCTCCCACCGCTTCTCTCTAATGAAGTGAAACAAGTCGTATATCTGCCTCGCTCTTTTTTTTGGGGGGGGGGGGGTATTCAATCCCATTTGCTCATTTCCTCGCACAGTCGTCGTAATGAAGTTGCGCTCCGTATGCATTCCCCGCGGCACATACACTGAGTTTTTTGTATGTAAAAATAAAAACGCATCACTGCGAGTGTGTTTCCTTCTCTTTTTCATAAGTGTTGCAATGTTTGGAATTTCATGGAAAGCCCTATCACAGTAGTCTGCGTTTAAGATCTGCCCCTTGGAAACCACTACATTTGCATTTCATATTGTATGTCTTGCCTTGTTGACCACGGCCCTTTGAAGCCATGGTGCTGCCTGGTCAGAATGCAGATATCATCTCCTGCCACTTAGATAAATATTCCACTCAGGATCCTCAGGGCTTTGGTGCTCCTTAGATCTCTGTTATGCCACCGCAGCTTTGTCATTTAATTCCGATTAATTTTCAAGGACAATCAACTGTGAAACTCTTTGTGCATGAAGCAACCATGCGTATGTTTGGCTACCTTACTTCCAACGGCTACCATAATGTTAGACTCGACCCCCTCCCTGCTCATCACAGCGTGAAATATCGGTTAATCAGACAATCATAGACGAGAGAGGAATTTTATGGAGTGTGTGTGTGTGTGGGGGGGGTCATTCAACAGCCTCTTATGCTAATTACTTCACAGCAGTAAAACTGCGGATTATCTACATCCCTGGGTCCGAAATTTGTTTTGTCTTTTTCAATCTTGATTCCTGTTGGCCAGAAGCTACTAATTCATTTCCCAAAACTAATATTCTTATGTGGAATGTTTACTATAGCAACAGCCTTTGGAAATATAGCATGACATTTTTTGCCTAACAATGAAATGCCATCATTAAAAATCATAATTAGTTTTTATATAAAGGATATAACGTGTTATTTCACGCCAAACCTAATTATTTTGACCTGAAATGACTTGAGATAGCATGAAATCACACTATAGTAGTGCTGTAACTCAAGAGTGTTTTTCCTTTCAAAAACTTGGAACTAGATTCAGACGTAAAGGATGAAAGCAATTATTTCTAAACCTGCAATTAGTGCTGTTTTAGAACAATGGCATGGCTCCGAAACTGATCCAAGTGGCATAATTAATTTCTTCGAGAAACAAAAACGTCAAGATCTTGACCCATGATTGGCTAATGTATGTGTCCTCTGAATGCCTAAGATACCTCCTGGATTTGTTTTTGTATAGGGGAAAACTACACTTGGTGTATTTTTTATTATATTCCGTGTATTTAAATGCAGGTTTATACCTTTTTAATGGCACGTTCAACTAAATGCCACTAGCTAACAATACCGGGACAGTCAATTTAATTAACTAATTGCCAAAAAACAATAAATGCTTTTTAATTCTTGTTGCTGGTCTGTTAAAGTTCATGTTGGTTCTCAAAGGTTTGTTTAGTTGCAGTATTATTCATGTTGATTTCAGCTCTTTTCAGCTGGTCTATTTATTAGTACTTAGTTCTTGCTAAAGCTGGTTAGTATTGACTAATTTAATTAGCTCTGTGGTTAAGGTGTTGGAGTGTTAATTGAAAGGTCATCAATATCTAGCACCACCCATCTGCCACTGCTGGTCCCCTGAGAAGGTCCTTAACCCTCAACTGCTTAGTTTAATTTAAAAAAATACATAATATTATTTATAATAATAAATGTAAGTTGCCCCGGCAAGGCATCTTAAAATTGTCAGAAATGTAAATGTAAACATAATGCTGCCTCCACCTTGCTAAAGCTGGATTGTTCTGGATACCATGAGGCATATTATGAGCTTGCAGATATTGCTAATCATTTAATACTTGGGTTTACTCTGGGTAAGTCAGGTTAGTACCAGTCCTGTAAAATTCTTTAGCATTTAGGTCACCAGACAAAAATGTTTCTCAAATGTTGATGATTGATTGTCAATATTAGAAAGAACATTTGAAAAGTTTGCACTAAGCAGAAAATGTGTTTTTTTGTCAGGATTTATATTTACATTTCTGGCATTTAGCAGTCGCCCTTATCCAAAGAGACTAACATTTATCTAATTTATCCAATGAGCAGTTGAGGGTTAACGATCTTGATCAGTGGCCCAGCATTGGCAGAATTGAGCCTGATCTTCTTGTCAGCAGGCCAAAATCTTAACCACTGTGCTACCACTTCTGGTGCTGTGGTTTTGCCAGCTGAGGGCTGGTTTAGCCTCGGTCAAGCGGTAGACAACGCTAATCGATTATCGACGTCCGATACTACAGCTGATTTGTGCTGACGGCTTGTTTACAATTAGAACACATTGACCCGGTCCTGTTGCTCACTACATATCCTTTTTTTACTCTCCTTCATCGCCCTAATCTATAGCCATGGATACATGACGTTTCACACCTAAAAAGCTCAGCAGAGTTTTGACAGAGAATGGATGAATTGAGCAGCAGAGTCAGTCAAGCTAAAAAAAAGAAAAGCTTTCCTGAGTACTGACCATCTATATGCCATCCATCTCGCTTCAGCCTCTCCCCAACTCTCTTTAGCCATAATTAATGAGTGCACCATCAGCTAATGACTTGGTACCCTGTAATGACTTGACACAGCGTACAGGAGATGGGAGTATCCAGGCCATTAGTTTTACAGACTTTTAAGAGCTTTGGCAGTGGTGAATTTTAACCAGGGCTTTCAGTTCTGTCACTGCAAGACAGCCATGAAGAGAAAAAGTTGACCTTGACTATTCTCCATTTCATTCTTACTGTTGAGGTCACAACAGGGTTTTAGATTCAGTCATAAAGGAAGCAGAAGCAGCAGATTTGGTCATATCATTAAAGAGATTTCTCTCGTTCGAACGGCTTGCTAATTTCAAAAGAAATTTATTTTACGCTAAATTAACAGATTTAAAAAAGTTATAATCTCTTATAAAAATTGAATCAGGGTTTTGGTTTAAATCAATTACCTATGATGAAAGGCAGAATAAAATGAAAACAACTGGCTTCTCTCGATTCTGTTGTACTGATTATAAGACTGAATTGATCCAGAGGGCAGTGTAACTGATAGGATCTGAAACCAGGACAGCACAGAGTTATGCGCTAAATATTGATAACATAATTGTCCACCTTGTTTATGAATTTCATTTTTTATACCTTGCTGAGTTAAGAAGAGTTCTTAAAGAAGCACCTTATAAACATAATCATTTGGATCACAAATAGGTCTCTGTTCACATCGCTGGCTTGACCGATGAACATAAGTTAGACGCCGCCGGGGACATAAAATAATTGAGAGAATTAATTATGGATGTACTTTGTTTACTCTGCAATAGTCATAATCAATAGCTCATTATGTCTTATATAACTCTTTTAACCATGTTACAATACCCGATGTGGTTAGCGTTGCTCTGATGAAGCTAACAACAGGATTGGACCAAGAGCTGAGCCTTGAGGATCTCCTTATTACATTTTATTTTATTAATTTTGATCCATCTGAGCAGTGGCGACTTAAGGGCTTTGATTACACTTTTGGTCTACTGGTGGCAGCTTGGTGACACCAGGAATTAACCCCCTTTTTTGTATGTCTATAATTAGCAGGGGCCCAGCTGTAGAAGCTTTGTGCAGGGAATTAAACCCACTAGTTAGAAATCCATCCTCATGAGCACTGAGCTACCCCTCCTTATTTATTCATTTATTTGGTTGTTTGCTTGTTTAACTGTTTGTTTGTTTGTTTACTTGTTTATTAATATTTTAATTTGGAAGGCAATGAAACACTACTTTGGTTTTCTCAACAAGATTCAAGGGTTGAAAACCGAGGATTTCTATGTTCTCCCTACTCCGCATCAGGGGCGACACCAAGGGTCAAGGAGTGGTGGCGGTATACCCAATGGTCACCCCACATATATTATCTGACATAGAAAATATTACATTTATTCCCAATTAAAATAATACTGTATTTAATTTTTTTTAAATTATTTTTAATATTTTAATATATTTTTATATTTAAATTTGCTGTGGCCTTCCCTGAGCAGCTCTATTAACATTTCTGCACAACAGTGTGAAGTATTGTCGTTGCTCTTTAATTACAATCCTGCACTGGGTGTTAAAGTGACTCACTACCTGTTGTAACTCCATAGTTTCTTGCTGGGGTAATAACAACCTCTAGCGTGTGATATACACTCTGAGGAAAGCAATACGTATCATTTTCCTGTGATTGTGGTGGTACCGTGAATGCTACACTTCTGATACTGAAGGCAGGGTTTTAAGGGGTGGGGTAACTAAGGGGAGGTGTGCCCAAGTTAGTTGGTTTGCAAGGAAAAAAAGGAGTTGAGAAGAAGGTTAGATAGAAGAAGGTTTACGACCATAACAGGAACCCTGACAGTTACTAAATAACTCCGAATGAGCAAGAACACATCTGGCTCTTATCAGTAGTGAAAAGCTACTATACTGGATCCCTGGATGTGGATGCAGTGCAGTAATTTAAGGTACATACTGTACATGGAGTGGAATTAGCGTTAAAGCTTTAATACTATAACTATATATATGCTGTCCTGGGTAGGAGGTCGAAAACATGGAGAAGTACAAGCCATCGTAGTTGCGTCATCTTAATATTAGCCTATTATTATTGACATTTTTTAGATGCTCTAATCAGAGGTGATGTCAGAGCTGACAGAAAGTGAATCATTTTTTTTCCAATCAGAAAGAAGAATTCAACAGCAATTCCAGTGCTTTTAAATATATGATTATACTTACTATTATGGCTCAACCAAATGTTTATTATCCATTTCCCTTTTTTTTTTTCCAACAATATGGTAGTTTTTTTCTCTACTTTTTTTTCGAAAACTCGATTGATTTCGAATTGGATTTAAGCCTTCAGAACAAATTGTACATGTCCATGGAAATACCAGTTCCCAAACAAATCATAGTGAAGACATCAATAATGCCAGCGAATTGAATCCTTGAGAATTGCAAGTGTTCTATAGAACATGTCACTTAGTTTCAGTAAATCATCTTCTCTTCAATGTTCATAGCTGCTGTCGTTTATTCGAGCTTGCTATATCAATCCTATACATATATATATATATATATATATATATATATATATATATATATATATATATATATATATATATATATATATATATATATATATATATAAACCAGAAATACATTTTACAATGAATTAGGAAAATTAAACCTGATACAATGCTCATTCTTATTGTGGGATCTTTCTGGTTGAGGTGTTATAATCATTAACATCATTATGCTTTCACTCATCATTACGGTCGTGTCCTGCAGGCGATGTCATCATCGCTTACTGTATTATCACAATCATCGCAGCCCAAATCATGGCAGCCATGACTGCATCTCGTCATGTATGCAAGTTGACATGAAAATGCGTCTCTTGATAATTAGCACTCTTACTGATTATACATCTATTACTTAAATGGACAGTTGTACAATGGACTAAACAGAGATTTGTCAGTAGGGGATTATGGCTAATGGACCAGTCCCACTAAATGGCAGGGCGTTGATGACAGCTCTAATGATGGTTCTGCTGTAAGAAAAGAGGATCTGAGGAGAGGTGCTGGGTTGCTGGAGATGAGAAAGGAATTGAGAGTGTTTTATTGAATTGTATACTTAAGCAGTTCTGGATTCTGGAAGTTATCGAGAGTAAAGTTGACATTGAATCTGTTAAACCTACCGCTTTTTCATCAAAGCTGGTTCCAATAAAAAGTCCTGGTCAATGCCCATATCCTGAGCCTTAAATGAGCTAGCCCGTAATCTTATTGGATGGAGTTTTCGATACAGTCCGCAGTTTGGAAAGTGTTTTTTCAAAATGTGTTGTAAAGTAAATTAACAAAAACGGAACGTATCACTTCAGCAGTGGTAACAAAGGGACAACAATGACCTCACCATCAGGTCGACAACGAAAATTCAGGTCAAACGAGAAAGTAGCATGCCAAAAAGTATGGCCACCAACATGTTATATAAACGTAGCAGTTTCTGCTTCCTGATGGCCCAAATGCAAGCTAGTTCTGAAGGAAGCTCACCTTTGATTGAGCACCGTCCCCATATCTGGCCCCAGCTTTGGTGGAAAAGCGGTTAAGGAATGTATCATAAGCCTGGGCTTTGAATTAATCTTACTAAGCTTACATGCTTAGTTTACACACTGGTAGTGTAAAATATATTGTGGTGGATCGGCTGGTAGGGCTTCAAAGCACTAATCAGACACTTCTGAGCTTAAAATCCAATATAGCCGAGGTCTCTGTTTAGATCAGTTAGTCACTCCCACCTTGAGTGGGCAAGAAGCTTCATATCAGCTGGATGTAATTCTGCTGTACTACTAATATAAAGTAGTAACTGCATTGGTGGTACAGCAGGTATCATTCAGTGCTGAGCTTGGGATGATGTCCCTCAAGAATTCTTCCTTAATATGGACAGATTTCATAGACCGTTAGACCAGATGTCAACGACAGAAACCAGACAAATTATAAACAAAAATATCTAATGAGTTGCTTAAAAAGTCTTCTGACAGGTAATTGCTCAACCAGCATAAACGCAGTTTAGGATTAAATCTTGTGTTGCGAGGGACCAGGATACTGTAGATGTGCAGTAAAGCAGCACTTTCCCTGGTAAAAAAAAATAAGTGTGAGACTGAAAGCTTCACTAAGCTTCTTATAGGTATGAGGGGAAAAAAATCAATAAAGCTTCATCTAACTGGGTCAACCATTTGGTGACCCATGAAAGTTGTATGGTGGAGTGAGCGATCCCAAGAGTGTGTTCACGCAAGTGTAAAGATGATACAAAATAGTGGATAAGTGTACACACAGCTTCGTCATGCTTCAAAGGAAGTTCTGTGTTTTAGTGAGAATAAAGCAGGCCAAACCTTTAGTTTATGGTTCAGAAAAGCTTACGTATCGTGCAGAATATGGAAGTTAATCAAAATATGCACACAAGTGTGAAGAACATCAATGTGGTCAAAATCAGATTGCAGCTCTTTGGTTTCAGGTTGACAATTTTAACAGTTTTAAGGGTTAAAGGTTATCAAATGTATTGAAACACCTTTCCATCACATCCATCAGCGTCTTCTATTCCAGAACATCCAGAACACAGCATGTCTTCATGGAGATCCAGGGATTTGTGCACAGGGACATTGTCATGCTGGGACAGGGTTTAAGTCCCTAGGTTCAAGTAAAGGAATAATGGAATACTGCAACATATAAAGAGGTTCTATGGGGGAAGTGGTAGAGCAGTGTTTAAGAAAGATCAAGGTACGATTCCCAGGACTACTAAGTTGCCTCCCCTGGGCCCCTGAACAAGGCCCTTAACCACCAATTGCTCAGTTGTATAAATGAGATAAATGTTAGTCGCTCTGAATAAGGATGTCTGCCAAACGCTGACATGTAAATGTGGAGGACACACTGACGGGGCTTTGCTAGGAAGATGCCCATAAACTTTTGCCTGTAAAATGTATTTTCTTAGCTGGTTGTTTAAATCACCCATATGGAGAAACTGTGATGGATTTGTGGTGACAGATCACTATAAACCGGTAACTAGACCATGACATGGATCAAACACTGCTAGTATAAATAAATAAAAGCCTCCACAGCATGTACACCAACAAAGTCACCTTTTTTCAGGTTTAGTTTTCCACTTGAGTGTAAAGCACAAGCACATACTCTTCATACTCATTTGTGCTTTGGGTTTTTTTTCTCCTCTTTTATACTGGAAGACCTACAGTAGTATATAGAACCTATTTTAACATATCTTAGCTGATTTCCATTACTACCTCAAGACCTTTGAATGACTACCCCAAGTCACCTTTCACACCTTTAGACCTAAACATCATTCTGGTGCTTTCAGCCAAAATCTAAAAAAACACACAGTCTAGGTAAATAGTCTTTCTAGCATTTTGTAGCATTTGTTTGATTAGCCTAACATAAAAGTTCTTTAACTAGTGACTGATTAGAGCCAAATAAACAATTGCTATTAGCCTTTTTAGACCTGAAGCTTAACTCCAACAGGTAAGCTAGTTCTTCACATGTTAGTAGTTCCTCCTCAATGTGTTTTCACTGCTCACTGGTGTAATAAAATGCCAGTTTTAAGGGGTTAAAAGCAATGCAGAAACACACTGTTTGGTGTTCCTGTTAAAGCAGGAACAGGTGTTCACCTCAATGTTCTCCCGCCAATCCGTTCTGCACCACTCCCACACCGGGTTCCTGCCAGAAACCTGGCCGACTCAGCTGTGTGCCACACGGTTTTTGGCAGCTCCTAAACGAGCATGGAGCTGCTTAAACTTTGCCAAGCGAGCCTTTGACATGGTCTGTACCGATTACAGTCACACATTACAGGCTCTGTGGTGTGGGTTTCATTTCTATGAGTGGGTTAAAAAGATATAAAGCCATTTTGCATTTTTGTCGGTGCATTTGTACATTTGTACACACACACACACACACACACACATAATGCTTTTTCTGATCAGTACACAATTGCATAATGCATATAATGGGCTGGGTCTCCAAACAAAAGCCAAGAAATACTCATGCAACATTACAACACATAGCTGTAAATGGATGATCAGTTTAAAAAAAAGGATCCATTCTATAATGGATACTTTTTTGGTGCAATGGGGGTAAAATGGGCTAAAGCAAAATTGTAGCTTAAATGGTTAAAACTTTGGGTTGTTCACCAGGAATTGGAGGGAAGTGGTGGCTCTTGGTTAAGGTGTTGGAATACCAACCTAAAAATTGTGGGTTCAATTCCCAGCTTCACCAAGCCACCACTGCTGGGCCCCTAAGCAAGGCCCTTAACCCTTAATTGCTCAGTTGTATAAAAGAGATAAATGTAAGTCTGGATAAGGGCATCTGCTAAATGCTGTAGATGTAAATGTAAATCGGGATTCAAGCGCCACCATTTCCAAGCTGACACTTTTAAGCAAGGCACTCAATAACCCTCTTAGACTGGCCAGAGCAATTAAGTGATAACTCAAATGGTAAAGGTTCAGGGGTGTTGATCAGAGGACCAGGGTTCAAACCCCACCACCACAGTTGGGCCCTTGAGCAAGGTCTTCAATGCTCTCAGATTGGATGGTGCATTTGAATTGAAGCTCAAATGGTTAAGGATCTGGCTCTGGGTTGTGTATTTGCAAACCCCACCACTGCCAAGCTGCCCTTGTTGGACCTTTGAGTAAGACCCTTAACTCACCCTGCTCCAGGGTGCTGTATCAAGACCTTGAACTCTCAACGATCTTCTCTATGATGCTGCTGTGCAGTTATGTATGTATGACTTACTTCAAGCTGCACATAGTCCACAATTGAAATGTTCGTATGGTCTCATATTTGTAGTATAAAGCTACATAAAAAAGCTGTTTATGATTTTAATAGCAGCCTTTAAAATTGTAGTGGCGTTTTCACTCCTGAACTCTGGCTTTATTTTTCTATAAATGGCTTCTTAGACGCCAAAGTGCTCGTACGGGTGACAACTGTAACATAATATAATGTATGAGACCACTTATTACAGACATGTAATGTCTATGTCATTAGGATTTGTTAGCCTGTTATCTTTAAAAATAGCTTTCTTTTTAATAAAATGAGTAAACAGGGTCGGTGTAAAATCTGGGTGGATATCATGAGCATAGTTGTGTAACCAGTAAACAGAAGACACGTCTTAAAAATCCTAAAACTTTCTAATATTTTTGACTACTCAGAAATTGTGTGTATGTAGTAGGGTGGAAATTGCTGTTCTTTTGTCCTCGTCAATGACAGGGAAAAATTGCCCTGAGATTATAATTTACTATTCCCTTTTGTTTTCCTGACAAATGAAAGTCGGTTATGATTTTTTTCTTGGTGAAGGCAGCCGAATGTCTGGGTTATATTTGGGGGGAACGGTGTGTCTTAGCATTATCATTCGATTAACTTCAGCAGCTCTGCTGCTTTTATTCAAGTACTGCTGTCTCAGGAAGGGGCAAAGTCTAAGGCCTTGGGGCTTTCTACAGGCAGGCAGCTCTGGAATAAATGAGCAACCTCCAGCTGAATACAGTGTCAAGATAATCTTTTATGACTTACTGGGGTTTTTTTACAATTTCACTTCTAGCAGAATTATTTCATTTAAATCAACCAGCGAACTGGCACATCAGTGATACCGACAATTACATCATAGATCGCTAATGATGCCCGGATGATGTTAGTAAGTTAGTCATGTCTGCACCATGTGTAAGACATCATTATTGGAAAACTGTCAAAACAGGACCACAAGACAGGATGCTATGGTTCAAGAAAGTGTGAAGAACAAACCATGTACTTATTATGGACTACCAGATACTCCATATTTTAAAAATACTAAAATCATGCTTATCTTTTGGGGTCATGACATGTCCTTTTGATACGGGGTCAGGAGGTGTGGTCATGTGGTGTAGTTATGAGATGAGGTCATGATGTGTGGTCATGTCGTGTTGTAGTTGTAGGTTGGGGTCATGTGGTGCCATCATATGGTTTGGTTATGGAATAAGGGTCAGTGATGTGGTCATTTGGTGGGGTCATGTGGTGTGGTTGTCAGATTAAATCATGAGGTGTCATCATGTGGGATGGGGTCATGTGGGGGCTATGGGATGAAATCATAATGTGTGATCATGTGGTGTGATTTTTAAGATAAAGTCATAATGTGTGGTTGTGTGGTGTCATCACGTGGTGGGGTTTTGATATTGGGTTATGAGGTGAGGGTAACCAGGTTCACACACAATCTTCTCACAAGTTCCAGTTTTTATTAAGTTATTAAGATTTTATAGTTGCTACATTAGAGGTGATGCTAAAACTAAGCATTTCCTGCACCGAACCATTCCAGAATGTTTGATGTGTCTTTAATGGACAGTGTGAATGAGCAGAATAGAAAAGTGGAAGCTCAGTGGTTAACTAGAAGATTTTGGGTTTAAAACACCCGGTACCACCAAGTTACCACTGTTGGACACTTAACCCCTAATTGCGTAGTTGCATAAATAAAAAATAAATGTCAGTTGCTCTGGAAAAGAGCGTCTGCCAAGTGCGAGTAATGTTACTATAAAGAGCGATGAAATGTTGTGGAGAACAACAGATGGGCAAAGTGAACATCTGCAAATCACTAGGTAGCAGGTAAATTGAAAAAAAAAACCAGCAACTTGGCATAAACGTGAATTAGAAGCTCTCTGCTGTGTCTAAAACATACTGCAAAAACAACACAGTGTGCCTCCGAATGACTCATCCCCATTCCCAATATGATGTGCCAGCCTTCGCTCTCAGCAGAATTACAGCTAAATCCGAACAACTGCAGAGAAGTTTAAAGAAACTCGCATTTTTTTTTCACCAGTGGAAAAGGCAGTTTAAAAATGCATAGCTCGCATTCTTCTGAGTCTGTAACGTCGGGAGACTCCGAACAAGTACTTTTGTTGTTTCGAGGGAAATGAACCGTATCGTGCTGCGTATATTTCCCTCAGAATTTCAACCACCAGACAATACTGTTGGAGGGGGGAGAAGGGGGAGGGCCATTTTATTCCATTATAACAATGCGAGGAGATCTGTGCATTTTAAATATAACACACAGCAAAGTCATAAGTTGTTATTAATGTTCGAATGGGTTTTAAACTTTTTATGTATTTATTTATTTATTTGTACATTTTATCATCCCCCCCTCCAGATATTGCTTTGTATCTCAATGGTTTGAAGGTCATGCAGTAAAAAGTCGCTATGGCTTTACTTCTTTCATCTATTTCTTTATTATTAATAAATCTATAAGAAATATAGTCCTGAAACCTGATTGTTTTGGCTTCCCTTTCCTTAGGTCTATATTTCTTGAAGTACTCCGGAGAATGCAGTATGCTTATATTTGTAATATTTGTCTACTGACTGAAGCAAACCCTTCTGCTATCTTTTAAACTAGAAAACCAACTGCGCGTCTCAAAACCTTTCATGCGTTCCAGAAAGCTCTCCTGGTCTGCACGTGACATTGCATACTTCCCTACTATATACCATCCAAAAAGAGTATGCACGGCGAGCAGAACCCTAAGTATGCAAAACAAAACAGTAGTTAAAAAGTTCCTGATTTTCTAAAATGATCTACCACTTCTGCCCGGATTCTGAAGTATGCATACACTGTTCTATCCAATGAGCTTGTCAAAGAGACGATTCGTCATATTCCCTAATGGCGGCAGGTTGACAGGTTTCGTGTGCTTTGACCAGATTAAGGTGCTGGTTAAACTGCACTCGTTTATCATCATCCTGGTTAAACTTTATTCTACTTTAAATTAACGCTGCTGTAATATAGAAGATGTAGTAGGTCGAAATTCCTTTTATACTACCCGTAATTATACTAAAGAGAATATATATTGATGTTATATAGTTTTATATAGTTTAATTGTTTAACGGTCAGGGTCTGGAATACAGATATTTTTTTGCTCCAGGTCCCAGCAGGGGCAGCTTGGTGGTGCTGGGAATAGAACCAATGATATTCTGATAAAATAGATTAAGAGCTACTGTTAAGGACTCCACTGAAGAGAGTATCGTTTAGAACCCAAGGTGCAGTTTCTACAAAGTGACAAACAAACAAAAGGATTCTCTTGGCAAAACATTTAAAACAAAACTAAACTTGACTTGATTTAGCTTAGCCTAGTTTAGCATAGCTTAGCTTGACTTGAACATTTAGCCTAAATATTAACAGCAAACATGAACTGACAAACAGACTCACGTCAGCGATACAGGGACAAACCAAAATCCATCACTAAGGGAAACACAAGGGCTATAAATACACATGACTAACCAATGAAAACAAGTCACATAAACAAGGGGATCACATGACAGGAACACATGGGGAACAAAGATCACATGACAAGAAAGTAGACAGGATATAAACAACAGAAATATGATCTTAAAACAAACACAATATAAACGTAAAACAAGAAGCATAACAAACATGAAACATAAACAAGAACATGAAACATCATTCTTGCAGCTACATCCATCAGTGTTTCCTGCTTGAGCCTTGAAATTCTCACTTCTAAATCTCTTGTAAATGTTGAGGAAGTAACTCTCTGCTAATTCGCGTCCGGTCGCTCAGTTCGAAAGGCTACTGATCTTATCACCATTGCCATGGAAAGGACATGTAAACAGAGGATTAAGCCTTTTAGCCTGTGGCATATGTCGTAAACCTGCCTGTTTTTTTCTAAGCCTAAAATCTTTTTATTTTAGTGTGTTTGTGTGTGTATGTGAGAGAACAAGTGTGTCTGAAGTGCCCTCTTGGGGCCACACTATAATGTAGCTCATCTTAACATTCCGCTCCTGACATTCAACCTCTGCCAAATGGCTGAAAATATAATTATATCTAGTGCACATGGACCCTTGCAGTAACGGCAACAATATCGCTGTGAGACAGTCAGGAGACTGAGAGAAAGATCTGCAAGTTATTGTAAAATTAAATAATCAAAAGAGAATCCAGGTTTGATGCATTGGTGTTGTTTCTTACGTGTAAAAATATGTCGTATGTACAGGTGGGTGGATCCAAAAATTTATAGGACATGATGATAAGGTAAGGTTAGGTGGTGGAGTAATAAGATGTGTTCATACGATCAGGAAGTGAGGTCATAATAAAGGTCATGGAAAAAACTGGGTCATGTGATGGTTTCAAGAAAAAAGGTGTGATTGGTAGGTGGGGCCATGAAGGTAATGGGGGGGGTCATACGGTCAGAACATAAAGCACGATCATTAAAAAGGACACAAGGGGTTCAGGGAGTTTGGTCCTGATGTGTGATCATAGGGTGTGATTATGTAGTGTTGTCATGTGGTGTGATTATGTAGTGTTTTCGTATGGTGTAGTTATGAGATGGTATCATAATGCAGTGTTGTCATCTAATGTGGTTACGGGATAGGGTCATTGGGTGGTGTCTTGAAGTGAGGTTATGAGGTGAGGTCATCATGTGTGGTTATGAAGTGTGGGTTTAAGATAAGATCATGAGGTGTGATTGTATAGTTATAAGATGGTGTAATCGGGTGGGCTCATGTGGCTTGATTATCAGATGGAGTCATATGAGATTGGGTAGTCAATTAAAGTGTGGTAATGGAGTGTGATTATGTTGTATGGTCTTTGGGTTGGGTCAGAAGGTATTAGTAAGATGAATGGTTGCAAGATGGAGTGAAGTGAGGTAATGGGATGAGGTCTTATGGTGAAGTCATACTCACTGTAATCAGTATGACCGGTATGTGTAGTCAGAGTCTTAGCAGGAGGTTCTGTTGACATTCTCAAATTTTGGCAGCAGAATAAAATCTTTGGCATCATGTACAGACCCCCCATTCCAAGTTTGGATGTTGTTTAAAATGTAAATATTGTATACTCATATTGAGTTAAAAACACTAAAAAACAAGATATTTATTGGTCAAAATGGCAAACTTTATTGTGTCTTGCAAATTTAAATTCAATTCAATTTCAATTTAATTTGAACGTCTTTATGGCAGAGTGGGACGTCCTTGGTCTCCCTGGTGATGCATTTTCAACTGGAGCAGGTCACAGGGAAGGGTCTGACAGGCTTGGGGTGGAGATGGGGTCTGGATCACTGGCAGCTCCATTGTGGCATATGTAGCTCGACAGTGAGAGAGAGAGAGAGAGAGAGAGAGAGAGAGAGAGAGAGAGTTAAGTGACATGTAAATGTAAATGTAAGTTCCAATAGATCTGGTACAGGGGTATTTTCAGCACTGTATTACATCATCTTTCGTTTTAAATACATTCAGTAAACATTCGGGGGACGAGGACATGAATTGTCAAAGTTTTTTGGGTGAAATTCTTTCCCATTCTTACTTATTGTTTAACTTCAGTTGCTCAGCAGTCCGGGATCCTGCATTGTCATATTTTGTACTTCATAATGCGCCACACATTTTTAATAGGAGACAGGTCTGAACTGTAGAAAGGTCATTTTAGAACCCACAACCTTTTACTACAAAGAGTTGCTTGTAACAGGTGCAGAATGTGGTCTGGCATTAACTTGCTAAAATAAGCAGGGACGTCCCTGAAAAAAGACATCACTCCATTGGCAGAATATTTTGCTCCAAACCTGTAGGTACCTTTCAGAATTAATGGTACCATTACAGATGTGCAAGTTACCCCTGCCATGGGCACTCACACACCCCCATACCATCACAGATGTTGGATTTTGAACTTTGCCCTGATAACAATCTGGATGGTCCTCTTCCTCTTCAGCGCAGAGACGCCGGCAGTGTTTTTGGGTGGTGTTGTTGGATGACTGAGCCTTTCAGGGATTCTCTTTTTATACTCAATGATAATGCTCACATTTTGATGTTTCTAATTAACTTGTTTATCTTTGGAATGTTCCACGAAGGTGTTTTTTGGAGCATTTCTTAATGCTGATCTTTCAGAACTTGTTGCAGGCATCAAATCAAAAATGAGTGAATATCTGCAAGACACAAAAAAGTTTATTGTTCAAAACATTTCATATCTTGTCTTCATGGTGGTTTTAATTGAATATGAATCATCATGGATTTGCAGGATTGTATTCTGTTTTTATTTACATTTTTTATTGGAATTGCGTTTGTGAAACAGTCATGACTGTAAAAATTCTTCAAATATTCTTCTTGTTGCTCCACACGGCCATAAACGAAGGTTGTCCTAAATTCTTAGAGTCTTTGAAAGTCTTCTACCTCTTCAACCTTTAAAATGTCATACCAACATGTGTAGGTGTGTGTGTGTAAGAGAGCGAGATTGAAGACGCTTGCATTAAATGAAGAGGCCGTGTGCTGTTAGCCGGCTTCTGTCACTTACTCACTCTCTTAGGGATAGAATTGAGTGAGAGTTCGTGGGCGAGTGAGTGTGAAAAAGCCAGAATAAGGAGACAAGAATCAATTCATTTATGAAGTGCATGCTAATGTATTAACCTTAAAACCCTGCACCTTCTGAGTGTTTAAAGCAGCTGAGCTCGGCGAGAGAGAGAGAGAGAGAGAGAGAGAGAGAGAGAGAGAGAGAGAAAAAGACAGAGAGAGAGAGAGAGAGAGAGAGAATCAGAAACACAGAGAGAAGAGAGAGATGGCCTGTTTATCTGGGTTAAATACGCAGCATTGATCAGATCTTCTCATCTTTTGCTCTTATTTTTTTTACTGTTTTTTAAGAATGTAGTTTTGAAAAGTTTTGAAACCCCAAATAAACTTTTTGGTGTCATTTCTTATCTGCTGATGTTAACCTACATCATCATTCTGACACGCAAGGTTGGAAAATCTGTTATAGCTTTAAGTGAACTAAGGGTGCCATGAACATCTGACCCAAAAGTTCTCCCACGCTGCCACTTACCATTTCACTCTGTATCTGATGCATAAAGTCAGAACTGGGAACCCTGAGGGAAACTAAAGAACACTTACTGCATCATTCCTGCTACCTGTTTTTCACCCAAATGAGGATGGGTTCTCCGTTGAGTCTGGTTCCTCTCAAGGTTTCTTCCTTTTCCTTGCCACCACCACCCTCGGCTTACTCATCAGGGACAATCAGGGACAATTTCTGTTTTATTTGCATTTTATCATTTCTTTGATTGTGTAAAGCTGCTTTGTGACAATGATCATCATTTAAAGCTACACAAATAGCCAGAGGAACCCTGGTGATTCTTGATAAACACTGAAGAATCCTGAGGAACTCTTAGGAACCCTGTAAAACTTGAGGGAACCATGTGAATTCTTGGAGAAGCCTGAAAACCTTAAGGAACCCTGAAGAATTTTGGGTAACACTAAGGAGCTTGAGGTAACCCTGTGAAACCCTGTTGAACTTTAGGTAATGAGGAGATTTCTGAAGAATCCTGGAGCACCAGTTAATGAGTTTAAAGTAAATGAGAAGATTTAGTCTTGCTTGACCTGCTTGCTTTTCTCTTAGAACAGGTATGTTCATTCTTGCCAACTCTCATCTTGTGTGTTTTATGGAATCCTTTATTGAGAGGAAGGACAAGACAGGACAGGACAGGAAGTAGACAGAAAGCATAATGGAAAAGTGGAAAAAGGCAGGAACAGGACTGGAAATTGAACTCAGGACACTGGATTGGTCAGAAGGTGCTGGTGTCTCTAACAGTTCTTCTGCCGGTGATGCTCGATCTACGGAAGGAGTCTTCAGTACCAGTGCTGATTATATAAATTAATCTTTAACTGATCTAATAAAGCTTTTCCTTAAAGCTGTAATAAAGTTCCCGCCTGCCATCGTCCATTACTATAATACGATTATGACATGTCTATAGCATCTTTATGAAGCGTTTAACGAGAGGCTGTGAACGCGGCGCTTTCTGAGAGTGACAATGCAGAAGTGGCTATTTTAATGCTATCTGACTTCTTATTACAGATGCTGAACCTAACATTCTTTCTTTTTTTTCTCTCTGTCTCTCTTTCTCTCTCTCTCTGTCTCTTATTCTCTTCTTTTCTCTCTCTCTCTCTCTCTCTTTCCTGGTTTGGGGTTGATAGTGCAGATGGCTCATGTTCACACTCACACAGTTGCTGCAACACTAAGCTGTAATTGTGCTTCACATCCTTCACACAATTGAATTGACATGAAGCAGGAAATGATATCATTTAACACACTGATCTGAGGGAAGGAAACTTACAATCTCTCGCTGTCTCTCTCTCTCTCCCTCTCTCTCTCTCTCTCTTTTCTATCACCCCTTTATTTGTCTTTATGTCTCTTTTATCAGTCTCTCTCAGCTTCTTTCTTATATTCTTTGTCTGTCTTTCTTTATATCTAACTCCATCCATCTCTTGCGCTGTCTGTCTCTTTATCCGTGTCTCTATGTATCTCTTAGTTTTTTGTCTTTCTCTCTTGCCCTAATTTTCTTTCGTTTACAGAAGCAAAATAGCTTGTGTATCTCTCTGCGGTATGTTTGCCCTCATTAATATTCATTAATTTCCAAAGATGGGCGGAGTCAATGCAAATGAACCCCCGTGTTCTGTGTGTACACTCATACACCTTCCATCAAGTTACCAAAAAAAAAAAAAGCACATGACTTTATACACTTTAGAATTTTGATTATGATTATGTTTTTCTCTTCCAGTGTGAAAGTGTAGCAACAAAAATTGAGTTAAAACAATTGGGTAAATATTTTATCGCTTAATCACAAGACGAGTTTTAGCTTTTTAGAAATATTTTAGGTTTGTATTTATATTTTATAGGTATAGATGTGTAATGTGTCAGGAAAAATAAGGAGCTAGAATTAAGTGGAAGGTATAAAAGACAGTGGTGAGACAGCTATGATGTATGGTTTAGAGACAGTGGTGAGACAGCTATGATGTATGGTTTAGAGACAGTGGTGAGACAGCTATGATGTATGGTTTAGAGACAGTGGTGAGACAGCTATGATGTATGGTTTAGAGACAGTGGTGAGGACAGCTATATGATGTATGGTTTAGAGACAGTGGTGAGACAGCTATGATGTATGGTTTTAGAGACAGTGGTGAGACCCAACTATGATGTATGGTTTAGAGACTATGAGTGGTGGTGAGACAGCTATGATGTATGGTTTAGAGACAGTGGTGAGACAGCTATGATGTATGGTTTAGAGACAGTGGTGAGACAGCTATGATGTATGGTTTAGAGACAGTGGTGAGACCAGCTATGATGTATGGTTTAGAGACAGTGGTGAGACAGCTATGATGTATGGTTTAGAGACAGTGGTGAGACAGCTATGATGTATGGTTTAGAGACAGTGGTGAGACCAACTATGATGTATGGTTTAGAGACAGTGGTGAGACCAACTATGACCAGCTGTGGGCGCTGTGGCGAGCCCTAAAAGAGAACAGCTGAAAGAAGAAGACTAAGATGTTAAATAGATTCCTAACATCATGCTGTTGTTTATTCCCAAGAAATTTGAATGCATTTCCCTGAACAAAAAAAGTAAACATCAGAAAAGTTTTTTTAGTGGGTTTTCAGGACCGTCTTATTCATGCCCTACACACAAACTCCATTTAGAGCACAGCTGTAATCAACCCGAGCATGTTTCTGTTAAAAGCCTGTCAGCAACATCACAGTGATCATTGTTATCTCTGCTTGTACGTTTATGAGTAAAAGTCAGTAAAACAGTCTATGGCTACCAAAGTTACCCATCAGGAGCCCTGCAGACCCTGGGGCGAAGGGGAAGTGGGTGGTTTGTGACACCCAGAAGAACACTAAAGAAACTAGAACAACCCTGGAGAACCAGTTAATGAGTTCAAAGTTAATTAAAGGGTGATGTTCAGTCGCATAGAATCCACTTGATTTAATAGATCTTATTTCTTATCTCTTAGAATTAGCTAGCACAAAATCCAATTAGCACAAAACAGCTAACGGTGCAGAATCACAGGAAAAATAAATCATAGGCTGCGTCTGAAATCTTTACAAACTATATTTTGTACTATATAGTATGCGAAATACAGTAGGCAAAAAGTTCTCCAATGATCTACTACTTCCGCATAGACTTGAAAGGTCCAAAATGGCGGAAAGTGGCGATGTGGCACTCTTCCAATGCTTAAAGTAGCTTTAAATCCATGGCTAAATTAAACTTGTTTATCATCATCCCGCTGCTGTGAGGTCATGTGACAATATCAACATGGCGGATTTCCTGCATCCCAATTTCATTCATGCTGCCCGTAAACACACTAAACAGAACAGACTTTATTAACAATTAGAAAGTTCATAGTGACTCAATTGTAGTAACTACTTAAGCGGTATGTGATTTCTGACACTGCAGTAAAGCCAAAACCAGGAAGTCCTAGTTGTAGTTTAATTCTAGCGAGTGAGTGATGGAGAAGAATGATGCTATCGTAGTTTTATTTTATGAGAGTCTTAAAGGACAAAAAAGTCAGAATCACTGACCGACATTTACACCCTAAATTCTAATATTAGTTCCATTAAATGGTATTAATTTATTCCAGCAGTTTATTCTCTTCATTTCGTAGTGTTTCTCTCGCTGCACTGCTTCCAGTACGTGGATGTGGATGTTAGATTTTTTGTCCAATCAGATTTCAGTTTCTATGTGCTGCCATGTTAATCTAATCTGCCTTCAGAATCAGTAGCGCTGCCCGTGGAACTTTAATAATAGTAACCAATGATCAATCTGCCACTGCTAATATAATTACAGACTGTTTCTTTAACCAATTAAATTTTTAAACCCGCCTCCTGAAGCAATTTCTGTTGACATCAGCAATTTTTCCATCCTCTGATTGGTCGATCAAAGTAAAACTGGTATACAGCCCACTTGGACTACCGAAACTTATTTGTAGAATCTTTACACCCACAATGGCTGACGGTCTCGAAAAAACGTAAAAATACCTTTAAGTTGTATGTTGTAGGTGGTACAGTCGTGGTTGTAGTGTAGAGGTTTGGAGTTGTGTGTTAACGGCTTTCTTGTCCCTCTGTCCACAGCGTGTTATATTGTGTATTTGTTTAGTATTGATGTGTTTCTATAATTGGGATATGATAGTGGGGGTATTAAGACCCCAGTCAGGGTAAATCCACACTGAAGGACCGGCTACCAAATACACTGTTATTAAGGGATTATTAATACAATTAAAATTTTAGAGAATGCACAGAAAAAACTGAAGTGAATTTTAGTTAGTTAGTTAGTTAGTTAGTTAGTTAGTTAGTTGACTGTGGCTGTGTTTCTGCAGGATTTAAAGACACAGTTAAAAGATCTAATTGTTAGTCAATGCAGGTGGCAGTATTATTTAACGTCCCACATCCTCCACCATCCGGTGTCTCTGTCCGAGTGTGTCTCTGTCCGAGTGTAGACCTTTAACGTTTAGTGCTCAGTAAACACACTGGCGGTGAAATCAAACCTTGGCCGCGATGCCACTTCCACTTTCACTTCCTGAAGCACCTCCAATTCCACATCCATTTCTGTTTCTACTTCCACTTTTACTGCTACCACTTCCATTCTAACTGCCATTTTCTATTACCACTTCAACTGCCACTTCCCATACCTCTGCATTTCCTTTCTACTTTCTCTATTAACTCTACCTCTGTTGCAACTTGTCTTCTTTCCTTTCCTTTCCTTCCTTCCTTCGTTCGTTCGTTCGTTCGTTCGTTCTTTCCTTCCTTTCTTCTTTCTTTCATTTCTTCGTCCTTCCCTCCCGTCCCCTCTCTCCCTTTTTTCATTCATTCATTCATTCAGCCAGTCATTCATTTAGTCATTCATTCTTTCTTTCTTACTTTCTTTCTTTTGTTCTTTCTTTCTTTCTTTCTTTCTCTTATTTTCATTTCTTTCTTTCTTTTTTCTTTCTTTTTTGTCATTCTTTCTTTTTTGTCATTCTTTCTTTTTCTTTTTAGTTTCTTTCTTTCAGTCTTCTTTTTTTTACTTTCTTTCTTTTTTTTTTTTTTTTTTTTTTTTTCTTTCTTTTTTCGTTCTTTTTTTGTTTTTCTTTCTTTCTTTTCTTTCAGTACTTTTTTCTTTCTTCTTCTTCTTTCTTTTTGTCTTTTCTTTCTTTTTTGTTTTCTTTCTTTCCTTTTTTTTTTTCTTTCTGTCAGTCCTACTTTTTTTTTTTTTTTTTTTTACTTTTTTCTTACTTTCTTTCTTTTTTTTCCTTTTTATTTTTGTTTTTTTTTTGTTCTTTTTTTTTTTTTTTTTTTTATTCTTTCTTTCTTCGTTCGTTCATTCCTCTTCCTCCCTTCCCTCCCTCCCGCCCTCCCTCCCTCCCTCCCTCCCTTCCTCACCAGTCATCAGCCTGTGTGAGATGAAGTCCTAGCTGAAATCTTAAGTTTCTTTCCGTCTGTTTTTCTCTTCTTTTTTCTTTCTCCTCTGTGGTGATTTGCTGTCTTGCTCCATTCGTCTGTGTTTTTTTGTAATTGTAGTTTTTACTCTGGCGTAACCCGTGTGCGGCCGTGTGAGATTGTGTCCGCTGAGGTATTAATATCAATACTCATCCTGTCATCATTTCATGCTAGGTGATTCTCAAGGGCAGTTGCTTAGCAACATGGTCATCCGTTCAGTCTTTTGGTCGCGCGGCAGATTTTTTACATGCGGTTTTGGCATCTAACTCAGTCGCAGCTTCTGCAGACACGTTTCAGTAATCCGCTGCGCTGCATTTATCCTTCCATTTATTTATTCTCTCTTGCGTCAGTTTTAATTATTTACAGTTAGTCTTTCAACGCCGTGATAACTCTCCCCTCCTCTTCCCTCTCTTTCTCTCTTCTCTCTCTCTCTCCTCTCTTTTCTCTCTCTCTCACCTCTCTTCTCTCCCTCTCTTCCTCTCTCTCCTCTCTCTCCCTTTTTCTCTCTCTCTCTTACTTACCCTTTTCTATCTTTTTTCTCATTCTCTTTTTTCCTACTCCTCTCTTTCTCTCTTTCTCCCCTCTCCCTCCCTCCGACGCTCACTTACTCTCTTCCCTTCTCCCTCTCCCTCTCTCTCTCTTTCTCTCTCTCTATCTCTTATTACTTACCCTTTTTCTCTCTTTCTCCATTCTCTTTTTCTCTCTCTATCTCTTACTTACCCTTTTCTATCTTTTTTCTCATTACTCATTTTTTTTCTCTCTTTCTCCCCTTCTCCCCGCTCGCTCACTTTTTCACCCTTAACTTACCCTTTCCCTCTCCCTCTCTCTCTTTTTCTCTCTCTATCTCTTACTTACTCTTACTCTCACTCTCTTTCACTCCCTTTATCTCTCTCTCTCCCTTTTTCTCTCTCTCTCTTACTCACTCACCCTTTTCCTTTCTTCATTCTCTTTTCTCTCGCTTTGTCTCCTCTCTCTCTCTCTCTCTCTCTCTCTCTCTCCTCTTTTTTTTTCCCCTCCTAATCTCTCCCTCACTCACCCTTTCCTTCCCCCTCTCTCTCCCTTTTCTCTACATCTCTTTTTTGCTCACTATTTCTTCCGTCTCTTTCTCTCTCTCCGTGTCACCCTTTTTCTCTTTTTTTCTCTGTTTGTCAAAGTCAAAAAGGCTTTATTGGCATGACCATATTTACGCTACAGTTTTGCAAAAGCACAAAGAAACAAATAAACAAATTAAAGACAAAAATATACAGAAAAACAACAGAGAAAAAAAACCAGTAGCGAAATAAATAGAGGTATATGGGACAAATGGGGCTGTGTGTGTGTGTGGGGGTGTGCGTGCATGCGTGTGTGTGTGTGTGTGTGTGTGTGTTACTGACTGTCCCTTAGTGTGTGTCTCTCTCTCACTTAAGCAGTTCCTAACCCCCCCCCCCCCCACACACACACACTCCCCTCCAATTAAGGGGATTAATAGCCACCTCTTATTTGTTCTTTATTACAGCGCTACAAATTTCTATGATGCTTCAAACAACGGCGTCGAAGCTGAAGAGTAAAGAAAAAGCTGTCGGTCCCAAATTAATTCCCGCAGTCTTTCTCGCAGTCTTTCTCGCAGTCTTTCTCGCAGTCTTTCTCGCTGTCTTTCTCGCTGTCTTCCGTTACTTTATGAAGCTCATCAGAGAAGTGAAACGAGATTTAGGGCTAATTAAAAGATTGACTATCTGTCAGGCGGCAGTCTAATGGAAATGGATTCGGAAAAGAGACGGCGCAGTTTATCGCTCAGACGGTTTTTATTGGCCGAAAAACGAGACGTTACATGTTGCTGTAAATGTTGGTTTTCATCATATGCAGTGATGACATAACACTTTTACCATATCACAGCTCCTAATCTGAAAATATGGAATGGGAAAGCTTTTTTAACGGGGTCGCAGGGTTTATGTGCAGTAAAATCAAAGTTTTTTATTTAACTAAGCAGTTGAGGTGTAAGGGCCTTGTTCAGGGGCCCAGCAGTGTTAGATTAGTGGTGCTGAAAAATACCCATAATATCTCAGTCAGCAGTTAAGCACTTTGCACAGTAGCCCAATAAAGTGATTCATTTGAATTCATTTTGAGACACTTTTTCTAACACTTTTTTTATAACTTTACGACACTTTTGCCATTTTCTGCAGGTTTTTCTTCATTCAGTTTGTTGTTGTTTGCTTTCCTTTCCTGAAAATTCAAACAAACGGGATGGACAACAAAAACCCTAAAATTTATTTCCCAGTGTTTTAAATTGTTATATTTGCTCTGTGAGTCTTTGAGTTTTATTTGGTTTCGATTGAACTGAGACGTGTGTAAGTGAGTGTGTGTGGTGTGTATAAGCGAGCGAGCCAGCGAGTGCTGCCCCGGGCCACAGTTTGACTCTTGAAAGACACTGTGCAGACCGAGGGACAGATAGAGACAGATTCAGAGGCGGTGCGGGGTTGGGACTGTCGTCTGTGCTCAAGATGGGTTCTAGCACCTCAAACGGGAGGCAGCTGTGAGCTGTCAGACAGATCGGGCCCCTGGGGACAGGGGTCTGGCTGCCATACTCTGTTTAATTGTTCTCCAAAGAGAGCCTGGATTGTTCATGCGCTCTCACTGACAGACCGGAGGCTGGAGGGGTTTCGTACAAAAAAATAATCTCTGTGTTCATAACCAGCACCAAAGACGTTTTATCCGTAACTTCAAAACACTCACTGGTGTGTGTGTGTGTTGGGGGAGTGTGTGTATTGTTAATTTATCCCGCCTTCACTAACATCTAGTCCACAAAGTACTTAAATATTTTCTTTCTCTCTCTTTGTCTCTCCTCAGACGGGAAGGAAAGAGAGGGGCGACCCCCTGAACTCTGCCATTGACAAGATGACTAAGAAGACCCGGGACTTGCGGAGACAGGTGAACTTCATTACCCCATCTGAAACATCACTCCATCACATCATCACCGAATCACTAAATCACCTCCATCACTTCATCATCAGACACCTCCATCAGTGGACTGCTCCATTACATCATTGCAAAATCACCTGATTACAATATCACGACATCATTTAATCACATCATCTCCAAATCTCCCTATTATATCATCACATCATCTCCAAATCTCCCTATTATATCATCACAACATCTCCAAATCTCCCTATTATACATGATATCAACACATCATCAGACCATCACATCATTTACATTTACAGCATTTGGCAGATGTTCTTATCTCATTTATACAACTGAGCAATTAGGGGTTAAGGCAACAGTGGTGGCTTGGTGAAGCTGGGAATCGAACTCACAATCTTAAGGTTGGCAGTCCAACACCTTAACCATGAGCCACCACTTACCTACATCATCTCTGATTCACATTATCACCCAATCATTGGAACATTAGTCTATCACTTTATTAGATCACAGCCAGATTCATTTATTAGATAATCACGTCTTCAAATCATCACCACATACGTTCATCTATCTGTCACTTGATTTTATTACTTTATCTGCTCATCACTCCTTTCTTTCATCACCTCTATGTCTCACCACCAGGATGTCATTTTCAGACCCTGGGGTAGATTTCTCCAAGCTACCGTTGGATGGATGTCCTGAGATAATTTTAATAAGACTAAAAAAAGAGATGACTTCGCTAATCATCTGTGCTCAAGGCTAAAAGCAGGAACTTTTTGGCTAAATATATATTGAGATCATTTCCCAGTTAACAGCAGAAATCCGCTCTGAAACCTGCGCTGACTCTGCAGACTCTCTCATAATTGGAAATCTTTTTTTTTTCTTTTCTTTTTAATCTGCACCTTTTTCCATTAACATATCTGAAGACGTTCAAAGTCAGTTGGCGAACTCGCACTCATACATCACAAACGTAGCCCTCGAACTCTCTGCTAGCTCGACATCATCTCCCGCATTCCTACTGCTGAAAAGGATCCACCCATAAAATACGGTTCCTGTTTACACGGTCGCCAGGGCTCACACTTTTAATCCTCTTACGCCATTTATCTCATCATCTAACACTGAACTACACACAGCGGGATGTTTACACAGGGTGGGGGAGGGGAAAGGGGGTGGTTTGGTTAACGGTAAGGTGATTTAGAAAACGGAAGAGTCTTTCATTGCCGTAGCTTTAATCCAATTCATTTTGCACATCAACACAAAGTCGACAAAAAGGATGTGCAAACATTTACCCAAAACACATAAATCACATTTTCTCAACATTCTCATCTCTTTCTCTTTTATTAAAAACCGAAAGGACGAGTCAGGATTAGGAAGGATTTTCTGGCATTCTTTGCACATGTCTGCCGTAGCCCACGTCGCAGCTTTGTTTGATGTGTTTTATGCGACTGTCGCGCCTTTTATTCGATCTTGTTTATGCAGCTTTGAGGATGTAAACATGATAAGATCGCACGATAAAGATGTTTTTTTTTGTCTCTAACTCTTCAAATCCGTATTATGCGTAGGCTTTATTCTAGATCAGCTATAACTATTTATAACAAAAACTATAACTAATAATAAGACCCACTGAAAAGTGCTGCCATGTTAGCATACTGTTTTCAACAAGTTTATGTTCACATTATTGACCTACGATAACTTCCTCTTAGTCCAGGTCACATTTTGCCTTATACAAATGACACTTCACTTTATTTCTAATATTTGGTGTCCTGCTGTTGAGGGTTAAGGGCCTTGCTCAGGGGCAAGTGCCAGATTGGTGGTGCTGGAAATTGAACCCACTGCCTTCTGATCAGCATTCTGAGCTAGCCATATATTCCATGTTTACAGTTGTCTTGAATGTCTTTGTATGTTGAATCACTCCAAAAGACTCCAACCCTGTTCCAGCATGACAATGTCCCTGTGCACAAAACCCATGAACTCTATGAAGAAACGATTATGTTTCGAGTGGAAAAACTCTCATGTGCTGATTCTGACTCAACCCCTTTAAACTAAACACCTTTGGGATAAACTGGAACCTTGACTGACCCCAGACCTCCTCACCTCAACACTAATACTATTGTGTATTATCAGACATAGAAATCCCTAAAATGAACAGATGCAGGCGGGATCTCATATCTGTGTAACATGTAAACATGTCCTTTTTGTTACAAATATGTCTGTGTGTAAATGTTATAGCTTACAATAAATGTCCTGGCTTCTCCTAATAGAGAATATATGAGCCCTGGGATCCGGCCCTCGCCTGAGGTTCCACACGGCTTTAAGTCAAACGAATGAAGGCATCGCCATCTCATCAAATCAGCCTCACTGGCGGTATAGCAAACTCTCAGTGGCAGCAGGCTTTGAATTATGGCCGCCTACCTGGCAAGAGGATCTACAGCCTGAGCCTTAGCAAATCAAGTGTCCGCTTTCTTTCAAGAGCAGAGGGACAGTTGAAGCACTAGCTGTGGAGAAACGTCAGTGCCAGGAATTTCTGTTTATCTGACTCTTTGTTTTTGCGCTTAATGGCGCCGCCATGGCTCCATTCTGTTTATTTACGGTGCTCTCTCTCGAATCATCCAGCAGAGACATTGATTCAAGGTAGGGAAGTGTAATTTAGGATTGGTGTCATGGGCATTTGCATAAATGCACAAGCAAGTGGTCTTGGTTTGACACTGCATTGCTTCTCTTTTAAAGCGAGGATAAATATCGACCGACCTATGGAGTGCTAGTGCAGTCCAGGACAAAGGCGCCAAGTCCCACCTGGGGTACCAGCCTGGCGAATCAATACCAATATAGTTTTAAGATATAGAAAAGATGACATAGCAGTCGGTCATTTTTATGGCAGGAGTTTGTAAACGGTTTGTACAGCCATTCCGTTCCTTCCCAAGCGAGATGTCCTCAAGTGGTGGATAATTTTGCAGAAGGAAGTCTAGTCACGATTCCTAGACTCACAGTGCTCAGACCTTTGCTAGCAGGAGAGTTCTCAGCGCTCGAAAAGTGTCCGTAACAGCTGAAAGTGGAAGAGACAGATGCAGAGAGAGAGAGAGAGCGAGAGAGAGCGAGAGAGAGAGGGAAGGAATCCGGATTGAAAGTCAAGAAAATGACAGTGTACGAAAGACACAAAAGGACAGAAAATAAATTCATGTCTAAGAGCCCTCAAGCAAAACTGAAAAGACTGATTGCAAGATTTGATTTTAAAATTGCCATGAAGGTAGCATTCCAGCACGATGAATAGTACTAATTGAGGAGCACGGGCTGACGAGGCTAGACCGCCAGCCTTAACCACCTGCTCTCATGCAATTATCAATTCCCAGATGTAAGCTCGTTTACACACTGGAGCTACGCCATGTGTTTGAAGGTATATCACCCTGTTTCTAATAAATGTCTCTGTCATCTTCTCTATTCTGTCAGGACGTGGATTGATAGCTGACTACAGAAAAGCCTTTGAGTGACGTGCATATGTTTTTAGTGGGGTTGTTTTCTGCTCCATTTATGCCTTGTTTTTCTAAAAATCCATTATCTTTTACCAGAAAAAAATCCTTAAGTGTATTTAAACTTGCCCTTAAACTATTTAATCCAGTCATGTGTAGCAATAAGTCCTAAAATGTGTGGATTAGACAGTGTTTGCAGTAAAACGAATGGCTTTATGAAACATAAATACATTTACTAGTCAATGTCTTTATCCAGATTGACTATAATTTATGTCCTCTTCTACTATTTACTTTTATCTATGTCCTCTTTTCCAACTGAGCAGGTTAGGTGAGGTTGATCAGGGGACCAGAGTTGGCAAGCTGGTGGTGGTGGTGCTGGGATATAAACCCATGTTTTCAAATTTATATTTACAGCATTTGGCAAATGCCGTCATCCAAAAATACTTACATTTATCTTATTTATACATCTGAGCAATTGAGGGTTTAGGGGCTTAGTGGTAATGTGGCGCTGCTGGAAATCAAACACGCAATTATTAAGTCCAACACCTTAAATACTGAGGTACCGCTATCCTTATAGCCTAACGTCCTATAGGCAAAAACTTTTCTTTAGTGAAGGTGGTAGCTCAGTGGTTAAAGTCTTTCAAAGTCTTGGATGCTGATCAGAAGATCGTAGCATTAATTCTTAGGACCACCAAGCTGCCAACGCAGGGGCTCAGACCAAGGCTATTAACCCTTAACTGATTTGTTGGATAAGTAAAATAAACGTAAGAAGCTCTGGGTAAGGGTTTCTGCCAAATGCTGCAAATGTAACGTCCAAGTTCCAAGAGGAAAAGAAACCCTTTGGTGTTTGTTTCTTCATTCGGCTGGCCCACATTTTCAAAATCATCCTCACGAAAGAGCTTCAGTGCTTTGTAGTCTACAGATACGCCCCGTTGCTCTGCATAACATTTCTGGTTTGCATAACCCTCTTATCTATAATTACAAAAACGGACTCGGTTATTTACCCAATTTAAGATAAACATCTGCTTTTCTCACTCTTAGCTTATTGGTACTTGAGATTTGTCTGTCGAGTAGCTCTATCATGTGACTGTCACACACCGGCCCTGAGGGCTAAACAGTCCAGCGGAGTATTTATTCAGCTTGTTAGGGCAGTGCCATCTGAGGAAACATGTTCGTCTGCTACAGACCGACCAGCCAGTACATTCATGCAGTTTGCAGTGTTTTAGGGATAAGTGCTAGGTTTCACGTGCTGATAACACCTGTGTCCAGCTCTCTATGATTGCCAAGTAGAGGAGCTGGGAACATTGAGCTCCGATCATCATGTCAGAGGCTTGTAACTGCATGGTCTGGGTTTCTTTCCCATGCCGCAGACAGTCAATTTACAGGGATAAGAAAGAGATATTTCTAGCAGACTCACTTAGATAAGTCTCAACTCTCAGAGCCATCTTTCATCAGGAGTTATTGTCAAACCTTTGGATTTTGATTTGTATAAGCTTTCTATAAAAACGTCTAAGGCTAGCGTGCAGCTAAAAATCACAGGGTTCGTTGGAAGGTTAGAAGACGCTATTAGTGGTTATTGCACTGTAACAGTGTTAAAGCATTCAGAGTGCTAGACTACTAGCGAATGTACTACATTTGAGTTATTTTGTACTTCCCAACTGTCAATAAAGTCTGTTCTATATAGTATGATTACGGACATACTACATCCACCAAGTTACCGCTGTTGGGCTCCTGAGCAAGGCCCTTAACCCCCAGTTGCTCAGTTGTATAAAATCAAATATATGTGAGTTTCTCTGGATAAAGACATTTGCCAAATGCTGTAACTGTAATGCAATGTCACATTAAATTAAAGCTACTTAAAGTACCCAAAAAGTTCTGCGTCTGTGCTTTCTGTTGTTTTGGAATATGTTAAGTCGTCTCTCCCGTGGGCTCATGGGACAGTAAAGTGTCCGTCATATGAGTTCTTCAGAAGTAGTATGTTATAAAATACTCTTCTTTCAGAGTAGAGAAATATACAATTTCTGGTGAAAAGTAGGCAAAAGAAAGTAAAAAAAATAAATAAAGTAAATATAAAGGGGTGTAATCTCCCATCCTGCCCCCAACTCTTTTGGTCAGTGTTGCCCGAGACATTAAACCAGCAGGACATTACACAATTTACAACCATTTACAGACATCACAGCAAGATCAAGAGCAGGACGCTCTGGCCTATTTCTCCAATTTTCTCTCTCTCTTTCAATCTCACCTTCTTCCCTCCTCCTCTCTCCGCCCCTGATCTCCATCTGCATGCCGTCCCCTTTTATCCGCCACATCAACTTATTTCATTTTGATTTATTCGGCTTCCTCACGCACAAGGAAACCTGTTTCTTACCTGATTGCTCTTGACATTTAATAAGAAACATGCGGCTGCTGACCCACAGGCCCTCTCCCCCCTCTCGCTGTTTACCTGCATCCGCAGATGAAAGCGCTATCGGGAGGGAAATGAAAGCGAGCCTGTGAAGGCTTTGTTTATAGGACCGTCTAATTTTTCTCTAATTCCGCTTTCGCTTCTGTTCGAATCCTAATAGCTCTCAACCAACCCGCAGGCCAGCTGAGGACCGAATGGCTCCTTCCTATTCCTCTTTGTTTGCACTCAAGCGACTTATGTAACAGACACGAGCCCAGGCTGTAAGATTTGTACTGAATAAAAAGATAAGTTCACCCTGGAGATTCCTGCGACAGTTCCTCTGACATCTGTTTCCTTTCCCGAACCCAATCGTAATCCTTAGACATACAGTTTCGCATTAAGAAGCACATTTGCCAGACAGAGTCTAATCTTAGCTTCAGAGTTCATGCCTCCACGTTTTGCTCAGCTGGCAGTCAGAGATGTTTATCTTTCAAGCTTAGTTAAGTATACACGCCCTTTAATTATTTCCTGGTTTGCATCCAAATTCACTTGGATTGAATGGTTCTTTGCCGCTGAGGTTTGCTGTTGCTACAGGACCATCTGCTCGACAAATTTGGACAAATTGAAAAAGAAAATGAGATAAGGGAACAGGTTCTATCATCAGACATGGAACTTTTTTTTTATAAAATACAAAACAAATTCAAAGGAAGTGAAGGCAGCATGAGATTAGTCCTGGTCCTGCTGTCCATCACAGTGACGCTATCCAATCATCATCAATGTCAGCGAGTCACCTGGTCGTCTTCACAGTCTTTATAGAGTTCCATTATTCCTTTAATAGAATCAAGAGATTCAAACCCTGTTCCAGCATGACAACGTCCCTGTGCACAAATCCCCTGATCTCCATGAGGACATGCTGTGTTTCGATTGGAGTGCAAAAACTTTTATGTCCTGTACAGAGACCAGTTGTTCAAAAAGAAAAAAGAGACGGGTTGAGAAGTGATAACTCAAAGGTGTTAAGGTGTTGGACTGTTGATCGGAAAATCAGTGATTTATTTCCTGAGAGCAAGTGGTGGCTCATGGTTAAGATGACCACCAACCCAAAGATTGTGGGTTCAATTCCCAGCTTCACCAAGCCTCACGAAGCCATCACTGCTGGGCCCCTGAGCAAGCCCTTTACCCCCAATTGCTCGGTTGTCTAAATGAGATAAATGTAAGTCACTCTGGATAAGGACGTCTGCCAAATGCTGTAAATGTAAATTTCCCAGCACCACCAAGCTGGGCCCCTGAGAAAGGCCCCTAACCCTCAACTAATCAGTTGGTTAAAAAAAATGGAATGAATGTAAGTGACCCTGGATACGAAAGTCTACCAAAAGGCAGTAATGTAAGGGGTCAGACCAGGATTGTGGGGTGGTGTTTTCTAGATCAGTGATGTTCTGTTGTGTCCTAAAAATCATGTGCATCAAAAAAGTGCATGTTCTATAGTGCATGTTTTTTTTTAACTAAGAGCTTTTCCAGCACAGCACACGTAGGTTTGTTCTGTACATATGATGAATTTGGCTCCCAGGCTTGCAGCAGTATAGTTCTTGTTTTATGATTTCCACTACTCAAATGCTCATCCGGCACATTTCCACGAACAATGTCGAAAACAAACCAAGTGCCCTCAGTTTTTATCTGGTGCATTATGAAGATATACTCTCCGGAATCAGCTTCATTACATAGACTACAGCTGAAAAATAAAGTAAGTGCTCTCCAACCCCAATGGAAATGAAAATCTCTGCAGATGTACGTTAGCGTTAGCACAAAAGCCTGACTTTTTTTTCCTGCGGATGATCTAACCAAGTCTTCAACTGCTGCTCTTTTTCATACATTTGCAATGAAATAAGAATGTCCTTTAGAGCGAATGGAAGGTTCGTTAGAGCATTCGGATGGAATTAGTGATGTCCTGATAGGAGGATCGTTAGGTGTGGAGTGTGAGCGTTTTTTTAAATTTCATGGCCAACAATCGCTCCAATTCCTTCTCTGCTTGTACATCATCCAGCAGAGACGTTGGATATTTAGTTGTTTGGCGAGATACCTATGTGCCCCTGACTGGATGGGAATTATGACTGTTTACCCCATCGTCCTCAGGCAGCATTTGTGACCAGTACTGACCACACACGCGCACACAGACACACGCTAGGATTGATAAAGTGTTGCATCATCTCGGCTTTGCTAATGCTACTGCTAGACTGTACAATAACAACGTTCTGAAATCCCCAGGAATGTTGAAGTGGCATTAAATACTCTAGCAAGCGAAAATGTGCAAAAAGGACGTGTCCCCATGGAAAAGCAGGTCCCGCTGAGTGCTAATGGAGAGATGGTAGTAGTTTATGCTACCTCCGCTAGTCTCACCAGTTTGAACCAAAAGTGTCTCCATAAAAAAATCTATCAATTCCAAAGATCAAGGGTAAAAATAAGGGTTAGTGAAGGTCTCGCTGCTGATCCAGTGTCCACAGCACTTCTTCTGTTACCCCTCCTCTGGATTATTCTCAGTTTTAATTTACAGAATTTACAAATAAGTATACTAGTTGATGTTTACACCTTAAACCATCCATCCATCCCCTTTCTCTCCATTTCCTGCAGCTGAGGAAGGCGGTGATGGATCATATCTCTGACTCCTTCCTGGAGACCAACGTCCCTTTGCTGGTCCTCATCGAAGCAGCCAAGAGCGGCAATGAGAAGGAGGTGAAGGAGTACGCGCAGGTCTTCCGTGAGCACGCCAACAAACTTGTGGAGGTGAGTGTTTACACACACACACACACACACACACACAGGGCACGATGAGCCTTCTTTCTCTGTTCTTTTTTTCTCTCCTTATCTATCTGTCACTCTCTATATGTCTCTCTGTATTTGTCTCTCTCGCTATCTGTTTCTCTATATCTGTCTCTTTGTTTCTCTGTCTCTCTTTATCTGTCTCTTTATATCTGTTTTTTTATCTGTCTGTCTTTCTCTCCCTGTCTGTCTCTATCTGTTTGTCTTTCTCTTTATAGGTTTTTCTAACTGTGTCTCTCTATCTGTCTTACACACTGTCTCTCTCTATATCTGTTTTTCTATGTCTCTCTCTATCTATTTTTTCTATCTATCTCTCTCTCTATCTGTCTTTTTCTCTTTTTATGGCCTGAATAACAAAAATAAGTCGTTTGTATGTAATGCAGAAGCAAAAAAAGCAATAAACAACCCCCCCCCCCCCCCGCCCCCTACACACACACACACACACACACACACACACACACACACACACACACAGGGGATGAGTTTCAGTCCATGGGATTTGTGTTGATTTCATTCAGAGTGTGAGGCCTCCTGTAGTTTTGTTCTTATGAACCCCAAATGTGGCCATTAAATTATACACTATGTGGTTTAGGATAAAACACACACACACACACACACACACACACACACACACACACACACACACTAAGCTCTGCTGTTTTACAAAGCTCTGGTTTACATTGAATGATAATGAACAGGGTGTTTAAAATGCTGCAAAATGTAGTGTACAAGTGTAATGTTTACTGTTTACCTTTAGTGTTTATTGTTTACTGTTTTCCTTTTGTATATTGATTCTGGGATCTGTTAGATTGCTTTTAGATTGCACTGTTGGAAGTGGATTCTGGGATCTGTTAGATTGCACTGTTGGAAGTGGATTCTGGGATCTGTTAGGTTGCACTGTTGGAAGTGGATTCTGGGATCTGTTAGATTGCAGTGTTGGAAGTGGATTCTGGGATCCGTTAGATTGCACTGTTAGAAGTGGATTCTGGGATCTGTTAGATTGCACTGTTAGAAGTGGACTCGGGATCTGTTAGATTGCACTGTTAGAAGTGGATTCTGGGATCTGTTAGATTGCACTGTTGGAAGTGGATTCTGGGATCTGTTAGATTGCACTGTTAGAAGTGGATTCTGGGATCCGTTAGATTGCACTGTTAGAAGTGGATTCTGGGATCTGTTAGATTGCACTGTTAGAAGTGGACTCGGGATCTGTTAGATTGCACTGTTAGAAGTGGACTCGGGATCTGTTAGATTGCACTGTTAGAAGTGGACTCGGGATCTGTTAGATTGCCCTGTTAGATGTGAATTTTAAGAGCAGTTAGATTACAGTGTTCGATGTAGATTCAATAATCTATTAGATTCTGATGGATCGTGTAAATAAAGTAATAGTCGTCTCTTTCAACAATGCTTTATGTTCCTAAATAAAGAAACTCTTACTTATTTTCACTGTCTGTAGGAATCGATAAAAAAAAATATTCGCTTTCAACATGTGAGAAATTATTTATCTAAAATCCCCAAATTATCCTGCTGTTGGCGTGTGTAGATGATGACAAGGTTTCTGACCTGCTGTAGGTCTCTGGAGTCTCATGTTCCCCGAGCTCTGCTCCTTTCCCTCTATGTTCACCTTAATTGATGCTTTTATCTTTTTTAAACTATGAACATAATCTTACTGCAAAGTAATCGCACCACCACAACCTTGGAATGTTCTAATTAATTAAAGCCTGTGGCCTTGTACATGTGGTTCATCCCGGCGGTGATGAGGCTTTTTTCAGTTCCTGTAATGGACCTGGCGGGGATGATGTGTCAAAGGTTAAATATGTGGGTTATTAGTGGTTTCATTAAGGCCATTCTTTATACACCAGGAACTCGTCTTGTTAAAGATCCTACAGCATCTTTTATAACATGTGATTACAACAGCAGAGGTGACATCATCAGCCACAGAACACACACTCTTGAAGTTTAGCGCTGTCAGAAGGCGTGTTTCTTTAAGAACCACCACTAAGCGTCCTAGCTGTGCTCCTGGATAAAACATTACTATGGGCAATAGAAGGCGCTGGGGCAGAAACACTTACTGTGTTAATAAGTTAAATATATTGCAAACTGTTACACAATAAAAACATTTATTTGTTTTTTTCACTGTTAGTTATATTATCATTGTTTTTTAATTAGTGTTTATGTGGGTCCGTAAGAGCATTTGAGGGAGAGCTCTAATTTGCTTGGTTTCAAATTTCTCTCAGGGCTCAGAAGGCGCCCACTTTTGTTGTTAGAGAATCAGTATTGTTTTTATATATGATTTGATGTGAGTCATGACTTTTATTGTTTCCATCTAGTAGTGAACATTAGTATTACAGCTTTAATGTCTGAATCTGATTCATACAAATGGCTAAATTATTCGAATGTTTAACTTGATGACTTAATTACTAATAATAAACTTAAATTAAACTCAAATTCACTAATTCAGGCTACGTTTCTTTATAAACATAATTTAGCTAGCTGTAATGTTATATCATCACAATTCGATATTTACAGTACTGCAAAACAAACAGGCTGAAATTTCAGTTTGTTTTATCCCCAAGCACCCAACCGGCACCCCCCAGCCTGCCTTGACAATCACCAATCAGAACCCGCGTTTCATTTAGTCATCGATTTTAGCATTTACTTTGGCTGTAAAATATTAACTCTTACATTCAAACGCATTTATACTTCCTGCGTTTTTCTTTTAAGATCTTTTTAAAATGTTTTCTACAAGCGTTGGATTGCGACGTTAATAATGCAGCGTGTTGATCTGCGCTCGTCTGCAAAGGGATTTTTCAAGCCAACAAATGAAAAGCAAGTCAAAGCGCAAATGTAGTTAATAATGCAAGTTCGGAATGCTTATTTATGCAAATGGTGCTGTTTATGTCAGCGGATAACAAACCAGCTCGCAGTGGGGCTGCATATGTTCTCTAACACAGGTTTATTACCTCAGAGCACACAAACATCTCGAGCAGTCCGAGCTCACGAATAAAGAAGCTTCAGTTTTATTACAGTTTAAAAAAATGGCATTCTAACGAAAAACTTTTGTTTTAGTATTAAGCAAGAAAAAAATGTATATATGTACATGTGAAAACACTTTTTTCTCTCAATTTTCCACTTTCGGTAGGTGGGTGAGCCATGTGACTGGGTGAACCTGGCCCACCTTTGTGCCCTGTAGAGCCGGGACCATTTAAATTTTAAACAAGAATAATAAATTGTCTTAGTGAGTCCGTCATTATAATAAATGTCATATGAAGCTATAGATGCTTTTATACTCCCTCATCAAAAATTCTAAATTCTATAAATATGTAAATCTCTGGCCTTAGCTTATGGTTATGCCTTAGCTTCGAATTTGCATACCGAAACGTGATTGGCTCTTATATTTTATTATTCAATAACTCAGCTCTTTGACATCGCTCATACTGAATTCCTTTAGACATCAGACTCAGCGCGGCTTTATAAACTCGAGCGATTTAAAGCGCGACCTTACTGCTGAGACGGCAAGCGCCTTCTTAATGATTATGCGGAATCAATAATGAAATGAAGGTAACCGATATCGAATCGTCCTTCGGGCTTGGCGGCCTGAGACGCTCCGCTGCGAGCAATAACTATTATTCAGTGGGCACAAGCGCATTAAATAGCGTCCCAGTTCTGATGGATGGATGTTCAGACGAGTCTATTTGTGATGACCTGGGTCTGTGGGTGGGCATCGTGGTCTGTTCCAGGCAGAGTTATAGGTCTCTGAGGAAATCTAGCGGCCGAGGAGCATTTGGGAGACGGCCCAGGAGCCGATAGATCAGCTCAGCACACTGGAGTTATTTTTAGAGCCTGATCTCTGCAGTCAGTATCCGTCATCCCTGACTCCACCACTGCAATGGATAAGAGATGGATGGAAGTCACTCTGGATAAGGGCGACCACCAAACATTAGAAATGTAAATACCTGAAAAGCACAATAACAGAGCAATTAACGGTTTAAGGGTTTCGCTTAGGGGCCCAGCAGCGGCAACTTGGTGGTACTGGGAATAAAACCACTGTGTTACCACTGTGAGACTTTGGGAAGAGCTCTATTTGTTGTGTTTACTCTGCTAGTCACATTTTTGTTTTTTTGGTATATCTGTGTTATTACAGATTATTTGCAGCTTAATTAAACACAAAAGTGTAAATAGATGATCCAAAAAAAATTACGGCAAAAAAATAAATCAAACTGACGAATTTGTCCAGTCATGTGCCACTTGGGAGCAGAGTTCACCAAATTAACCAGCTGGATTAGCATAAATGTTTAATTTATTATAATCAGTTTAACCAGCTTTTACATGGCTTCTCCTCCAATGCTAATCATAGTAATCCATGCTAAGCCACGATGACTTAAATGAACACCAACACATCATATATTCACTATATTAATAACAAATACAAAATATACCCAGTTTGTCTTTGATGCCCTGTTTTATTGCCGAATTGCCAATTTCCGCTAATTCAAAAGTGAAAACTAATTAACAGCGACGGAAAGCAAGGAAAAGAGGAAAAATCAAATCACCCCTTCACCCCCACACATAGTGATGCAGTATTACTGCTGTTGTCAAATGTCAATTAACTGCATGGCATGTATATTTCTGCCCTGAGGTGGTGGTTGGTTCAGTGGTTAATTTGTTGAACTGCTCAACCCACAACTCCCCACTTGGATATTGAGAAATAGCTAAAAATGCCTCGCTTCAAATAAGACTGATGTCTTCCAAATGCCCAAACTGTGAATGTTTCACTGGTAATGGTTATTAAATTAGGGTTTAGCTTCCAGAGCTTGTATTTTTAAAGTTCTACTTTCATAACTAGGGCCACCTTTTTGGCTCATGTCTCCAAGGTTTTAAATAGTCAATTGGAGAATTAGGGTTTAAACTTCAGCAGGGCCTCGATGCCATCGTTGTGCACCTGATCAAGGACCTTAGCTGCTCCAATGATTGAGTATTATTGCGAACCCTGTGCTTTAACCCACACGTTAGAGGTGAAATATGAAAAGAAAAGAATGCACTGTCCTGTAACCCTCAATGATTGGTTTTAGATTCAAGTACTGACTCATTTCCTGGTAGCACTCGAAGTTTTGACCTTTGATAAATATTGAACACTATTTATTTACCCAGTCATCTTTAAAAGATTTTATTTTTGTCGCTAGATGATGACAAACCTATGAAGGTCTGTAAAAAAAACTCACACCACTTCACATCACTTCCTGCTCCAGACGAGTTCATGGTCGTTAAACTCAAAGGTTGTAGCTCACATTCGTCCGTTCTGCTATGCCGTTTCTTCAGTGTGTCGATTAGTTGAAACTCCACATAGTCGTAACCTTTTTTCCGGTTCTTGTACAGACTTCTAACTCTAGAAGCACAGAGCTCCTCCGCTGACCCTGTGTTATAATAACATTTAGGAATTAGCAGCGTTTCGGACACATGAGCTATACATCTACGCCTCACTGCCAAGCTGTACATCATGCCCTCTTACTCCCACTTATAAACTTGATTGTGGAATATTGCAGCGTGAGCAAGTCTCAGACAGAATGATTAATGGACACGTAGCTCCGGTTCTCCCGAACAGACGTCCCCTTTTCGCATTTAACCCATGACTTTTATTATTTCATAATAATATAATAATATATAATTATATTATTATTTAAACCACCATGTTATATCAAACCTATGACCTTCCGATCCATAATTTGTACCATTCTTTAACTTATCAATGCCTCTAGCATGACCGTAAACCAGTCCTGATCGTCCAGATATACATTCAGCAGTCATGAAGCAGAGGATCAATGTTTTAACTGGATCAGCAGGTAACTGATTGCCGAAGGTAACAAGCCAGCATTCATAGGAGTGATCAATCCCAGATCTAGTAACATCATGGCAAAATGAGGACCTTGAACAAAAGTACAGCATAGAATAAAGATGCTAAAACTTAGTGATCTTTAATCAATAATTGGAAAAATAAATAGTTTTTTTATAATTATTATTATTTTCTAGCAGCAGAAAATGCAGACAAACATGTGTGTGTTATTCTGCAATAAAATCTATATTAAGTACTTCCAGAATTTCGTGGCCTTTATTTGTGATTGTTGCGGGTTTTAATTACTGACCGAACGGCAGCTTATGTAATGGAAAAATTAAGAGTGATGCATTCTATGATGTTTTTTTTATTGTTTGTTGCAATAGAATTTGGGGATGAAGTTTTAAAATCGCAGACAGCACAGTAAGAAGGTCCCGGGTTTGATTTCCCTGCAGGGGTCTTTTTGTATGGAGTTTGTATGTTTTCCCTGTTTGTGTGGGTGTGTTTACTCCGGGTTCTCCGGTTTTTTCCTCCCACAGTCCAAAGAACATGTATGTTAGATTGATTGGTGATACTAAATCGCCCATAGGAGTGAGTGTGTGTGTGTGTGTGTGTGTGACCCTGTGATAGACTGGCGGCCTGCCCATGGTGTCCCCCTCCTGCTTTTCTCCCTTTCAGAGACGGCTAGGAAAGACTCCAGCAGATCCCTGTGACCCCGAATTAGGGAATATAGAAGATGAATGAATAAAAAGTTTAAGGACACGCTGTGTGAAACACTTCTGCTCTGCTTTGGTGAAGAAATGATTTACACGCTTGCCTGTGCTAACATTCGTCAGTAGATGAGAGACGTTAGCGTATTAGCACAGTTTTAAAATAAGAAAAAGGGCAAATGCATTACCTGGAGTAGTCAGTCATTCCCTTTAGGCGGTGCTAAACAATGATTGGAATCAAAAAAACCCCAAAACATGTCCGTGATTGGATAAAGCCGCACTGTCGTGCAGAGTTGTAGCTAAATGGTCAAAACACGCCAATGTAATGGCTAGTTGTCCGGATACTTTTGGTTGAATACTGTATGTGTCTGATGGTATATTAAGGGATTATTCTCTCGCACGGTTGCTGCGCGTCTCTGAGCTGCCTTTAGCATTAGCATACGCCAGTTTAGCTGCTGAATTAGAACAAAAGGCAAGAAAAAAAAACATCACAATAATTAGAACTCTGCCACATTGTATTGCTTGTGTGTAGGATGTGTGTGTGTGTGTGTGTGGCTTATCCTATCATCTGGCAATAACGCTCCAAACACTAGGGCCTATTAAGCATCGAATCAGACAGTTAATTTCTATTTCATCGTTCACAGATTTGGAGTTATTCCATTTCAGCTTGCCCTCTTTACCCTCTCTTCCTCTTCCTCTTCCTGGCGCCAAGCCAATAAACTCTTTGCATCATTATCATCTGCGGCGATGGTGCTGAACGCATTTGTTTGTACCAGTTAATAATCGGTAATTGAATATCCGAATCTAGCAATCTGAAATCGGATAAATGAAAAGGGCAGCAGTGAGGGTTATTAGAGGAAAGCAGCCCACTGGCCCGTGGCTGGACTGCAGAATTAGCCCTTCTATAGCCAATCGAGACTGCAGTAAATGCAGTTTAGCCAGCCGTTATTTAAGGTCCAGTCCCTGGCGAGTGGTTAATAAGAGAGGGGGAAGGGCATGGGGGCAGATTCTATTAGTAATCCACCCTGCAATATGGATACAGAGGTGCAGAAACTCAGACTGGGTTGGTGAATAAAGGGCAGCGTATTAACGTAGCTGTTGTGGTTAGCGTGTTTATCACATTAAACATTTCTGCTATTTTGCAGACTTTCATCTCATTTACACAACTGAATAATTGGGGATTAGGTTACATTTACACTGCAGATTTTGATGCCCAATTCCAATCTTGTGACTATCTGATTGTTGACTCGACTAAGCCGTATCCGATATCTGCATTTACACCATACACAGCAGAACCACCCAATGTAGTTGTACTGACGGGAAAAGGAAGTAAAAAACTATAATCAATAAATGCAAATGATTTGCTTCCACATCATATTTTTAAAGGTCAGCAAAACAGCGCTTTTCAACGTGGAGAACCGCTGTGTGTGTGTGTGTGTGTGTGTGTGTGTGTTTTCAATCAGCCACAGCACACAGTACAAGAAAAAAAAAAAACTTTAAACGTGTATTTTTAAAACTGTCTCTGTCTCTAATTTGGGTTTCAGTGACACAACGTTACAGTGAACAAAATTTATAATATTAACACACACAGTTGTTGTAAGTTGTTATATTTTGCTGTTGATGTCCAGAGTTGGATGTCACGCGCCATCACCGCTTGTTTAGTGACGTCCGACTCACATTAACAGGTGAAAATCCGATCTATGTGTTTATACTGCACACATTAATCCACGTATCCGATTCATTTTCCATTTATTACCACATACCAATCCGATCTGAAAGTATCCGAATCCATGTGACTACACTGTCATGAGTCAAATCCCATCTGTACCATACCGGAGGAAAACAAATCCGAATTGGGTCACATGATACGTGCGATGTAAATGCAGCCTGATTGTAGGCTCTAGTGGAGGAGTGGTGGTTTTGGGAATCAAACACATGATCTTCCAATCAGTAGAATGATGTGAGCTAAGCTACCACCTCCCTAACAACTGAGCACTAATGGGCAGATTGGTGTTGATTTGAACTCACAATCACCTTACCCACAGAACTACCACTTCCTGTAACTTTTCTTCACATTCCCCAGTTTAGGAAGGCTACATAAATATGTAAATACGCCCAGTGTCTTCCTGTCAAACTTAAAGCCGCTGCTTCCTGGCTCCCGAATTTGATTACTGCAACTAACGAACCCTCCGAGTAATAAATAGTGCTTGGCTTCGCACCAGCACAGCAACCCTGTGCTGTTACGCAGATATGTTTCTAAAGTGGATTAGCGGAGATTAAGAAAGAATAAAAAAGCAGAAAGGACTCCTGAGTTTCCTTTAGTACGTCTCTCTGCTTCCAATAAGTGGATATTCATTGAAATATAATGCGCACTCTTACAAAAACACAATTATTACCCCCCCCCCCATTTAGCAGCAGAAGAATAGATCTTTAAAATGCTTTGCCCTCAGTTTAACCCTTTTTTTCATCATTTCTGTAATCATTTTTATCTTGTTTAAGGTCAGTATTTTCAGGCACCATGGCGACTTCTAGGCTCTGTTTCTTCCATTGATTCTTCTATTTTCTATTCTTCTACTAAAAACCGCATAAAAATGACTTGAACGCTGTCTAGAGCCCAAGGAACATGCTTTCAGAAACTCTGCACTACAGTTGACTTTTCAAACATTTCAAGAAAAACTGCCAAAGGTGTTAGCAGAGCCTGGGATCTCATGTTCCTTTTATTTTATTTTTATTTTATTTTTTGCTTGTTTTCCAACTAACACGCCACCTAAATCAGGTGTGTTCAGCCAATCATAAGTCACTTGGTATCTTTAAGCATTTGCTTGACTGAATACCCCTGATGTAGGTATTTGAGGAGCATGGGTATTCAGCTCCTGGGTGTTGGAATTATGCTAACCTTTCAATGCAGGGGTCACCGACCATGGTTTCTGGAGGACTGGTGTCCTTGAGCTCCAATCCTAATCAAGCACACCTAAACTAGTTAATCAGGGTATTGCTAGTTAGAAATATAACTTACAGACAGGTGTACTGAGACAAGTTGGATCTAAACTCTGCAAGACACCGGCCATCCAGAATCCAGTTTGGTGACCCCTGCTTTAAAACATGATCTTCACTTAGATTAGAGGTGTCAAACTCAGTTTCTAGAGGGCCGAAATCGTGCTGGGTTTATTTTCAACCTTATTTCAAACCACACAACATGATTAGCTGAATCAGGTGCAGTTAATTAGGGTTGAAGCGAAACTCTGCAGGGCACCGACCCTCCAGGAGTTTGACACCTGTGACTTAGATGTTTAACTTAGCTCTCCATCATGCTGAAGTTTTTCTTAACAATTGCAAAATAAGCTCCTGGAAAGTTTTTCAGCTTCATTTAAAAACGTTTTAGCTTTTCTGACATCAAACTGATCTTCTAAAGAACTTTACTTCCTCCTCCTGTTGTAGAAAACAAGCTTGTCCTCAATCAAACTGTAGCTTTAAAGAGACAATGAAGATGCACGGTTCAAGGATTGACTCCAGTGATAGCTGCTTCTTATTCTGAGAATCATGTCCCTTTTCACTATAAGAGATTTTTACAAAAGCCATATCAATCGGATTCTGTAATATAACAGGGCCCCTGGAGACTGACTCAGAGGCCCTTAAACCACTTACTGCCAGAACCTGCACTGATTTCCATCTGGAAAATGGACACCTTCTGACCCATTCAGCAATCTTTTTTTTTCCCAAAAGACCCAGGCTGTTGCAATCTGCAGTCTGATTGTGTGTGCCTGATTACACCGTAAGTGTGTGTATGATAAGTGCAGGTTGAAATGTGAAATAGAGAACCAAAATGCCCAGCAGGTACCCACGTCTTAAGCATCTGTGCCCTCGGTGGCCATTTTCCTTCCATGCCATTGCACTTAAATTAAAGTCTCGTTCTCCTTCTCTCTCTTTCGCTCTCTTTCTTTCTCTCTCTCTTATACACACTCCTCCACCTGTATTTCTTTCTGCGTCACTGCCTCCTATCTGCTGCTTAGAAACACTAGATCTCCTTCCATCAGCAAAAATCAGGTCCTATATGTGTGTTCAGTCTCTGTGTTTTACAAGCAGCCCCATGAAAGCAACCTAATTATCACAAACGTTGTCTGAACAGGGCAAATTTGATGGAACACCATGATCTGGCTCGCTAAGCTGCACCACCATGTAGGTAATTGTAAATTGTATAATTTTATAAGAGCTCTTGTTCTTTATTTATAGATGCTTTACCGTTAAGTTCTTTTTCTATTAAAATTAATTTGACTTGCATTATAAGGAAAGAAGACCTCATTGCTGGCGTCATGGCGGGTTATGAACCTGTTAGCGATGTAAAGTAGATTGCTACATGTTTATTGTCTTATAGATTAAACGAGTAAAGAGGTTATCAAAGGCAATTTTCTTAACCTTATCTCTTAACCCTACCCTAACCCCTAACCCTAATTACCCACATGAAAACCCCAGTCTGTGAGTAGAAACTTCCCCTACCCCTGCAGGAAGAGAGAAAAAAACATCATTTTCTGGCTTTGGATGGTGCCTTTATCTGAGCATCTTAGATTTATTTCATTCATACAACTGAACAATGAAGGGTTAAGGACCTTGCTCAAGGTTCCACTAATAGCAGTTACCATTTTCCCATGAAATATGTTTTAACTATCGTCTGCCCTTCTTACCAGTCAGTTGGTCTCTCTGTCAGCATGCAGACACATGGATGTGTTATAATACAGATAACACCCTTGTTACACAAATTGATTGTACCAATTAACCTCTGGAGGAAAAACCTCTCATACTTGGAGAACCAAAGCAATACCATGCCTTTGTGTTTATAGGTTGGTTTAATTTAATGCTATTCTGAGAGCAGGTTTTAATCATTAACTCAGATGAGCAGAGGCTTTCATAACCTCAAGATGTCTTTTTTTCTTTGATTTCTTAAGGTGACTGAATTCCATAAAGAGAACCCCATTAGGTAGCTTCCCGATTATCTCCCAAAGCTTCCTAACTAAGGCAGCTGCTGACAGAGGCCCAGTGAGCTGAATACTGATGAAAGCTTTTAGTCTCCTGCAGTGATCATATCAAATGGAAAATTACTTCTTTGTAATCAATGAGTGAGCGCTCCTCTGGGAGCAGCAGATGGGGGGCGACCAAGGCGAAATACGAAAGAGAGTAATAAATACAGAGAGATAAAATATGGCAAAGACAGATGGGGATATTGTCTTTAAAGATGGGTCTGTTTATTAAAGTTCCTTTCTTGCACAGCAACTCCAACGGCATCCTATTCAAATCACTTTAGATGAAAAAGTATCAGGTCACCTGACCATCACATCTATCTGGTGTTCCAGCTCATCCCAAAGGTGTTGAGTTTAAAGGGGTTGAGTCAGAATCAGGACTCTGTACAGGACATAAGAGTTCTTCTACTCCAAAACACCCAGAACACAACATGTCTTCATGGAGATCAGGGACTGTGTGTCATGCTGGGACAGGGTTTGAGTCTCATAGCTCCAATGGAATTAACGGAACGATACAACATATGAAGACGTTCTAGGCAACTGTGTGACTCAGCGTTTTTGGTGATGGACTTTTTGGTGGACATATTTTTGTGGGTGTGCTGGTGCTAAATACTTTTTTCTAGAACTTCTCTGATGCTTAATAAACAGCGAATAAAACATGATATACTTTTTTTAAATTTAGTGTTAGTCAACTAATTTTACTCTTCGATTAGTAGTTGCCAAAATTGTTTGCTTGAGTTAGCGCTTTTCCCTTCAGTTCCAGTTTGTGCTTAGGGACATTGTCATGCTGAGACAGGGATTAAGTCAAACAGTTCCCAGTAAAAGGGTGGGTGTTAAATGAAATAAGACCAGAATTGATAACTGTCTGATGCCTAATAGGGTTCTGCAAATAGGCATGAGTTTCAATGCTGCAAACTGACTACCAGAATCAAGAATTTTTGGCAGCAAATGAATAGTTTACAAATTGTTACATACTGTAATACGAAAACTGACATCATTTAAAAACACTGTTAATGAGATCAGTCAACACCATTAGCAAAACATTAGCAAGGAGATCTTTATAACATTTAATCGATTTAAACATTCTGAGCGTTACACACTTATGACTTTGTGCTAAATATTGTCTCAAATATTTATCATGGGAAAACCTTTGTCACTTGTTTGGCAAGGCATCCGCTCGGGATTAATAAAAGGCATTTCAAGATGCCGAAAAAACAAAAGCCTGCTAATTGGCAACAGAGGAGAGATTATAAAGGGCAAGCGAGAGGCAGCGCAAGAGCCAAAGGAAGACAGGGAGTCCATGACTAAAGCCTCCTCATCGACTCGCTGCCTCATTCTAAGCCATCCATCTGGCTTGTCTCTGCTTCATCCCATGGGGAGGAGACACAGGGCATGAGCTCCATGTTGTTGGCGATTAGCACCTGAGCTAGCACCTGAGGGAGAAAAAAAAGGTTGAAGGAATGCAGCTGGCATTGTCAGAGGTGCTCTTCATCATCGACTGATTTCAGTTAACCTCCATCATCGTCCAACAGGCAGCTCTCCGTTCTGCACCTGTGCTAATACCTTCCACAACTCTATGCTAATACCTTCCACAACTCCACAACACAAACCGATTTGTTTACCGGTTAATAACAGTCTAAGCGATTGTTAACACAATCTGGTATATGTGAGAGAAAGACAGAAATTAAGATTGTATTTGTTTGCAATAGGAAAAAGCTGAAAGATGAGCGGAAGGGAGTGAAAAATAACGAGAGGGAGATGAGCTAATTACACGATCGATATCTAGAATCAATCTAAAGAACTGTAAACTGGAACTGAAGGGAAAAGCGCTAACTCGAGCAAACAATTTTGGCAACTACTATTCGGGGAGTGGAATTAGTTGACAAACAAACTGCATTTAAAAAAATAATTCCATGTTTTATTCGCTGTTTATTAAGCGTCAGAGAAGTTCTAAAAAAGTATTTAGCACCAGCACACCCACAAAAGTGTGTCCACCAAAAAGTCCATATCACCAAAAACGCTGAGTCACACAGTCGCCTAGAACATCTTTATATGTTGTATCATTGCGTTAATCCTACATTGGAGCTATGAGACTCAAACCCTGTCCCAGCATGACAATGTCCCTGTGCACAAAGTCCCTGATCTCCATAAATTTATGCTGTGTTCTGGATGTTTTGGAGTAAAAGAACTGTCATGTCCTGTACAGAGTCCTGATTCTGACTCAACCCCTATAAACTGAACACCTTTGGGATGAGCTGGAACCCCGACTGAACCCCAGAGCTCCTCACTATTACATCATCAGTGTCTGATCTCATTAATACTATTGGAACTGAATGATCAAATTTAGTGGTGGCTTAAATAGTTAAGGTGCTGCGTTGTGGATAGGAAGACCAGGACCCTTAACCCTTTCTGCTCCGGGGGCGCTGTATCATAGCTGGCCCTGGACTCTGACCCCCAACTTACTAAGATAAGATTTGCGAAGAAACAAACTTGTTTAACAATCTAGCAGAAAGACTGCACAGAAGTCTGGCGGTGATTATAGGAAGAAAAGTGAGACTAACATCTGGAATGAATTGATCAAATAATTTAAATGGACTTGTATTTTTTCTCAGAAGCAGATTTCTGATCACGGGTTGCCTCTTCTCTGTATTCCTCTTATGGTTTCTGGACTTTAGTACAGTGTCTCACAGGAGAGACGTTTTAAAGCACTCCCGGTGTTTAGACAGTGAACTCCATTCGACAATGAGATTGAGAGATGTGGAAGTCTGCATTATCGTCGGGTCAGGGGTTGAATTTTAAACATCCAACCATGAACAGCAGGAGAATTCTCCAGAGTGGAGGCTTTTAACAGCACAGGGCTTTTACATTATATCGCGTTTTTTCCCTGCTGTATTTGTATGGTAGAGAAAGAAAAAACAGGAAGTAGTACTGAGAAGAAGGAAGTCTTCGCTTTGATGGGGTTGCCCGGCGTCTCCTGAGGAAGGCACAAGATTTAGTGGCACTCGCATCATTACAATCAGTCCCCTGGTGTATTATTAATAAACAGTGATGCAGCATCAAGTCAGTAATGAAGTGAAGATGATAACACTTTGATTAAAGGAGACGTTTCGTGATTTGAGAATGTAACCAATTGCAATAAAGCCATAATTTGGTGTAATTAGTTAGTTTTCCATTTCTTGCCTGAATAAGGCAGACGTCCTTATTCAGAGTTACTTACATTTATTACGTTTATTCATCTGAGTTGTTGAGGGTTAAGGATTTAGCTCAGAGGCCCAGCAGTGGCAGTCTGGTGGTGCTGGGGATTGAACCCAAGATCTTCTGATCAGAAGACCAAGACCTTAACCAATGAGTCACCGCTGTTGGAATATAAGGTGAAGTTTTTTTTACAAGGCACCTGCTTGAGACCGTAATTGTGCCTCAGACGCAGGATGGCATGTGTGTGTGTGTGTGTGTGTGTGTGTTGCAGGCATTTGGTCAGAAATCAACTAAGGGGAACAAAAAATGTATTAAACCCATGCTATTCCATAAGTTGAATTTCAGTCTTTAGTAACCTCTCAGGACCCCAGAGGATGAACGAAATCTCAGTGTTGATTTATTCGGTAATACAAACAACTTGAAGATCCACAGAATGTCCCTACAATCAAAAGTAATAAGAACAATCCATCCATCAGTCTTCGGGGAGCCGTCAGAGCCGTCAACGTTTCGATCTTTAAGGAGGGTTTTTTTTCGTCCCAAAGTCTCCAGAGAGAAGCAGACAGGTTTGTAATTAATCTGCAGGTTAAGGCCACGCCCCTTTTTGGATTTATAATGATAAAACTCATTGTGTCCTATAAGTTTTGATACACAGGAAAAATAATATGAAAACCGTTTTTATGTATGTAATTTGCTCCACATGACTACCAGTGTTTGGGGAAACCCATCTGGAGGGGGTTCCTCCACTGCTGAATAACACGTATAAGCACACCTGGAATTCTGCTTGTAATGGTGTTGGTGGTACGCTCCTTGAGATGATTTATGTTTTTTATCTTTCCTGATACACACTGACTTTCAAATGCTCCCAAAGATTTTACACATTAAGTCGACACTTTTACTAAAAATGTGTTCAACAGGAAGTTATCGTTTCTGAAAGATTAACAATTACAATATTAACAGTAATTATAATAATAAATAAATGATATTTATTCGATGATTAATGGCAGCCCGGTGGTTTAGTGTTTAGCACTGTTGCCTTACAGTAAGAAGGTCCCGGGTCCGATTTCCCTGCAGGGGTCTTTCTGTGTGGAGTTTGTATGTTCTCCCGGTGTGTGTGTGTGTGTGTGTTTACTCCGGGTTTTCCGGCTTCCTCCCACAGTCCAAAAACATGTATGTTAGATTGATTGGTGATAGGAGTGAGTGTGAGTGTGTGTGTGTGGCCCTGTGATGGACTGGCGGGCTGTGCATGGTGAACCACTACTGCCTTTTGCCCTTTCAGAGATGGCAAATTAGGGAATAAGCAGCGATAGAAGATGAATGAATCACATGACCTGAATCTTAGACTGAAAGTAATTTCAAGTAAAGATTTACTTTCAGTAAATGTTGTGTTATATATATAACAACATTTTGTGTATTTGCTAATTTAACCTCCAAAACTATTTCTCGACCGGGTTCTTTTAAGTTTAAGGTTAAAAAAATTCAGTAAAGAAACCATTCAAATTTTTTATTAATAATTTTATTTCATCTTATTTCTAATCTAGAAATTTGTATTTTTTGATTCTAATATTTAATCTTATTTTTAATACAAATGTGGTGATCTTTTTAAATCCTTTTTCACGCTGTCAAAAGTGTAATCCAAATCAATCGTTAATAAAATCCTCTGTTTTATTTGTGTGTGTGTGTGTGTGTGTGTGTGTGTGTGTGTGTTTTTAATTAAGGTAGATGTGATAGATCTGCACTCGCTGCTCATTGAAGGAGTGTGAAGACAAAATCTCTTCACCAAGGAGACGAAGCTTCCGTCCCTTCTCTTATTACTAAAAATAAATCATCGGTGTTGATGATCAGCGTCTGACCTTTTACTGTGGTACAAATCCAAAATAAAGCCAACCGCCGCAGCCGTCGCCCCTCCTTATCGCTAATTAATTAGCTGAATGGTTGGGCAGCTAGCGACTCTCTGTGATATTAGTTCCAGATAGCGTATTAAACTCAAGACATAATTTATCAGAGGTCAGATCCTCTTGGAAAATATTATTACCGTTTCCAGCAGGGCTAATTCACTCTCCTCACCCCCTCCAACAATATTTGTTCTTGGGTTGGAGGTAAGAGGGGTTTTTGCAGCTAGAAGCAGGTTATAGGTTCAGTCTTAATAGGTTTTGTTAGAACGGAGCGTCAGAAAAAGCAACTAGAAAGCAGCGTATTTACATAATGACACAATACAGTATGACACAATACGAGACACTATGAGAATATAACGAGACCATACAAAAAAACCAAAAAACAATACTATACAATATGAGACAATAGGTTATATGTTCAATCTCAGTGTAATCTTTTTTTAAGTTTGGAAGGTTTTTGTTGGAAAGCAGCGTATTTGCCATGATGTCTCTGTTGGTTTCGCTCCTCAGATCTCGCGTTCTGTAAATAATTCTCATTCCGTTTAATTTTCGTTTCTGGAAAATGATTTGTTTCAACACAACCGACCAGAACGACCTTGTTTACGTTTCCCTGTGCAAATGAGACATACGTTTTCTGAAGTTCCCCCCGGAGGTGTCTCTGAGGCACGCTGAAGAAGAAAGGTAGAGCAGGATTAGAGGAAGAGAATCTACCAGTTTCTGTATGTGTGTGTGTGTGTGTGTGTGTGTGTGTGTGTGATCTAAAAGCGAACAAAACAAAGCCTCTGGGTCGCTAACTGAACCTCAGCATTTACAACGTTCAGCAGTGATCTCATCCAAAGAGATGTACATTTCTCATTTTTATCTCACTGAGAAGTTAAAGATTCAGGACCTTGTTTAAGGACCAAGTGGTGGAAGATTAGTGGTGCTGGGAATTAAACCCCTGATTCTCTCATCAGCAGTCCGACACCTTAACCACCGAGCTACCGCTTACTATATTCTGCCATGAACAGACAGTAAAATAAAGTGAGACTATACAAAAGACAATGCAATACAATATGAGACCTTATAAGAATATAAAGAGACTATGCAAGAGACAATACAATACAATGAGAAAATGATGAGACTATACAAAATACAATACAGTATAAGAACATACATTAATGAGACTCTACAAAAGACAATACAATAAAATATGAGAAAATATAGAATATAATTAGACTGTACAAGAGACAATACAATACAGGACAATATAATATGAGACAAAAGACAATACAAAACAATATTGGCAATAAATTATGAGATCATATAAGATTATCCGAAAAAACAATGAGACACCTGAGACATTACAAGACAAAACAGAACAATATGACATTAAGTTACTGTACGAGACAAAATATCACACGTTACAGACTGAGACATTCACACTGCTTTGGTGTGTTTATTTGTGTGTGTGTGTGTGTGTGTGTGTTTTTCTTGGTTTTTTCGTGTTTTGTGTGTGTGTGTGTGTGTGTGTGTCAGGTGATCGATGTTGGTTGAAGACTGTTGACTGTAGCAGGAGCTCTGCCGTTCTGTGTGTGAAAGCTGTCAGTGCACTGAGGCGATCTAGGACCTCATCTGTGTGCGCACACAACACACACACACACACACAACACACACACAATACACTGTAAGACTGTATTGATATTTTTATACTCATATTGAACCGTTCTCGATTTGGACACACACACACACACACAAACACACTCAACGCTTCTTCTTCAGGCCGAATGTATCACATACACCTACATCACATGTCACCGTTTCCATAACAACAAGAAACTTCAATCAGCTGTGTGTGTGTGTGTGTGTGTGTGTGTGTGTCTGAAGTGGTTACTCTTTATATCTATTTTTATCTAATTATTTACACTTTTCTGATAAATGGAATGTCAGTAAACTTTGTGTGTGTAAATTTATGTGTGTGTGTGTGTGTGTGTGTGTTGTGAGTTTGTGAGTTTGTGTGTGTGTGTTTGTGTATCAGTAATTGATGTCAAGTGAGAGTTCGGGTCTACAGCTTAATATACATTTTTTTCATGGCGGCAACAAAACTCCTTAGCAACAGAATTTGAAGACAACAAAAGCTACATCTCTCTCTCTCTCTCTCTCTCTCTCTATGTCTGTCTGTCTGTCTGTCTGTCTGTCTGTCCTGTCTCTCTCTCTCTCTTCGGCTCTCTCTGTCTGTCTGTCATGTCTGTCTGTCTGTCTGCTTCGTCCTCTCTCTCTCTCTCTCGTCTCTCCTCCCTTCTCTGTCTGTCTGTCGTAGGTCTGTCTGGTCGGTCTGTCCTGTCGGGCCTCTCTCTCGTCTCTCTCTCGCTCTCGCTCTCGTCTGTCTGTAGTCGTCTGTCTGTCTGTCGTCCTCTCTCTCTCTCTCTCTGTCCGTCTGTATGTGTCTTGTCGTCGTCTCTCTCTCTCTCTCTCTCTTCTGTCGGTCTTCTGTCTGTCTGTCGTCTCTCTCTCTCTCTCTGTCTCGTCTGGATGTCTGTCGTCGGTCTCTTCTCTCTCTCTTGTCTGTAGTCTTCGTCTGTCGTCTCTCTCTCTCCTCTCTCTCTCCTCTGTCTGTCTGTCTGTCTGTCTGTCGTCTCATCCTCTCACTCTCTCTTCTCTCTCTCTCTCTCTCTGTCTGTCTGTCTGTCAGCCTCTCTCTCTCTCTCTCTCTCTGTCTGTATGTCTGTCGGTCTTTCTCTCTCTCTCTCTGTCTGTCTACTCTCTTGCTTTCTCTCTCTGTCTCCCTCTGTCTGTCTCTCTCTCTCTCTCTCTCTCTCTTTCGTAGGCCATTTGAATGAATCTCCTATGAGGACGTGTCTCTCAGTACGACACATGGAAAAGCTCTGTGTTGCTAATTTATATTAGCATTGCATTATTAGCATTACATTAGCATTAGCTTTGAAGTTGCAGCGGATTTGTCTCCTGTGTGTGGACCAGTTAGCGTTTCGAACCGTCGCACACGCTGCATTTTAAATAAAGTTCAATGACAGAGGACGGAGGTACAAACAGACCGGGGTGACTGAGACTGAGATGATCTCCCCTCCAAATGTGTGTGTGTGTGTGTGTGTGTGTGTGTGTGTACCATCTTATCTACCCCTGCACACCGTGTGCTCCTTGTCATGCAAAAAGCCTGTCCCAGCAGTGATGGACCTCGCATAGAAACGCTCCTCCATTTTAAAGCATTTCTCATATCCAGTGCTGTTTGATTATCAGCAGATGTGAGTGTGGGCGTCTCGTCCATCACGCTCGTGTGTGTGTGTGTGTGTGTGTGTGTGGTAACAGAAATAACCTTATGATAAATAGAGCTGAAGTGCAGGGATAAGACGGCGTGTGGATTGGCGGATATTCGTCTGATGCGTCTGAGAGAAATTTTTTGTAATTAGACGTTTGATTTTTTTATGAATAAATTAATACAAAATTCCATGCAGAATAATTTATTTATTTTTTTGCTTTGTTTTTTCCCATAAAGACTTCCATCATTGGTTGGAAACAAATCTTTTAAAAAGCACATATACTAATTCTTGTAATTAATAATCTTTTATGTTTTTATAGTTTAGTATTTTTTCAGACCATTGAATGTTTTAAATCTTTAAAAATAATAAAACTAATAACATTTTTTAAAAAGTTTTTATTTATATTTTATTTTCTTATTTTTTAGTCATTTCTTCTTCGCACACGTTTATCATAAAGATAAATTTTAAAACTTTATAATAATAATTAATTACTTTTACAATCCTATTGGATGTTTTTCTGTTTATTTTTGTCTATAATTTAACTGAAATTATATTGATAATAAAATCACGCATATCTTTACTAATGTTTTAACCTGCTAAAGTTATTTTATTTATTTTACTTTTTATTTAATGTATATGAATTATTTTTAATGTTTGCACTGATGTGCAATCTGATACTCAAATACTCTAATCTAGGGTCTGCAATCTGTTTTGCAGTTTTGCAATCTGAAGTGTGAAGAGTATTTTTAGATCTAATTTAATTCTAATGATTCGTATAAGCGGTCTTGGTGTATTTTCACTTTATCTAGTGAAAGTTCTTACAGTGGGACGTCAGTTGAGTTTAACAGTTTGTGCTGGTCGTAATCGGTTTTTGGCAGTCGTGTCGCTTGGATAGTTTTTTTTTTTTTTTTTTTTTTTCTAACGGAGTTCGAATCTTCCTCGGCTCCGAGCCTGCAGGGAAACGATGGACGGCTGAGCGAGCCCAGAACTCTTATCACACTCTTATTGGATTAATGAAGCAGTAGAGAGAGAATGAGCTCCAGGAGGAAGTGCTGGAGGTTTGGGTTCCCCTGATGCCCCGAGTCTTGGCAAAGGATTTTTTGAAAACATGGAGACGCAAAAGTTTCTGGCAAAAAAAAAAAAAAAAAGTTGTCAACATAAGTAGGAATAAAGTTTTTCCACGAAAATGTGTGTAGAAGATTGCAGTCGCAGTCGTGCTCTTTTCTTCTACATGTAAGAGCCACCGCTTAAATAACCCTTTTACATGATGAAGGCGGATTGTTTCCCTTCGGCACTCGGCTCTATTATCCATAACTTCCTGATCTGTGCCTCAAGAGTTTCCTCTCATTTCCTGCAGGTACCTGAACTCGTAAATTGCTCTCACTATCAGCTGAACAACACAGTTTCTGAGCTAAAGAAAAGGAGGAGGTCTGCTAACTCTGTGTCTGCTGTATGTCACCTGTGTTTAACCTTTAACCCAGAAACAGACTCTGCTTTTCCAAACACCAACTTCAACCAGAACCAACAGAACCTGAAGGTTCAGTTCCACATAAAACAACCTAAAAAAAAAAAGACTGGAAAGTACAGAAAGATCAATTTCCAGCACCACCATGCTGATATTGATGGGCCCCTTAACAAGGCCCTTAACCCTCAGCTGCTTAGCTGGATCAGAGAGATAGCTGTAACTCACTCTGGATAAGAACGACTGCAAACAGACAGAAATGGAAATATATTAATTGATCATTGTAAGATAAATTCTGAATTCTGATTGGTCATTATTTTTTATTATTATTTAAATATTTTTTATTAACAGCACTTCAGACTATTATAGCTAATGTATTATGGTTTCCTAGTAACAGCTCGGATTCCTTAAAAACTCTTGGAGATTATAGAGTAAAGTTTTATTATTCCGATAAACTGGGTAAAATAATGCGGACGGATGTGGATGAACGCAAGTTTAATGTACATCTGTTAATAATTCAGAGTCGATCAAGTGCCACATCATTCGTAGATAGATAGATAGATAGATAGATAGATAGATAGATAGATCGAATGGAGGCTGGATGGATGGATGGATGGATAAGGGTTTTGTTGGATGGATGGATGGATGGATGAGGGTGTTGGTAAATGGATGGATAGGGGGGTGGATGTGTGTGTAGATAGGTAGGCGGAGGGATAAATAAAGGAAAAATTTCTAAATATTTTTTAGCCACAACCGACGATTCAGTTATAATTGATGTAATAGACGTATAAAAACTCCCGAAAATAGAAGCACTAATGGATAAATTGTGGACTTGAGTGCACCACGCTTTTGACAACAAACATCTAAATTCTTAATTATGACGCACAGGAAAATTAAGCGGCGCTATAATTAGGCGGGGGATGAAAAACGGCTGGAGAGCATGTGCCTGTAGGGGCGGAGGTAATTGGTGATCTGTGACAAATGGTATATCTGTCCACTTGTTTGACTAATTAGATGAAACCATGGCGTCATGGCTGCGTCCTGGAGCGACACCAACAGTACAAGTCAAACTGATAAATAAAGTGTCACACACCCTTTTTTCTGCTTTTCTTTTATTATAACACAATAATGATATTAGACCATCATTCCCCTGCAGGCCACGTCTCCACATCTGACTCCGTTACATCATATCAGCAAATATGAACAGTGACTCTGGGGTATCAAGACTTTACACAACAGTTCTTCTTTCCTGTTGATTTAATTCCTGCATTCAGTTTAAACGAAAAAAAAAATCAATAAGAAGAAGAAGAAGAAAAGAAAAAAAGCTAGATTTAGTAAAAGCTTCTGGAAAGTTCTAAAGTCTTTGTGAGTTAACTTCACTTTCAATTGTTACTGAGGATGTTGGTGAAATGTGGCTATGCTTGTGTTAATTGGAGGATCAGGGTTCAAGCTCCACCTTTGCCAAGCTGTTACTGTTGGGTCCTCAATCAAGGCCCCTGACCTGCCCACTACCAGACTCTAGATTAGAGTATTTGAGCTGGGGGAAGAGGCAAAAATTTCCACTTACCACTTATAATCACTCTGGGATCGCTCCAGATTTTCATTTTCCTGCTTTACACTCACTCCGCGCACTCTTTAATTACTCCTCGCTCTGTTTTCGCTCCATGGTAAAGTGTCTGCCTTATTAACGCTCCACTGTCGATAGTTTATTATAGACAGATAGGGTTTAAATAAATCTGTCATGTCCAGCTTGGTTACTACACCGACATTTCCGTGTTTCAGCCCGGACTCAGCTGTGCGGTATGTGATCATGGTTGCCAGATTTTGAATTTAATTGTGCGTTTAAAAAATTGGCTTGTGTGGGTTTACAAAATAGTGAAAAATGACAGCAGAGCGCGCTCAGAGAAACAGCAAACCACGAAACCTCAAAGAACCTCCAAACTCCGGCCAAATCACTCCACTCCACTCATATATTCCACTCTGGACTTTTGGCTCTGTATGGACCGTTGAGCTACATATTTCCAGCACCAATGCTGGGCCCCTGAGCGAGGCCCTGAATCCTCACTGCTCAGTTGGAAAAAAAAGGATATAAATATAAATTTCTCTGAATAAGGACAGCTGTTTAATGGCAGAAATGTAAATGGATGTTTTTGCATGACCTGGCGTCGTTCTCTCGCAGCAAGAGCGTCGTTCGCACCCTCAAAAAACCTGCTGGAGAAGTGGTGAGATTTTTCCATTTGGATGATCAGCGATGTCACTATTAAAATGATCGAAAGCTTTCAACTGGAGGTGGCAGCTGCTGCAGGCAGAGACAGATCAAGGAAGCAGCTCTCGCATTTATTCTCTCACAAGTTCTCGAGTGATCGATACGTGGAACCCCAGACGGCGGCGGAGTCGACGCGGACTCACATTGATGTTACTGTAATATGTTCTCTCCGAGCACATGCACATGCGGTGTTAAAGGTTAAAAAAACTGTCTATGATGTAGTGATATCTTTAGGGAGTACAGTCAAGCAGTAACGAGTCGCAGAGGTGAGTGAGGGTGTGTGTATGTGTGTGTACGAAGTCGACAGGAAAAAATTAGAGAAAGCCAAGTGTAACCATGTATAAATGTCAGCGCTAATGGATCTGCTAGCTTTCCTGTACCGCACGGAATAGCACTTCATCCATCATCTGCGACGGAAGGGTTCGAGCTGAGATCGGGGCAAACACCTTCAAGACAACAGGGAGAAGTTATTACCCCTATTAGTGATGCACTGATACGGAATCCAGAGTCACAACGCTGGCAGACCATTCACTAGCACGTCATGTGATCAGAGTCCCAATGTTTATCATCACGCTAATAAGAAGACTGTGGGTTCAATTCCCAGCAAGGCCAAGCTGCCAATGGTAGGTCCCTGATCAAGGCCCCTAACCCTCAGTTGCTCAGTTGGATAAATAAACACGGGCATCTTCCAAAATGTATAGTTATTATTTTGATAATGCAGACAGAGAGCGGTGTGACCGGCATGGACCCAAGCCAGAACGGAACCTGGGTCATCTGAAGCACGACTAACGCTCTTTTCATCATCAGGTCCACCAGCAAAATCCAAGAATAACTAGAACGTATCTTTAGAAAATAAAGCCTGTACATGGGGAACGGCAACCACAGAGTTTAACAGCTTCTCAGACTGGGGCAATAAAAGAATTGAAAAATGATAATAATACAGGGATTAAAGAAGAATGCAATAGTAAATGGTTCCCGGTCATATGTTATGTTGGTAATGTTGTGGGTTCTGTTCCCTGCCAGTGGGATGCAGGAATGGAGTTCAGGTTATGATCTAGCCCGTGTCCTGGTGCAGTGCCATGAGTAAGGTGACACTTACAGGTATCAGGTTACATGCAGACTCTTTCTACATGAACATTACAGGATCAGGGTTAACACACTGTACGCATCATGTTCATAGACTTATAGCTGAATCATGTGGGGTAATAAGAATCATCCACCACATGATTCTACCACCCTGACACGCTCTTCTGATCACATTCCCAGCCATACATCATCAGTCTGTTCTGCTGTAGGTGAAGCGTGAATGAATCATTGCCTCACCAAAGAGCAATCTTTCAGAAGGAACAGGCTGTGAGAGGTTGACAGGTGAGCGAGCACCACCGAATTATTTACAGGAGAATCCTATCTGATCCAGAAGGGGGTGTGGTCAGGATATCCACATCATTACCACCTGATATACAAGCGAATGCCTGTCTGTAATAAGAATTTTAAAGCAACCAATGACAGTCTGTTATGTTTAGCGTCATGTTTGGGAAAGGATAAGTAAACATGGAAAGTGGTAGCTTAATGGCAAGGGTTTGAATGCTGATCGGAAGATTGTAGGTTCAGTTGGCATCAACGCCAACGACTCTGTTCTGGAACATTCTATTAACTGTAAAATTAACTGCAAAGCTGTAAATTACTAAATGGTAGATTAGACCTTTTTTTTTTTTAGTACAATACCAACAATGAGAAAAAGCTAATGAAAAACTACCAGCGAGTATTAAATCAAGACCTGTTAACCTTATGGCCTCAAACTCATGCATTGTTTTTTTTAGCATCCATTTTCATCATTATTATCAAATCTTTCCCCAACCATTATATTCGCCCGGGCAACCAGCATCATGGCATACTTGATATCAGCCCCTTTTGCCCCAGAAACCACGAAACAGCCTTTAGCATGGATTATTATGAATTAAAAGTAAAGCCTGCTCGCTTTTTTTATCCTAAAAGCTTTTTAAATGCAGACTTCCGCTTGTTGGTAAATACACAGACAAATTAAAAAGAACAACTTCTGCTCCATTTTCATAATTGTGCTCTGCTGCTCAGGGGGAAGTGCTGGCCTTGCAGCAATCCCAGCGAACGATCGATACACCACTGTCTCCAGAGTTCGCAAGAGTTAATCATATTGTAGTGTAAGAAGCACGTTGGGGAAAAAATACACTGCTTTTTTGAGTCCCTATTAAACCTCAGAATCGGAGACGTGGCACTAATATTTTTTTGCTGTAACTTTCCCATAAACTTACTTGAGGTCAAATCTTTACTAACGCAGAATCCAACCAGTCAGATACCAATTTCCCCCGAAGGTCCCAGTCAGTAACTGGGCTGCGCTTTTTTACTGAAAAAGTCCTGGTCCGCTGCCCAATCAGCCCCAAAACCTTAAATCAAGAGGGATCTGATAGGAAGTGGTAGCTTAATGGTTAAGGCTGTGGTTCCTCAATATTTCGCTCTTTAAATGTGCGTTCCATTCCAAGCTCCAACTGCTGGGCCCCTGAGCAAGGCCCTTAACCCTTAACTGCTCAGTTGTATAAATGGAAGGTGGGGATATTGGGGGGGAATGGTAACCGTAGAGTTTAACTGATTTCCAGACTAAGCGTTTAACGAGTTAAGAAAAACATTTAAAAAATCAGAGAGAGTGTCTAACTAAAGTGTAATTTAACCAGTCACAGTTTATTTTGTCAATTCTGGGCCCCTGAGCAAGGCCCTTGACCCATAACTGCTTAACTGTATAAATGCAAGGTGGGGAATGATAACTGTAGAGTTAAACTGATTTCCAGACCAAGTGTTCAACGAGTTAAGAAAAACATTAAAAACTCAGGGTGTCTGATTGACATGTAAATCAACCAATGTTGGGCCTTTGAGCAAGGCCCCTAACCCTTAACCGCTCCTGCTTTTTTTTTTGTAGGCATATGCAAGTCACTCTGGATAAGGGTGTGTGTCAAATGTAAAAAAAATTAAATCTGAGCAGGCAGAGCTGAAAGCTCCAGTGCTCTGATAGAAGAACATGGACTCACAAGCCTTGACTGATCTTCTTAGCAGTCACCCAGTAGTGGTTTCTTCTCTGTTCCGCTTCACCGCCTCTCTTTTTATCTTTCTGGCTTTATGAACGGTTTCTCTTGTCCTCAATCCCTTTTCTTGTCGCGGGTTCAAGTCAGTAAAGTTTTATTTGATGGAAATGAGTCACTGGTTGTTTATTCGAGCCACGACTGCCTGCTCCCAGACCCGGCGCTCCACTCAGGACTATAAATCAGATGTAGAATTCATTTCTTTATTGGTGTCGTATCTGCAGAGCCGAGAATCTCAGAGGACTTCGTGGCAGAAGATGTAGCTGAGTCATTAAAATCCGATTGTACATCGCTATAAAATGTGACGTCATTCGTTGATTGATTATTTTTGCCTTTATTTGTTCTGAACATTGTTTTAGGCGTATTGAACAGTCAGTTTAGTGTTGGACTGCTGATTGGAAGATTGTGTGTTCGATTCCCAGCAGTGTTCGGTTCCCAGCACGTCCCTTATAACTACTCATTTCAATCAGAAAAAAAGTCAAATAGGATTATTAACTTCCTGAAAATTAATAAGATTTAAATTTATTACAAATTATTTATCAGTCGAGTTTAATTTACCCCAAAATTCTATCTTTATAGATGAAAAAGAAGAAGTGATCCAGAATCCTTGCTGGTTATCGCATAAGGTTTCTATTAAAATGTAGTAAAAATCGACTTGTTTTTGTTGCTTTGCTGTAAATGGTATAAATCTTGTTTAATCAACTTTCTAAAAAAATGTATAACGATAATAATAATAATTTTTCTTTCTAAACATGACATGAGAAAATAATTACAACATAAAAAGACAAATTGTTTAATAATTAGATTAGATTAGATACAGATGTACAGAGCCAATGAAATGCAGTTAGCATCTAACAGGAAGTGCATATGTGGGCCTCTTTACAGTAAATAGCAGTGTAATAAATAAGGGTATGTGGTTTATAATACTGGGGTGGGAGTGAGTAATGTACAGAGGGGCAGTAGTGTGTAATATATGGTATCTATAAATCTATTTCTCCTTTCGGCTGTTCTCTTTTAGGGGTCACCACAGCGAATCATCTGTCTCCCCCTAACCCTATTCTCTACATCCTCTTCACTCACACACACTAACTTCATGTCCTCGTTTATCACATCCATATACCTCCTCTCTGCTCTTCCTCCTTACCTTCTCTGCCTGGTAGCTTCATTTCTCCTACCAACATCCTCCTACCAATATATTCACTATCCATCCTCTGGACATGTCCAAACCACCTCAATCTGGACTCCCCGACTTTCTCCTCAAAACATCTAACATGGGCCGTCCCCCTGATGAACTCGTTTTTCTAATCCTGTCGGATGCCCTTCCTGACAAAACCCTCTCTATTTATCCAGGCTTGGGACTGGCAGTGAGGTTCTAAATTATTATCTATAAATAAGGGTATATATGTATGTATATATATATAGTATATACAGTTATAGCTGTGGCAGGAATGAACATAACGGATATATACTCATATATTTACATTTACATTTACAGCATTTGGCAGACGCCCTTATCCAGAGCGACTTACAATATCCCTTGTTATACAACTGAGCAATTGGGGGTTAAGGGCCCTTGTTCAGGGGCTCAGCAGTGGTGGCTTGGTGGAGCTGGGAATCGAACCCACAACCTTTGGGTTGGTAATCCAACACCTAACCATGAGCCACCACTTCCCCCCACATATATGAGTGTTTGGATGATACAGTAAATACAGAGTAAATATGGATGGAATAGAGAGAAGTGTAAGGATGAATAGTTATGGATGGTGCAAAGATGCATAATGATAAAGAAGTACAAAAAGTACAGAAAGTTGGCAGAAAGTTGTACGTGTCAGGTGATCTGTTCGAAGCTCCATCAATTGTTCTTGTTCATCCAATATTTTTTTTCACCTGAAGTACAAAAGATTAGCAGCAGTCAATACCAGAATGGTTTGTTTAAAAAAACAAGAGAAAAAAGGAAAGTAACAGGTAGAGTTTCAGCTTAAGGTTTCCTGCCTTTTAATTATTTTGCTTTGAGACTCACTCGCTTTAATTATGCTGCGACTCTGAAATCTCCGCTTTCCAGGTGTTCGATGAACCAGACTGACGAGTAAGACTGTCTTGAAATACATTAAGTATGTTTATCTACTGAAAAAGTAAACAACTGTCATGTTGATGGACACAATAGTTCTGCTAAGCAACCTCCTGCTAAAATCTGTAGCAAAGAGCAAGACATTAGAAACATCGGTCTCGACCCTGAAGCCTGCAGAGCTCTGTGACCCAGCGTCATGTTAGCCAGTGGCAATTAGCAGGCCATAGATCTGTCTCTCTCACTTGCGCTCTCTCTCTCTCTCTCTCTCTCGCTTGTGCTCTCTCTCTCTTTCTTTTATTCTCTCTCTTTCTCTCTTCCCTGCTCTCTCGCTTTCTCTCTCTCTCTTTCTTTCTCTCTCTCTCTTTCTTTCTCTCTCTCTCTCTTTATCTCTCTTTCTTTCTTTAATTCTCTTTCTCTCTTGCTCTCTTTCTCTTTTTCTCTCTCTCCGTCCTTTGCTGAAGGGGAAGTCGAGGGCAGGTAGACTCTAATATTAACTCCGATCCAGGAAAGGGATGTGAGGTTCCACTGAAATGACAAATCCCCACGCATCCATCAAATCGATTCCACTCTTCCGTCTTCTCCATAATGAAGTGTTGCTTAAAGAAAGTGTGGAAAGCAAACACACACTGAAGGTCAGACGAGCAGATCAGCGCATCAGCTTCAATACAACATTTGTTCCCGCAATCTTTAATAGAGATGGTAGCTCAGTAGTTAAGAAGTTGGAATGCTTATCCCAAGACCATTGGGTCAATTCTCAACACCACCTTAACCCTCAACTGCTTGGTTTAATAAGGTAATGCAGGATGCTTTGGGATAAAGGTGTCGTCTGCCTTGTGCCAGAAATGTAAATCAATTAACAACCGCAGGCATCACAGTGCACTTCTGTCTCGTTTCGGATTGGAATGATATAATTACATTTCAGCTTTTAGGGTTTGCTACCGAGATGATTTTTTAAACGACAGAATCACACTTACGGTACACGTCTAAATTAAAATTGTAATTATTAATGCTGCCCTGAGAACTAAGACCAATTAGCATAAAAACAATAAATGCAATTTCACAGAATCAGCCTGGATCTAAAAAGCGTCCAGTTGGTCTATAAAACCTTCTGGCCAGCCACAGCCAGCGCACTAATCAGGTGATATCAGCCAACGGCAATGCTGCGGCTCATATTTCAGGGCTCCAGACTCCCTGCTGTTGTTAAACGTCAGTGCATGTTGCACTGTTTCTAGGTTATATACACACCAGCTTGATGGGGACTGTTTTACAGCCGGGACCTTGAGCCTCGGCTCCGGTGGGACTAAGCAGGAAGGATTTGTGAGTGGCTCTGGTGTAAATGCACTAAGCACACTGTTTTTTTTTCACTTCCCTGGCGTGCCACGCTTCTCCATCTCGGCCAGGGTGTCAGTCTGATTTATTTAACCGCTGTCCAGGGACGCAGCAAGCAATCAACCAGAGCAGTCAGGCAAACAGCTTCTACCAGATTCGGCTTCTTTCTCCAGGTGCTAGCATGGAAGAAAAATCGCTAAGTGATCACTCAGTATCTTTACCTTTCCTTTCTGAGGCTGGGAAATGTCCTCAGAAGAGAAATACCTGCAACTGGTGTTAATTAAAAAAACATAAAAATGCATTTTTATTCAACCAACTGCGCAGTTGAGTGTTAAGGGCTTTGCTCGGTGGCCCATCAGTGGCAAACTAAACTTCCTTTTGTGATTGGTTGCTTTTAAATGTCAGCTCCCTCTTAATTTTAACATTTTTTATTATCTTGTTGACCAATTAGTCACCGAATAGCTTTCTGCTTGAAATTTCCTCCACTATCACCTCCTCCCATTTATCCAACTAAGCAGTTAAGGGTTAAGATCCTTGTTTGGGAACCCAAAAGTGGCAGTTTAGGGGTGCTGGGAATTAAACTCAGCAGCCCAACACTTTCACTGCCTCCACTGAGCTACCATTTGACTTACCTAGTTTCTTCAATGACCTTTATTTATGCAGTTCATGTTTTTAGATCGGTCTTGTTTAGATCCCATTAGTCTGAAAGCCTTCAGCAGGAGACTACAGGGTGTAAGGTTTTACAGGAAGTAGAGAAAAGTGCCAAATCCACTAGAAGGCTACATTTTAAGAGTGTGTCATGTGCCCTTGGCCGAAGCGACTTTTATTTGTCTCCTTTTTTTTTAATTTAACAGAGCCGTTAAAGGTTGAGGACGTGTTTCGGGGCCCAACAGTGACAGTTTGGTATTACTGAAAATTTAATCCAGATCCTTCCATCAGTGGGCCGATATCTTTACTATTGAGCTACCACTTCATACAAACTCTAAACCCAGTCAATTAGATGCTATTATATGAGTATGAGTGTCCTAACCCGTCCTGGAGGGTCAGGGTGTCCTGCAGTTTGTCCTGAGTTTAGCTCCAAATTGCCTTAACACACCTACCTGTGAGTTTCTAGTGAACCTAGCAAGATCTTGATTAGTTGGTTTCGGTGTGTTCGATTAGGGTTGGTGCTAAACTCTGCAGGACACCCCGACCCTCCAGGACCGAGATTGGACATTGCTGTATTAGACGCTGTAATTATCTTTAATTTTGTATTATACACTTCCACATGGAAATGACGCATTATCACGTAAGGAATAGAGGGATTTGACTCATGACAGTGTAGGCAGAAAAAAGCACATGGATTCGGATACTTTCAGATCAGATTTAGGCCTCATTTGTATGTGGTAATAAATGTGATATGAATCGGATACGTGCATTAGCACAGATTGGATTTTCACTTGTTAATGCAAGTTTATATTTAAGACATTTGGCAGACGTCCTTATCGAGAGTGACTTACGTTATTCTCTGTTACACAAATAGGGGTTAAGGGCCTTACTCGGGGGCCCAACAGTGGTAGCTTGGTGGTGCTGGGAATCAAACCCCGGTCTTTAAGGTGGTAGTACAACGCTTTAACCACAGCACTACCAATTCAACAACAGCAACATATAAGAACTTACACCAACTGTGTATTTTAATATTTATTAATTTTGTTCATGGACTCGGATCAGAATGTTCGGGACTCGGATCAGAGACAGAGGCAGTTTTAACAATCTAAGATTAAAGGTTTTTTTTTTCTTTAGCACACGCTGTGGCTGATTGGAAACACACACACACACACACACACCAGGCGCTCCTTCTCTCCCAGCGGTTCTCCGCCTAAAGAGATTATTGTTTTGCTGACTTTTAAATATGATGATTATGAAAGCAAAATACTGAATAATTATTCCATCTTCCATTCATTGATTATCACATGGTTTTTTCTTCCTTTTCCTGTCAGTATGTCTACATCGGGTAGTTTTGCTGTGTATATTGTAAATGCAGACATTTGAGACATCTTTTAAAACATTTGAGTTTTAAAAGATGATGTAAGCAGGTCATCAAAACATATCGGAAGTAATCACTAAATCGGAATCGGACATCAAGACCTGCATGGCTTCTGTTAAGCCATTAGAATATTTAACTTAAAGTTTCTGTGAATAATGGATCTTTTATTCGTTTTCTTTCTGCTGTCAGATGATCAGATCCGTTAGAGCACCAACAGAACTTCAGCCGAAAACTCAGTAATGAGCGATAGGAATCATTGGTCAGTTGACAGCAAAGACTGCTGGAGCATCTGGAACTTTAGGTTAGACTCAGAAGATTAGCATGAAGGGTCTCAGGATGGAGGTGATTCGTGATTTGTCTAAAACGTTAATGACATCACAACTCAGGATTCTACGAGAGCATAGGTTTATAAACCAAAACCTTAAACCTGAAGCGTCTGGACTGTTATAGCGCTTCTGTGCTGCGGGTGGCTGATGTTTGATCTCCGGCTTGGCAGTTTACTTTAGTGTGTTAGTGTTTTAGCTACGTGTGGATTCATGCACCCCGTGGAGGTCTGGTGGGAAAAAAAATAATCAACCAATAGAAAGCACTGAATTTAAATATCATTTATTCGATCATTTTTGCGGTGTGGATAAGCGAGTGTGACACTGCACAGGTAGCGCAGTCCCTGTCCATCATGTTCTGGCTCTGATTAGCCGACGTGGCGTTTGGGTTTTAGCTGGACCATCTGCTGCTTTAATTACACCCCGAGACGTGCATCCGGATCAAACAGCCAGGCCCGCTCACCACCACCACGCTTTAGAATATTCAGCCTTAATGAGCACGGCTGCTTCTCAGCACCTAGCCACGGCTGGCTAATCATCACCGACTTACCAAATAGGCTCCAATTAGGCCCCTCTCCATACCCTCTGTGACATTTCAGGGGTAATTGTGTTTCACGATGGTGACTTACGCGTCAGTGGCTCGTGTAGCCGTCACCTCCTACACAAAAGACGGCGGTCTCATTAACCCTCTGAAGCCCGGCGGAGTTTTAAATGGAAGAGGAAAAGAGAGCTCGCCGTAATTCACGTTCTTCATCCGTTCTTCTTTCCAAGACAGCCATAATATCCTCCAGCAGCGTTCAGCACACTGACCCCTGACTACACCAACAGCAACACTACCAGGAGAAATGTCTGTGTCTGTGTCTGTGTGTGTGTGTGTGTGTGTGTGTGTAAGATGTGTGATTTAGAAGGTCAGCAGGATTCACACAACTAAATGGCAAGACTGTCTTGTTCATATACTGTTTTACCAAGACACTGAATCTCATTAACTCTCTTTCTCTCTCTCTCTCTCTCTTTTTCTCACTCTCTTCTCTCTCTCTCGTTTTAACTTGCTTTTTTTCTTTCTTTCTTTCTTTCTCTTTCTCTTTTTCTCTTTCTCTCTCTCTCTCTCTCTCTTTCTTTCTCACTTCCTTTTTCCCCCTCTCTCTTTTATACAGGTGGCCAATCTGGCATGTTCTATCTCCAACAATGAGGAAGGGGTGAAGCTTGTGCGCATGGCTGCTACGCAGATTGACAGTTTGTGTCCTCAGGTACCGTGTCCTCCGTTAAACACTCATAACTGGTCACACAGCAGCTTTACAGATATACAGATGTGGGTTCGGAACATTAGAAACCAGATGTGTAAATGAAGCGCATTCTTATTTAGAAGTTCTAGTAAAGTGATGAGTTTTTGGTCTGACTTTTAAACCACAATATGTCATGATGGAAATGATGTCCTGTATTAATGTATAATATCCTGATTATAGTTTCAGTGTTAGCTGAATACCGGAAACTTTCCCCAAATCAGCTAGGTGGTCCTGGGAATTGAACCGACAACATTCCGATCAGAAGTCCAACACTTTTTCTACTATTAATTCATTCGAGATTGAAGTGTGTGATTACGGAACTTCATTTCGAACCTTTTGAAGCAAAGCGAGAACAAAAAATAAATCATAAAAAGGTTTTTTTTTTGAGATACATTATTCAAAATTCAATTAAAGATGCAGATAATTCTGCTTTATATGGAATTTTCGTGGGTCATGAACAAAAAAACAGACTTGAGATTTGTGAAAAAGTAATGATTTTTCCTCGACATGATGAATACTCACTCACGCTCTTCATCTCTTCGCTGTAATCTGTTAAATTTCTCATAAAAACAGCAGTCAATCATGTAAAGATTCATGCAGACCAAAAGAGCTGTGGAAATGACTCAGTTCATCAGAATAAAAAGAGTAAGAAAAGAGATTTCTATTCAAAATGAAAGAAAGGAATAACCTTGAAGTCTGGAGTGTTATGTTCGTGTAGATATGGATGTATGTAGATATATTTCTATTGCTGTACAATTTCACATGACGTGCTTATATGATTGCTCTGTTTGAACGTCTCTTCTTATTTTAAGATGGTACTGATTTGTTCCAATCTTCACCCAGGTGATCAATGCTGCGCTGACGCTGGCGGCTCGTCCCCAGAGCAAGGTGGCTCAGGACAACATGGACGTGTTCAAAGATCAATGGGAGAAGCAGGTGCGCATCCTGACCGAGGCGGTGGATGACATCACCTCTGTCGACGACTTCTTGTCCGTGTCAGGTAAAGTAAGAGTGACTTATGAGAAGAGTGACTTATAAGAAGTTGAGTGTTGAGGGTCTTTCTCAGGGGGCCCCAGAGGTGGCATATGACATCATTGTAATATTCGTCTTACAACAGCAAAATGAGATCACTTGGAGGACAAATATTACAATGATGTCACATTACATAAATATGGTCATGTGACGTATCCTTGTAATATTCGTTCAAAATTTCATTCACTCAAGGTTCAAGGTTCAAGGAGCTTTATTGTCATTTCAGCCATATCTAGCAGATGTACAGAGTGAAATGAGATAACGTTTCTCCAGGACCCCCTGGTGCTACACAGAACATAGAATATACAAAACAACAAAGAGCCACTAAACAGGATAGACATAAAGTGCATGTGTGCAACCTGGTGCAGACAGTGCAGAACAGACAGTGCAATAAACAATACGAACATTACAACGACAGTGCAAATCAGACAGTAGAGAACAGAACAGAACATAACATAAAGCTGGACAGAACATTCAATAGCGCCAACCAGATTATAAAATGAGGTAAGACATGTAATGTGCAAATTAACCGTATTGTGCAAATAGCATTATAGCATAATAAAGCGACTGTGCTTATATTTTGGTTTTGCTTTATTTTTTTCCCCCTCTGTGTCTCCAGAAAACCACATCCTGGAGGACGTGAACAAGTGTGTGATAGCCCTGCAGGAGGGAGACATGGACACACTGGACAGGACAGCGGGGGCAATCAGAGGTCGCGCCGCTCGCGTGGTCCACATCATCAATGCCGAGATGGAGAACTACGAGCCGGGCGTGTACACCGAGCGAGTCCTGGAGTCCATCAAGCTGCTGTCTGAAACCGGTGAGCCGCCACCATCTACCACCACAATGCACTTCCACAGAGGAACCATTTCTCATCTTTCCATGACACTTCTGGGTTTCAACCACCTGGAGATACTTAAACAGAGCTTTAGGTTTGGAACTGGTGATGGAGGAACTGGTGCTAAAGGGTTCGAAGAGGAGAGATGATAGTTGGTAGTGAAACTCTATCAGGTAAAGACGGGAGCAAAAGGCAGGAGGGAGAGGAAAGGGAGTAAGAAGAACAATGTCATCATTGTGTTGGAAATTCTTACGTTTTTGCTTTACTGTAAATTGCTGTACACTCAGCATCACAGCAACACCCTTTTGCTTTCCTGCCTCTCAGCAGTTGATTTTAAACAATAATAGAGTTGTTTGTGAAGGAACAGTACATCACGAGGTGGTCAGCTTTTTCTATTTCCTTTCTCGTTCCTGCTTCAACACGCCGGCGGAGATAAAAGCGGTTTCCTCTCATCAGCCTGCTGCTCTTATAGAGTGTAATTTGAAAGCACCGGGTCCCCAGCGGGAGAGAAATCTTTCTGGCGATGGCGTGTTTAGGCTCGCTGTGGCGTCCATCAGAGATCAAATTGCAGCCTTCTTCAAACCGACATCGGACGCTGGAAGGTGGTATTTGGGAAAAAAAAACTGATGATGAATGAATCAGAGTTGAAAGAAAGTGACAGGTGGCACCTGAAGTCTGGCTCTCACACCCACTTCCTGCCTTTAACAAAAGCCTGTTCGACTCTCTATTACAGCTGCTCTTCTCAAAACACTCGTCTGAACCTTTTTCTCGTTGTGTAAAAACATCTGTAATTAATAGAAGTACAAATAAAAAGAAGGAAAAATGTTAAAGAAAGGAAGGAAAGGAAGGAAAGGAGAAACTGATGGATGGATGGATGGATGGATGGATGGATGGATGGAGAGGAGAGAAGAGGATGAAGGGAGGAAGAAGAGAAGGGGAAAAATTATGAAAGGAAAAAAGGAGGAAAAGGAGAAAAGAAAGAAAGAAATGAAGAAAGGGAAAAATTGATAAAAGGAAGGAAGGAAAAAGGAGAACCTAATGAAGGGAAGGAAGGAGTTATGTATGGATGGATAGATGGAGGGATGGATGAATAGAAGGAAGGAAGGAAGGAAAGAAAGACACCTTAAGGAAATAATAAAGGAAAACTGAAAATGGAAAAATTAAATAAAGTAAAGCAAAAAAGAAAAGAAAGCAGGAAGATTTTTACCCGCCTTTCTTCCCTTTTTTCTTCCTTCCTACCTGTTTGAATTTTCTCTTTGCTTTCCTCCTTTTTTTCTTTATTCCTCCCTTTCTTTTCACACAGAGCACACTAACCGTTTTTTGATTTTTGTACGTGTTCACTATTTTTCCACTCATTTGCTGATATCAGTATGCGGCCTCATCACATGACACGGGGATCTTTTGGTTGATTTTACACCATTGATTGTTCCTCATCATCAAACTATCAGACGAATAACTGCCCCGCCCTCTTTTCAAAGACTGTCTGCGATAGGCTGGGGTTGCTGTAATGGACAGGGGCAGCAATTCGCTTATATGCTATAACCTCAAGTGGATAACACTTAATCTCATATTAACTGTTAAAAAAAGTGCACACACACACACACACACACACACAAACACACACACACTTTTATTACTGGACCTCACACACTCTTTGAAGCCAGCATAGCACTTGAGCTCTCAGCATGTCCCTCACACACGCTGTGTCCCTTTACAGCAGGAACGTATGAGAAATGATGTGATCAGTGTTTATTTCTGTCTGATCAGCAGATACTGTAAGATGATGCTGGAGCTCCAGACCTTCAACTACAGCTTCATATGAAGGAGAATAAACCGCCGTGTGTGTGTGTGTGTGTGAATACGGAACAATTCATAATTGTTTAAAGTCCTTGAAGAACTTTCAGTAACTTCACCACATTAGTGAATTAAAAATAAATGAATAAATAAATGAATGAATGAATGTGTAACTGAAGTCCAGATAAACAATCTGTTGCTATAGCGACGAAAACAGAAACGTTGATTCGTTGGTATCTAACAACACACTTGTATCTTCATCACACTCTTCGATTCGCACTCGTTCTCGTTCTTCTCGCTCTGCTTCAGCGATGTTACTCCAGATCAGCTGAATTCGGTTTTTATTCGGTGTTTAAATGCGCTCTGGCGGAGGAGAAGCGCATGAGGGATGTGAGAAGTCAAAGAAACAGAATAAAAACCAAAGAAAGTTTCTGGATTCATTATCTGAACGCTGCTTAGTGAAGATTCATCTCCAGTCAGAGAGAGGAAAACGGTTTTTACAGAGAGCAGAGTGACGGAAAAAAAACAAAAAAAAAAAAGCAGAAAAGTGACGGAAAAAGCAGAAGAGTGATGAAAAAAGCAGAAGAGTGACGGAGAAAAAAGCAGAAGAGTGACGGAAAAAAGCAGAAGAGTGACGGAAAAAAAAAAAGCAGAAAAGTGACGGAAAAAAAACAGAAGAGTGATGAAAAAAGCAGAAGAGTGACGGAAAAAAAAAGCAAAGGGAGTGATAAAAAAAAAGCAGAAGATTCTGTATGAACACAACGCACTACAAAAATAAATAAGGCTCATTGAACAAGGCAAATAGTGAGTGATTGAGGAGGGATGGAGGGGGGGAGGAAAAAGTCTATAAGAGGGAAGAAGGAAGGAATGAAGGAAGTAAGGAAGGAAGAAAGGAAAAAGTCTATAAAAGGGAGAGTGGGAAGAAAGAAAGAAAGGAATAAGAAAGGAAGGAAAATGTCTGGAAGGAAAAGTCCAGACGGAAGGAAGGATGGAAGGAAAGAAGGAAGGTAGTCAGAAAGAAAGTAAAATGTTGGAAGAAAAGATGTCAAAAGAAGATGAATGAAAGAAGAAAGTGTGTAAGGAAAAATGAAACGGATGAAAGAAGTCTGAAAGGAAGAAAAGAAAAAGAAAAGTGTGTGTTCATGAAGTGTATTTAGAGGAAGTTTTTCTGTATGAACAGATTATGAACAACAAAACTTTAAACTTAAACACATAAAAGATAAAAAAAGACAGATTTCTTTCAAATTCTTCTCTTCATGCAATGAGAAATCAGCAAATGTTAAACCTTATCTCACTGGACACCCCCCCATTCTTCTGTCTCTCTCTCTCTCTCGTCTCTGTCTTGCTCTCTCTCTCTTTCTCTCTCTCTCTCTCGTCTCTCTCTCTCTCTCTCTCTCTCTCTCTCTCTCTCTCTCTCTCTCTGTCTCTCTCTCTCTCACTTATTCTCTTTGTCTCTTTCTCTGTCTGTCTCGCTCTCTTTCTCTCTCTGTCTCTCTCGTTTTCTCTCTCTCTTTCTCTCTCTGCAGTGATGCCCCGCTTTGCCGAGCAGGTGGAAGTGGCCATTGAAGCTCTGAGCACTAACCCTCCTCAGCCCTTTGAGGAAAACGAGTTCATCGACGCTTCTCGTCTGGTCTACGACGGCGTGCGTGACATCAGGAAAGCCGTCCTCATGATACGAGTGAGCATCCATAAACAACCACGCGGTTATAATGCGTCATAGCGAGTTAGAAGTCAAGTACACATAACACAACACTTTATAAAGCTTCGATGTTCTCAAAAAGTGACTTAAGGTTAAAAAAACAATTCTGAAGGATGACATTGGAGCCTCACAGCAATACATAAGCCGGTTATTTGTCCCGACACTGATAATGAACTCATCTCATTCCGGCGCACAAAAGCAAGTGAATTATTTTCCAGTAACATCTGGTGCACTGTAATAATACAATAACCGCCGCACGCCGTCTCCGATTCTCCGGCATACATCTGCTCCTGGAGCACTTAATGACTTCTACATATGGTTTAATGTGTTTTATACAGCCATTTATTCCACACAGTCGCTCCCTTAGCTGTTGGATTCAATAACAGTAACACTTTTCCATGTGACTGTGTGATTAATTATTATTATTATTATTATTATTATCATTATTATTATTAATCATCAGTAAAAGAAGAAAAAGAATAAGAAGCTAAAGAACTAATCAGGGAAATTATTTCCTGCTAGACGTCTTTCAAATTTAAAAAGTTTTAAAAAATGTTTAATTTTGCATTTGTGTCTGATGATACGTGATGATCTGTAACGCAGCCTGCGGTGTCATAACACTTCTTAACACACCGATTCCTCCTCCTGTGGGTTAATTGTTGCACTTAACATAACTTCTGTTATGCAGGAGGGGCTTATAGAGCTGCGGAAACACCAGTCTAATGTCACTTTTGCATAAGTCTGATACACGAGTCAGGACAAGCTGGTTAAGCTTTAACCCCCAGTTGCTCAGCTGTATAAAAGAGATAAATGTAAGCCACTCTGGATAAGGACGTCTGATGATGATAGTCTCTATGCACACAGCTTGTCCAAGACACAGTATGTTATAATGCATTATAAACTTTTACTACTCTAGTAACTGTATTATAAACTGCAACTCTTTCCAGTACAGTGACAAACTTTCGTGCTGTAGCCTGTTTATTATGCCTTATAATCACTACATATAAATTCCTTATATCATTTATAAAATATGTTCAAATTCCTTTCAGTCTAATATAAACTATAAATCGTGAATTAAATATTATATTATTATTATTATTATTATTATTATTATCAATTGTAATTAGTTATAATAATAATGATCTTGATGATGACATCATCAGCATCTGTAAGCATGCACCCTGTTATAACATACACCATTTTATAATGCATTATAAACTCTTTCTTCTATAGTTACTATAGTATAAAGTGTAACTCATCTGGTTCAGTGACATAAAACATTCAATGTGTTTATTACATGGCGTTCACGGTTATAATGCTATAATCACTGTTATAATGCTATAATAACTGTTATATTGCGATGATCACTGTTATAATGCGTTTCATACATTATAATCATAATTTCTTTCATTTAGTTCCAGTAAAATAACTTATTAAATACTTTTATTGCACGTTACGTCTTTCAGCGATATTAACTGCACTGTAAACTGTAATAACTCCTTCAGCTCAGTGACATAATGTGATAAATTTATTCATTACACGATGAAGACCATTTATAATGCTGTATAATCTCTAAACATGAATTATAAATATCCTGCAGCCTAATATAAGCTCTTAATCATTTGGTTTTGTTAACATAACTTATTAAATAGATGTATTTTTCCTTAAATAGGTCATTTATAATGACTTATAATCTATACACCATGTTATAATGCAGTATTCACTTTTTCTGGTAAAAGAGCTATGGAACATAAAAACATACTTCTCTGGTCCTGTTTTATAATCGCTTTCAAATCATGTTATACACCATGCATAAGGGCTTAATTCCCTAATTATGTATAACTTTATAATGGCAGGTTACATTAGTACATTTTCTAATGTATTATAACACATTTATTCAATTAATTAATCATTTACACAGAGATGCTGTTAGACGTTTTCACGCATTATAATTAGTTAGTTATATATATAGTTAGTTATAATTAGTTACTTATATAAGTTATAATGCATTAGACAATAAAACAGTGCACAGCAGCTTATAATGCATTATTACATTAGCTGGGTTTATTGATAGCTTTTACAATTAATGCTGAACACATGGTGCATGTTGTATAACCGACAATAAACATGTTTATAATGCGTTATGAACACAATATGACTTTTTTCACTGTATGTACTCTATCATTATATAAAGTATGTTAAAAAAGTATGTTCTATATGAAGCTGCATGCATATGAAGATGCATATGGTTATAAGTAGTATGAATGTAATGCAGACGTTCGACATTTTTATATTATCACATTCGCACATATGCAATTTAACTACAGAGGATAGAGAGAGGGTTTTTTTCTGTGAATCACTTGAAACGGGTTGCATTTTATGCCACTTTCGCTTTCCATCTTCCACAAATGATAAGTCATCTGTCCCGCGGACTCATGGGAAAGTGACGTGTTCGTCATGTGGGTACTTTTGATTCCGGGCAGGAGTAGTAGATCATCCAGGAACTTTTTCTGTACCGCATTTCACATATTAAGAATTCATACAAAATCTCACATACTCAGTTTCGCCTACTATATAGTATAGAAGTATGAGATATAAGATGAAGACTTTTTTTTTTTTTTTTTATTGCGTCCCAGAAAAAAACCCAGCAGAAGAAAATACATAGCGGACAGATGTAGCGAACGCTGTCTAAAAGCGGAGCTGTGGATTGGCACTCAGAAGGAGAAGTGCCAGATAATTGAGCAGCAGAGATCTGCTTTCTGCAGAGAAAAACACACTCGTGACCTGTTCGAAAGCCACAACCAGCCAGAAACTGTGCTGCCCCTGCCTGCTAAGATTATTAGTAGCCAGTCGGCTTTGACCTTTTTTCAGCTTATGCAATTTGATGGTCTTTGTTCCTGACGAGTGGTTGTATAGCTGGTTGTAAGTTGCACGTACGTCCCAGAGTCATCAAACCTCGTTTGCATCAGTGGAAAGCCAAGCGAAGCGAGTTTGAGGTTTTTTCTGTCAATGAAAATTGTTTTGAAAGAGTTGACCAACAGTACCGACGTTCATAAGCTATGTGATATTCAGAGCGACAGATTGGCAGCATACATCTATTTACTGCATATTTGACCTCATTTACTCCTCTTTTGCATATAAAAATAATCTGAACATTTAGAAAAGTGTGATGATGATGATGTTAATTGGCTGGAACGGATTGTCTGTATTTTCATTATTTCTTGCAATTTGTATTGCAATACACGTTTTAGCCTTAAAAACTCGCTTCTACAACAAATTCAACTCCTATGGCGAGATTCCACCGTATTTATAATTCTATATGCTAATTTATGCTGAATTGAAGAGAAAAAGCATCAAGGATAAAGTATATAAGCTGCATATGAAGCATAAAATATTCAATTTATTGATATTTATTTATACGTCTTTAGCTTTGTATCATCTCAAATTTGGTCCACAGATAATTAAAAATAAACTGAAATCAGATCATCGATGCGTCTGGAAACAGGAATGATCTCGCTGTGCAGGAACCCACTGACTTTTTTAATCATTTAAACACAGAATAGATAGAACAAGAAAGAAAAAGATGTTAATATTGATTGCAGGCACTTTCATTTTATCCCTGTAGTTTTTGGAGACATCATTTAGGCTTCAGGTCTGCTTGCTCCAGAGAGGGTGGATGGCGCTGATGCTCCATCTTCATAATTACAAGATAGATATGAACAAAATCTTTTATTCATCACATGAAGCGATGTGATGCGATGTGATAGGGGAATTTATGGTTACAGTGCACACACTTGCACATGGAAGATTTTATTTGAAAAAAAACCAAAAAACAATGATGTAATTGGCGTGAAACCGGAGCGGTGTGAATTATTGATGCCGAGCTGTCTGTTCGTGTAGCTGACACGTCTTGAGAAACATTCACAGCTCCTGTTTGTTCAGAGAGAAGTGCAGACAAAATACACCAGGACATGCCAGTCTGATTGGACACTTCAGAAAAATATTATGTAGGTGTTTGTTAGCCAGGTGAGGTGGATGGATGTGATGTGTAAATTAACTCCAAATAACACGCAGGTTAAGTTCGATGTTTATTCAACAACAAACCGCTGGACCTGTGATACTTGGACCCACTTATCTCTTCTATAAGCTATATTTCCGCTTGAGTTCCGTCCAGGGTCTTTATAATAAACCTATGCTTCTGTTTTCCCTCCAGACTCCTGAAGAGCTCGAGGACGACTCAGATTTTGAGCAGGAAGACTATGACACCAGGAGCCGAACCAGCGTCCAGACCGAAGACGATCAGCTCATCGCCGGCCAGAGCGCAAGGGTGAGTAAGCTTTGAGTAGTCGTTCTCTTTTCAGTGACATTAAAAAGTAGACATCATCCTAAATAAGCTTTAGCTGTAGATTAAGATCCAGTTTTTCTCTGAAGCCTTTTTCACCAAAAACAATTCTTGTCCAGTGCCCAGAATTCCGAGTTCAGTGGGCTTTTAGCTCACCCTAGTTTCCTGAGAAAGTAAAAGTGCTGTTGTGCCTTCCTGATCAGCATTGAGGTATTAATGTTCTTGGCAAGATCCTCTGCTATATGGACACCAAGGAACTTGATGCTATTCACATGCTTCACTTCAGCCTCATCACTCTAAATAGGAGTGTGTGTGTGAGACTTTTGCTGGAATGTCATTGGCCCTCAATCAGCTCCTGGTCTTATTGGTATTCACATATTAAGGTTGTTGTTGTAACAACACTCTGCCAGGTGTGCCACAGATCAGGTCTAGCACCATGGTGTCATCTGCGAACTTGATTATGGTGTTGGAACTGTTGGCACAGGTATGTGGTCATGGGTGAAGAGGGAATAGATGATTGGGCTAAGCACACAGCTTTGTGGTACACCAGTGTTTGAAAGAAGCTTTTATCCAGAACAAATTACATTTATCTTTATTTCTATCTGAGCAGTTAAGGATTAAGTGCCTTGCGCAGGGGCCCATCAGTGACTGATGTACAAACTGATGTTTCCTCAACAGCCACAAAGAACCATAAATTCCGTTGTCCAGAAGAAAGGGCTGAAATAAATAATCTGACACGTCAACAATTTTTAAAATCCTTTTTATGATAATCGTTCACTATCCAAGTTGGTCTGTATGAGATGTTGTTGGATGATGTTGGACTGCTGATCAGAAGATCTTGGGTTCTTTTCCCTGCATCAACAAGCTGCCTTTGCTGGTCCCTCAAGACCCTTAAAATAACTATATGAATGTAAACATAGCAGCTTTCTGGTGCTGAAAGTTAACAATTTTCTAATCGGCAGTCTTTTTTAACAGCAGTACAACATCCTAATTACTGAGCTACCATTTCATTATTGGGACCTTGAGCAACGCCCTTAACCCTCTCTGCTCCATAGGTGCTGTAGCCTACTAGAGGTCAACTTTAATTCACTCTCCAAACCTCAAAACAATTTCCTTCAAAATAAATTTAATTTAAAAGCGGCTCTAAGGCTGGGTGAAAAGCGCAGAACCCCAGGCCGTCAAAGCGAGTGAGTGTGTGTGTGTGTTTGTGTGTGAGTGTGTGTAATGGCATGGTTCTGTATAAGGAAGGATTTGCTGGCATGCTAAGCTCCCAGACCTTGCTCTTGTTATTGTCAAGCAGGAAGAAGGATTTAGTTTAAAGGAATCCCAGAGAGAAAGAGAAGTGATTGTTCAGAGCAGCACATCTTCCAGATGCCAGAGTCATCGCTGGCTCAGACTTCTGCTAAACATCAGTCAAACCTCTTCAAAGATGTTTTGTAGATGCTGTAGACATCATAAAGCTTTAACGAAGTGCTGTCAATCAGTTATACATCCATGAGAAGCTGATATGAGCTTGGAGCTTCTGTTGGGGTAAATACGATGGGAGTTGAATGGTGGTCACTGAAAGGTGCCTTTTTTGTTGGTCTTTATTGCTGTCATTTTTCCAATGTTTTTATCCAGAATTATATTCATTAATTGAGGGTCAAGGGCTTTGCTCAAGTACTTTTCAGTGACAGTTTGGTGGTGCTGGGAATTGAGCCTACATTCTTGAGGTTAGCAGTCTTACACCTTAACCACTGAGCTACCTTTTCACACATAACATTACCCTATTGCTCCAGTCAGTCAGTGACTCTAATGGTTATAATGCTACATAACACCTACACAAGCCTGTCCTTTCCTTTCTTTTGCTACCAATTTACCAACAATGCATTCCTGTTGTCATGTATGTTAAAGAAGATAAAGAAGGACTATTACATTTTGTTCCCTCACAAACTACAACGAATCATCTGCCCAGAAGAAAAGGGCAAAAAAAGCCAGTTTTACCCCGACTGGTACAAATTGCTGAAACTGCTTATAATCAGAAGCGTCAACATTTCTTTTAAGCCTTTTTATGCTGATCCTTCACTCTCCGAGTCGGTCTGAATGAGCAATACTATAAATGTGGGAAATGGTGCAGTCAAGGTGTTGGACTGCTGATCAGAAGACCATGGGTTTGTTTCTTTTCACCACCAATCTGCCATTGCTGGGCTCCTAAGCAAGGCCCTCAACCCTTATTAAAAATGAGAGTAGTCACGCTAGGTGATAAGCATCTGCCAAAAAAATGTGAACGTAAACATAGAAACAATGTTTGAGCAATAAAAAAAACTAGTTACGGACTTTCTCATTTTGAGACTTTAAATAAAACATCAGGATTCTGTGAACTCTGAACCGCTGATACACCCAATTTAGGGATGATGTTTCACGCCAGCAGAATTGTGGGTTAGTGGATAAGGTGTTGGACTGCTGACTGGAAGATTGTGCCCGTAACAGTTCAGCTGAAAAAAAAGACAATACATCACCAGATGTTTTTTTATTTTATATCCTAATTAAATCTTAGTGTATTTTATTCCTTTATATATTTGATATATTCTGCATAATCTGTATGCAATGTTAATCCTAACAGACACTTCCTTTACTGACATTTTAATCTTGTACACACACACACACACACACACTGCCCTTTTTTTCCCTTTTTCACCTTTTCGAACGAGTGTAGAACAAATGCATAATTCATTGACTCGTGTAAGTGAGGTAATTATACATTTATCTTGCAAACACTATTGTCTCGTTGACCTTGCAAAAAAAAAAGAATAAAGAAAAGATTAATGGAGGGAGAATTTAATACTCTTACAGTGTGCCAAAAATTGGATTGGTTCTTAACAAGTCCGGGGCGTCATTGTGGCGCCAGAAGGTCCTCCAGTGTGATTAAGCCCTGAGTTTAAAAACTTTATTCCACATCGTTTTAAATGGAGTGAAAAAATGTGTCTCTCTTTCCTCCCCTGGAGACAAAGTGTAGCTGAATGAATCCTGTCTTCATCTCCTCTCTTTTTTTCCCTTTCATCCCAGGCCATCATGGCTCAGCTCCCTCAGGAGGAAAAGGCGAAAATCGCTGAGCAGGTGGAAAGTTTCCGTCAGGAGAAAAGCAAGCTGGACGCTGAGGTGGCCAAGTGGGACGACAACGGTAACGATATCATCGTGCTGGCCAAGCAGATGTGCATGATCATGATGGAGATGACCGATTTCACCAGGTACACCACACACACACACAGACGCACTAAAGACCCAGTAATTACACATTAAATACACTTAAGTTCTGCTGTTTCTATTGTTTTCTAATTGATCAAATTTTATTAATAGTAGTATGAAGTGGTAGCTCAGTGGATAATGTGTTGTCCTTATGACTGAAAGATCATGGATTTAATTCCCAGCACTTATCCAACACAACCAACATTTGTCTTATTTATATAATTTAGGCTTAAATTAGCCTTAAGGGCCTTGGTCAGGGGCTCAGCAGTAGCAGCCCTGTAGTGCTGGGGAATCAGTTTAATTCTCGTGCCCACCATGCCAGTACATTTGAACCCCTGAGCAAGGCCCTAAACCCCTCAACTGCTCAGATGAATTAAAAACAGGATGCTTTTACGCGGCTCTAGATAAGGGTGTCCGCCAGAAGCCAGAAATGTAAATTTTATATAAATGCTGGGAATTGAACCTATGATATTCTAAGCAGCAGTCTAATTCCTCACCCACTGAACTACTCTATTGAATAAGAGAAATAAAACCCTTCAAAGATGTGTGTTATTGTTGTTGATTATGCTCCTATAACAGTCTGGTAGACAGAGTGTCATTCCGAACATACTCAGAAATACATTGTCAGCAATGCTGATTCCACTATTTTTTTGCCCCTGCGGTACATCTGTGGTTTCAGCGAGTGAGTGAAAGATTGTCTGGGCTTCATCACAGCACTCAGAAAACTCAATATGTGTTCTGCTGATTCAGTAGTCCTTTGTTTGCGTGCCCACAGGGGAAAAGGCCCTCTGAAGAACTCATCTGACGTGATCAATGCCGCCAAGAAGATCGCGGAGGCTGGATCCAGAATGGACAAACTGGCCCGAGCGGTGGCAGACCAGGTGAGAGCATTAATGTTAGCATTAGCTTCGAATCTTTTTTATTTATTTATTCTTTTAATCAATCCACTGTGAGAGTCAAAAGTTATTTCTTCCTCCTGGTGAAAGGTATGATCCAGACCTCATCAGTAGATGGGTTGTGAGGCGGATCCCAGTGTCTCCTTTTAATTGAATTAGCACCTCAAAGGTGTTGCGTTCATTATCAAATGAGCCCCTTTTTCCTTATCCACTGACAGCCGCTTTTTAATATTCAATCCATCACCCCAGCTGCTTCGATGACAACGGCTCAGACGAGGGAGTGATGGTTCGTATAAATGCATCGCCAGATCAGCCCTTCGTCATTGTCTGTGGCGGCGTTTTGCAAGAAACTGCTGAGTCATCGTTGGCCTGGTGACACACTGTCTTAGTTGAACTACTGAGATATTCTTTCCCTTAGATTGAGAAAAAAAGACTGCTGAAAAGAGGAAGTTGATAGGTCTGCTGATGGGGGAGTAATCTGAGCATCGGACAGTGCCAGAGACAAAATGAGGGTTTTACTCGCTTCAACGCAGCAAAGCAGGAAGATGGATCTGTGTGGAGCTTTCTGCACCTGGTTGAAGCTCCCTTTATTCCTGGACAAAGCCAAACAACTGGCCCACCTGCTTGTTATCACGTTTTTACCCCTGCTAGCAACGCTTTTACATTTTACACCCATCTTTTTAGAACGTGAGGTTGCGATTCATCGCCAGTTTGTAAGCGGGTTTGATCATCATGGTCACTAAATCAACAATCCAAACATAGTTAGTCATTAGGTCTAATTGAACATAACCCTGGTGGGTTCCTTTCCTCTGTATACGCTTTTCCACCAGGGCCAGAACCAGGCTAGTGACAGATTTAAGGCCAGTACTTGTGTTGAACCCCATTTCCATTGGCAGGGAGCAGAACCCACTAAATCTCCAACATGTGACTGGAATGACCTGCTATCTCCTGTTATTTCCCCCTTCTCTAATCCCTTTATTAATTTCATTTTAAATGTGTTAATCTTCATGGTTGCCATTTTCTCACTATTTTCTTACATACACACTTTTTTAGTGTACTGTAGCATAGATTTGCTGATAGATATACTTTTATATAGTTAATACTTTTGTTAATTTAGCTGCCATTGTTACACCATCTAATAGGGTCTTAAACTGTGGTTTGTGGTGGAAGCTGACGTTATCGGTTCCTAATAGAGATAAGCAAAGTTTTGTTTTGTACCCTAACCAGAATTTGGGTACCAAACTAGGATTCAGTGAGAAAAATGGTGGACTCAACCGCAGAAGTAAATAAAAAAAAAACATTTTTAACTAGATATTTACATATATTTATTCAGCATCTGCTCTGTGTAAATACTTAAAAACCTTAAATTGTCTTATCCTCTTATTATCCCTCTCTGAGCTGTTAACTTCTCTGATTCCTTATACTAAAAAGTGGTTTGGTAGCTAAAATATATGAGTTCTGACATGTCGATGTTCATCTTGAGTATTTGATCAGGCGGTTTCTTAAATTATTTTAAAAGCTACAACAATAACAGCATTAACTTTTGTCTTTCCAACAAATGCGCTGATTAGTTGTAATGTCATATATATTGTGTTGATTAAATGACCACTTGGAAACCTTTGTACAGTCATGTGGTCAATTGCTTTTAGACCGAAATGTTTAAAGGTTTAATGATTTAAAAGTGTTTCTATTTTTACCTACTGGGTGTAAAATATCATAGTAAGACCTAAAGTACAAACTGGACTGTTCAAGCCGAAGCTCTGTAAAAGGTCCAGAAACAAAGTGTGGGTAAGTGTACTGGGGCTATTTTTTGGTACAGGGCAAAAAAAAAATCACTTATAATAAACTTAATAGCTGAAAGAATTGTAACACCTGACTGTCACATTGGTCTGTTTTTTCCCATAATAATTAAACAAAGCGTAACTATGAGGATTTGATCATTCAGTCACAATAGTATAAGTAAGAACAGACACTAATGTTGAGATGAGGAGGTCTGGGTTTAGTCGGGGTTCCAGTCTATCTCAAAGGTGTTCGGTTTGAAGAGGTTGAGTCAGGATCAAGACTCTGTACAGGACATAATAGTTCTTTTTCTCCAAAACATCCAGAACACAACATTTCTACATGGGGATCAGGGGATTTATGCACAGGGAAATCATGATACTGGATCAGGGTTTAGGTAACAATTTTAGTTACAGTTAAGTAATAATGGAATGCTACAACATCAGATATGTGTTGAATGGTTTCAGACACAGTCTGAAATGTGTGCTGTGGGGTGTTCACCATCTTTTGTGCCTAGTGAGAGAGGGAAAGTGCACAGGAACTATAATATTTGTAAGAATTCTAATGCCTGGGTGTGATTTTACCTATAATACAGCTGAGCTTGTCATGTCCTGTCACAAAAATAAATGTTAGTTTCTTTGTAGAGCAAAGCAAAGTGAGGAAAGTGTGTGTGTATGTTCATTTGGAACAAGCCCAAGTCCTCACCCTGCTCAATCCCACCAACAGCTTCATTCCATCCTGTATCGCGGCTGAGCAAGTCTTTGTAGTGTCCTGGAGATTTAGGTGCTCAATGTTGTAACAAGCTGAGCAACTTGTATGGCACAAAGTCAAATAGAGAAGTCCCAAAAAAATGTCAGAAAAAGTGCAGCTGTTGATTTGGAACGTAGCCAAGCCTGAGTCAGTACCCAGGCTGAGTTTTTGCCTGATTCCTCCCACATTACCGTCAGTCTGATAACACATATCACACCTGCAGTGAGCAATTCTAGTGCTGTGTGAAGCAGAGGCTTGATATTGTTTCTGATTTCCTAACTGTGTCTTCCTCTGACTGGGTTGCAGTGTCCCGATTCCGCCTGTAAGCAGGACCTGCTTGCTTATCTGCAGAGAATTGCGCTGTACTGCCACCAGCTTAACATCTGCAGCAAAGTCAAAGCCGAGGTCCAGAACCTGGGAGGAGAGCTTATCGTCTCAGGGGTACGTTCCTGCAAAATCAGCACCAACACTAGGCAGAAACAATATGAGACGCAGGAATCCGGACTGGAAAAAAAGGCTGCTGCAGCTTTTTTAATTCTCTGTATTGAAATAAATGTTGTTTGTATTGATTTTAAAGTCATTAGCAGCTAAGCTAATGTTACACTGCATCGAAGTGCACACCCTAGGATGTGCTGAGGGAAGGTGAAATCAAACCCTCAGCAAGTCATCTGACTATGCTCTCTTGTCTCTTTCAGCTCGACAGCGCTACTTCCCTCATCCAGGCTGCCAAGAATCTGATGAATGCTGTGGTCCTGACCGTCAAGGCCTCGTATGTGGCTTCCACCAAGTACCAGAAGGTGTACGGAACTGCGGCCGTCAATTCCCCAGTAGTTTCATGGCGCATGAAGGTGCCGGAAAAGAAGCCACTGGTGAAAAGGGAGAAACCTGAGGAGTGTCAGACCAGGGTGCGCCGAGGCTCGCAGAAGAAACACATCTCCCCGGTCCAAGCCCTCAGCGAGTTTAAGGCCATGGACTCTTTTTAATCCTACAGGTTGCAAGTTCCAAGGATTTAACACCTCAAACTCTCAGAACTCTTCTTACCTTTTCCCGTTGTTTCCTCTTTTTCCTTCTTTCTGGCTTCCTGTATCCAGTTTCACATGAAGGCAAGGGTGTTGCCATGGATACTCTTTCTGAAGAACAAATAAATGCATCGCACCACAAAACCGAGACCTGTGGAGTAGAGGGGCATGTGTTTACTCTTGGAGCTTCAGCACTGTTCCTGTGGTGTTTGTTAATTGCCAGTGTTATTTGCTGTCTAGCCTGACTAGCCATATTTATACAGATACTATGAGTCCTTCTGCTGACATCCCTATTTTAAAAAAAATGCAAGGCCACGACTTAGTTAAAGCATGACAATGAGATAAAATTAATGGAAAGTAGATAAGTAAATGATGGTCATGACTTAGTACCAGGAAATCGTGAGATGATTACATCATAACCATACATTCCCATCTGAGATAATTACGTTGGGACTCAAACAGTTGAGATGATTAACTCTTTCAGTGTCTTCATTTGGCAATGAATGAATTATCTCATTTTTAAAATTATAATTATCTTGTTTTTTTATATAAAATAAAGTAACTTATTTCGTTGGATTACAAAGTAACAGCAAAGATTCAATTATCACATTTACAAGTTATGAAGTAACAACTTCACAACTATCTCATTCTTTCAAGTCAGAAATCCAAAGCCGGGACCTAATTATCTTGTAAGTAACAGCAATTATTTAATATGGAGTCAAGACATAATCATCTCATTCTTTTTAGTGATAAACTCATAGTAACGTCTAAATTATCGTTCCTTTATGCTTTAATTTGCCGCAATTCATCGATTATCTTATTCTCAATTTAGGAAAACACAACTTAATTATCTCAGTAAGTTACACTCACCTGCCCCTAACCTGACTATCTGGTTTTCCACCTTTACTGCTAAATTTACTGCTATTTTTTCAAGTTATGATCATAACTGTTTCATTCTGTCATGTTATCAGTTTATTATCTTATACCTCTAAATTCTGTAGGAATAATTTAATTATCTCATTCAGTTATAGCACTAAATTAATTAGCTTGTTTTTTTTCCCAAAAAGTTGTGGTCAGATTTTTTTCCTAAAGGGATGCCACATGAACGCAAATATGGTGCCGTAGATGAAAGCTTTAGGTTTAGCTGGAAGTGTCCTGAAGCTCCTAACGTTGACTGAATTTTGAAACTCGGTATGGCTTATAGTGTTAGAGATAAGTTTAAAAAAATAAAAATAAAAGTCCTAACGATTTGCATATTCCACATGCTGACATGACGTTTAAGGTTTTGGCATTTTATTTAATTTGTATTGCATCACTAACTATTTCAGCCCGGTTGGCCGTGGTGTTGAGTGTGATACTAGAACTGGACCGAGTCGACTAGTTGTGTGGTTTGCTCAGAGAAATACGTAGAATTCTGCATATCTTTATAGTCACAGTTCTCTAATAAACCTTGCAGCTGTGTTCCCGAGTCTGTTGTTTTTTATACAGAATTATTTTTAAAACACTTTCAATATAATCAAAGATTCCAATTCATTTACATTTCTGGCATTTAATGGCTTTCCAGAGCGACTTGCACTAACCTTAGTTATCTGAGCAGTTGAGGTTTATTGGCCTTGCTCAGGGGCAGCTTGGTGGGGCTAAGAATTAAACCTACAATCTTCCAGTGAGCAAGCCAACACCCCTATTAACACATTACACATAGAAACACTAGCAAAAGTGTCATGGCTCTTATTTAGCTAACACCTTTTCAGTTCCACAAGTAGATTAGAACATGATTTAATATTTAGAAAAGCCGCTCTTTGTCTGTGTGATAGCCTTGGTAGGTACATGTACACACTATTGTTCTCTGAACGTCCCTGAAAATCTTTACCCTGGATGTCTTCATCCTCATTGCAGCTGCCATGCTGATTGAGATAACTCAAGGTTAAAACAGCCGTCTTCCAGGTGTTTTGTGTCAATGGACGTGTCAACCCCTACGTCAGCCAGGTGTTGGTAAAAAGACATGAAACTAATGAAATCCAAAAGCGATCGAATGCACGAAGGATTGCACCATGACCTCGGGTGTAGCGCAGCACGTCTAAAGACACCTCCCCCAGGTTTTCCCCTGGGTTTAGCACAGTGACTCATACTTAATGAAACTCATTACAGCAGGATTACCCAGGAGGTCGCTGGGGCAATACTCCTACCTGCCATTTACCTTAATTGAAATCCTTCTTTTTAAAAACTGAAGCTCTGCTAGAGGACGGGGGAATTAAAACAGGACTGCAGCCAAGAACTCTTCAGGACCGTTCCTGTCACCATTATTAAGTTTTAGCTGTCATATAAATAATTGCGAGGGATTCAATAGTCTTTTCCCTTCACCTTATGCTACGGTTCTAATAGAGGCCTTGCAGTAGTAAAGATTAGACTAATTAAGATTGGGAACTGAACATGAACCTTTCAACCTGTATACGGGCAATTCAGCTCAACCAAAAAATAGCACTGACTGTCATTAAAGTGTCATAATAAAAGCCTTGATCAGGAAAATAAACAGGAAACTACTAAAAAATATTTAAAAAAAAAAAAAAAAAAAAAAAAAGCTAAACAATCTGAATTTAAAAATAAAGGTTGTAGTGTGTTATTTCCTAACCTGGTTATTAAATTATACAAATTAAAGTAAATTAAGTTTCTTGACCTGTTGGCCTGTGGCGCCGTGGCTGCCTCGTCTCTGTTTAGGATGCAAAAATTATATATTTATATTTATTGAACATTGATAATTCAGCACATTTTGTGGCAAAATGATCTGACTTGAAAACTTTTGGGGCCGGTATGGGGCAATATGACCACTGTTGGACTTTTTACCCCACCAGTGAAGCAAATAAAATATGGATTACAATATAGCTAAAACTTGTTTAAAATAACCATCAAACTTGCGTGTCAGAGGCAGAATATCACAGACTGTATACAAAACAAAAGCCTCCTGCGCCGACTACTAGTATATTTATTATATTTATTAAAAAAGGTAATACATTTAAAATATGGTATTGACCAATTAAACAGAAGCATGTCATTAACAAATACAAAAGTGTGTCAGCAGATTTAGGACCGCTTCAATTAGGCCTATTCTGACAAGATAAAGTTTACTGTGCTAAATGCCCCGGCTGCACCTTCAGTCCCAATAATAAGTGCGCTTTTTACCGCAAATACTAATTTCACTTATTTTACAATTAATGAACAAACATGTGCATCATGGTGTCCTAGTGGTTTGCACTGTTGCCTCACAGTAAAAGGTCCAAGGTTCATATCCCCAGCCAGTTTACATCTAAAGCATAACCCTAAACTTTAACCATAAAAGTAAACCCTAAGCCTAAACTCTAATCCCAAACCTTACCTTTAACCTAAAACCCTATCATCAAACCTAAACCCTTCACCAAATTCCTATCACCAAACCTAAACCCTAACAGAAAAACTAAACCCTAACACTAAAACTAAACCGTAACACCAAACCTAAACACCTTAACCAAATCCCTATTACGAAACCTAAACCCTAACTCAAAAACTAAACCCTAACACCAAACCTAAACCCTAAAACCTTACCCTAAACCCTAACACTAAAACACTAATGCAAAACTAAACTCTAAACCAAAACCCTAACCCTAAAAGTAAACCCTAAACCTAAAACCAAACCCTAACCCAAATCCTTAACCGAAACCCTAAAACTAAACCCCAAAACTAAACACTAACCTTATCTCTAAACCCTAACCCTAAAACTAAACACTAATCCCACCCCTAAACCGAAACCCTAACCCTAAAACTAAACACTAACCCCATTCCTAAACCGCAACCCTAACCTTAAAACTAAACACAAATCCCTTCCCTAAATCAATACCCTAAACCGAAACCCTAAAACTAAACCAAAAACCCTAACCCTAAAACTAAACCCTAACCATTAAACTAAGCCCTAACCCCCTCCCTAAACATAAACCCTAACACTAAAAACTAAGCCCTAACCCCCTCCCTAAATGAAAACCCTAGCCATAAAACTGAACACTAACCCCTTTACTAAACCGAAACCCTAAAACTAGACACTAAACTAAATCCTAACCCCTTTCCTAAACATAAACCTTAACCACATTCCCAAACCGAAATCCTAAAACTAAATCCTAAAACTAAACACTAACCCTATTACTAAACTGAAACCCTAACCCCGAAACTAAACCCTAACCCTAAAACTAAATCCTAAACCCTGACCCTAAACAGAAACTCCAAAGTGAAACCCTAACCCTAAAACTAAACCCTAAACCCTGACACTAAAACTAAACACTAAACCCATTCCTAAACCAAAACCCGAATCCTAAACTGAAACCCCAACCCCATTCCTAAACCCAGACCCTAAACCCAAACTTTAACCCTAACCGGGAACTGTAACCCTAAAGCCTGAAGTAGAAAATAAACACTACTTTAAATCGAGCAATAAATCTGATCTGAAATTGCACAAATTGAGAAATAAAAAGTGTTCAAAGCTGATGTGAGATTATATGTCTGATAGCCACCTGCTGTGATTCTCTTCACGCGCTATGCTCATTTCTGAATTGCCTCCTGCATTTTTAATGCCCAAATGTGTTTTCCAGATGTTTCTCTACACATTTCCTACCTCATAAAAGTGCTTCAATGACTATTTTATCAAATGATAGCCGATGCTGTTAGGGCGGTACGGCGCGGCGCCCATCGCACAGGCTTTGATGTGAAAATGAACTAAGCCGTTCGCTACACTGGAGAAAGAAAAGTGATCTCACTGTTGTGCAAATGAGAAGCCGTCTAGACGTTTAATAAGTGTGTGTTTAAAGCTGTTCTAAAATGCTTTAAAAATCCTAAATAATTGTAGATAATTATAATAATAGAATTCGCAGCTGATCCTCACATCTGTCTGAGGTCAAATTCTTTAATAAAAAAATTATATTTGATATGATATTTTTCCTAAATTTTACTTTTGTCCTGGTGCAGTTGCCCTCCCATCCTTTAGGGGTCAACATTTACAGAACGCTTACTTCCTGTCTACTTCCTGGTCTTGCATTATATAAGCACATGTTTTTCAAGCACATGTATTAGGTTGTTGTAAGATAAGTGGAGAAGGTCTATTTGTGTTGAGGTTTGAACAATAGCACACTTAAAAAAAAAGACATAAAGAAAGAAATTCAGTTTATTGTGTTAAAAATTGTTCATGGTTTATTATAATCTGCATTGTGCTGATGTATAAAAATATAGCTCTGATTTAAGATATGAGGCTAACAAATAAGCAAACAGGAAGCAGGGGTGACACCGAGGCAGCAGTGGGATTAGCAGTGGGATTATTAATAATCATTAAATAAATTATTAATAAAAGTTTAATCCAAATTCACAATTTTTCTTGAATTAAAATGGAAAAATAGAAGAACTTCTAGAACCTCCAAAAAATCTATGGTTTAAATTAATTGTTGACATTTTTCTTTTAATTTTATTGTATAATTGCTGATGAAATTATTTTAAAAAATGTGAATGTCTTTATTTTGTCACATATTATTTTTACCGGTCTTAATAAGTTGGGTGTCAGAGCACAGGGTCAGTTATGATACAGGGCCCCTGGAGCAGGAAGGTTTAAGGGTCTTGTTTAAGGACCCAACCGTGGCTGGCTGGCGGTGGTGGTGGGGCTTGAACAACAATCTAATGGTGGTAATTGCTTGTTAAAATCATGTTTCATTGACCAAAAATAAAAAGTTTAAACACATTAGTGTCCATCTGGGTCGTCCCCGGGGCCAGTGAGTGCATAAACTTTCTGATCTATCTGGCAGCTAGAAGGTCAACACTTTCAACCTTTTTAGTTGATTTACTTTGTTTTAAAATTCCCTTTAAATGTATTCCTACAACTGCTGACTGAAACTCAAGAGTGGTGTGAGCTTTAAGGGTTAAATCCGAAAAAAGGGATTTATCATATTACTGTGCAAACTACTCCGGGTTACAGAATCAGACTTTATTTTCAGGGTTCGGGTTTAAGCTGAATGTCTTTTGCGTTCTGTCTCTCTATCAGTTTCTATATATATCTTCACACTCTGCTCGTTAATAAAGTCTATAAACACAGAGCGCTAGTGCCCAAGGTCATGCTGGAAAAAAAGTCCTAGACGATTTAGATTGCGCTTCTGCAAAATGCCAAATAAAATAAAGAAGCAGGTGTTGACGCTAAACGGCCCCAAGGTCCGAGGAAGGGGGGGGGGGGGGTGTAAAAAGAGAGAGGGGCTGTTTTAGCTCACATTTTAAAGTTTCACAGTAAGATGAGCTGAGGGTTTATGTAAAAGATAAAGGGGGGAGAGGTGTGGAACTTTAAAGACCTGTCAGGTTATTAAGCCTTATAACGAAGCCTTGTTGAAATCTAAAGAAAACCTGTATTTGCTATATTGTGAGTAAAAACAGAATGTAAGATGTATTAAAAAAGGCCCCCATTTTTCCAGACATCCTTATAGTTTTCTCCTATTTTGTGTGTTTGTTTACCTTTATGGCATTTGGTAGACTCTCTTATCTAGACTGACTTTTATTTATTTTATTTAATCGAGCTGAGCAGTTGAGGGTTGGGGGCCTTGCTCAAAGGCCCAATAGTGGCAGCTTTATGATGCTGGAGCTTGAACCCATGATCGTCCTTAACCATTGAGCTCCCAGTTAAAGAGTCCTTGTGTCTCAGTCCACAGTGGTGGTTAATATAAAGCTCTATATAAGACGAGACTCACAGTTTTAGAAACTCCAGTTTCCCATGTATTTTAGACGATTAGGAGAAAATATTCATAAGATCTGAAAGGTTTTTGCTAAAATGTCATGTTTTCCTGTTTCCATTTAGCAAAATCCAGTTTCTTTTCCTAATTAGCACGTAAACGCGCCTTGTTTTACTTTGCATGTTTGACTTTAATAACTGAAGGTGTGACGCCGGTACCTGCATGCACAGTTGCGACCTGGGTCCGATTCCTCTTTCTGGTTCCACCTCCCTCTCTCTTTCTCCCCCATTTGATCTGTGTGTCCTATAAGTAAAGACTATAAAAAAAATATACAAAAAAAACCTGATGTGTTGAAGTTTTGCCCGCGGTCTCATTTGGATGGTCGAGCTTTTTTGGCACTTTTTTTTTTGAGCTTTTATTTTTTTAGACCTTAAAGCATGTCCCAGTTCTCAATAAAATAATAATCAATCCTGAAAAGTGTTTTTCTTTTTTTATTTCCAACCCTATAAGTGCCTTTACGCTCACACACAGCAGAAGTGCTTGGATTTTTGTGAAAGGAAGTCATTTACAGCGAATAGTTTCTCTCACAACAACAAAACCTCGGCTATGAGAGCGTAAGTTGTTGTAAAATTATTGGCCGGCTTTAGCGCTCGTTCCTGACATTCTGGTGTAATTAGCTATCGGAGATAAAAAGCTAAAAATCCACTCTAATAAAATTATAAAGGGTAAAAACCCAGCCTGAGAAATCAGTGTACTGATCTGTGGTGTGTAAGATATCAAATCCAGCTGGAAGAATCGTTCACACTGATTTTTACTCGGCTTGGATCAGATTTTTTATTTCTTTTTTTGTATGTCTGTTTACATTCTGTTGTTATTTAATGCCATCTGTCAGATTTCCACTGTAAACTGATCACAATCCTAAACTCACCCGCATGCACTACCTCTCACGCAGCGGCCCGTTCCACCGAATATTAAACACTGAAGTCTCTGATGGCAAAGTTTACATTAGTGCAGTGTGAACATGGCTTTAGGAAGACAATTTATTCACCATACTCAAAAAAAAGAGTTAAGATCCCTAAACTCTGGTCCTGGGGTCCATCCCCACACTTAGTCCAGCCCTTTAAACACAACTGGAGACATGGTTTAAAAATAAATTGTTCATGTTAAATCAGTTTTCTCTTATCGTATATCTATATTTAACTTTAATAAGGGTTGCCTTTCAAACTGAAAACCCTCTTATTCATTAAGGTAAAATAATTCATCGTTGGATTTCCCCACCAACAGAACGTTAACAGATAAAGCCGCACGCCAACCAGTGCCAAAATTCAGAAAGACAACAAAAGGACCAAAACGGTTAAACGAGAAAAGAAAAGACTTGCGCATGGGTGCCGGCACATTAATCCACCCCACCACAGTGCCAGCACCCAAGTGCAGGTCTTGCGCTCCAGTGACCCGGGTTTGGTTCCGGCTTGGTTCCTTTCCAGGCCAGGTCTATCTATCTCTATCTCTATCTCTCTCTTTGTATCGTCCCAATTGTATCCCTCTGTCCTTTCAATAAAGGCAAAAAAAAAATCCTTTTTAAAAAATCTTTTTAAAATGCAGGAGATTTTATTAAAAGTGGACTGCTGTTTGTCTCCTCTGTTAATATTCTATATATCTCAGGAAAACCAATTAAACTAACATTAGAAAGCAAATGTTTTAAATGAACGTCAAAACATCGTATCGAAAATCCGAAAACTTTGTAAAGAACTTGTCGAGTACAAACTGCCTGGTTTCCTTCTAGAAGATCTAAAGGTTGTAAACTGACGGGTGATGTGTTCTACTAGCAGAGATAAGCATCTCATTATCACCACACCACCAAGGTTCCCCTCCAGGCACTTCCTCTCAGGTCTGCTCTGATTGGTCGAGACAAGTTCTTCTACTCTATGAAATCTGATTCTAATTAAGCGGAGATAAAGGTTACTGCAAATTATGCTCTCACAGCTTCATTTATTTTTCATCAGGATGAATTTAGCAGCACACCACGCGACGTGCAAACAGACCTCCTTATAATAAGGACATAAACTCTGAAGCCGAATCCAGCGCTCGAAAGTTAGCCAAGTGGCCGCGTCGCATGAGTCACTCGAGAAAAAGTGACGGACTCCTCACTCGGTTACACAAGCGTCCGCCAAATGTCAACATGACTGCAAAAACTCGCACTGCCCACGTAACTGACGCAAGACTCCACCAACCCAAACGGATAAGAAGCCGCTTAGACACGCAGATCAAATTTCAGCACTATATCGATCTCCAGAGCCGAGCAGAAAGGGGTAATAAACAAAAGACTTGTTAAATAAATTGAAATGTTATTATCTCTCTCTCTCACACACACACACACACACACACGTGACGACTGAACTGACAAACTAAAAGAGATCAAAAGGCAGTTTGTTTTTGATTGAACCTCATGTAAGACCTTCACTTTCCAGCCTGATGAGTAAAAGAAACTTTTTAGAAATTGGTCTAAACATGATTCATTGAGTTGATTCAAAAAGCCGAGTCACGATTAACAAGCAAACACGGCTTCAATTCACCGCTAGAGCAATTTTAACTAAACAGTTTAAACTGACTCGCTGATTCGAATCAATGATCTGACTTGAATTGATTTAAATAAATGACTCGATGTTGACTCACGTCTTCGATCCAGTGAGTCAACTTTTTTTTTCAAAAGGTCTCAAAGCTGACTCAATGCTTAAATGTAATGAGTGAAAAAGGATGGAAGGTTGGAAAAAAAACCTCAGTGCTAAATCGTTGCTTTGACTAAATAAGTTTAATCGAAAAGCTTATTTAAATCAATGAATCAGCTGATTCACTGCTTCGACTCGATGAGTAAACTTTGAAATAAGTGACATGATTCAATAAGTTGACCCAAAAAGCAGAATCTAATAAGTCAAAGCTGACTCACTGCTTTGATTCATGGAGTCAACTCTGACAAGTCACATGATTTAACGATCTTAAAAAAAAACAGGTTTAAAAAATGACAGTCAAAAATTACCAAGTCGACTGGATGAGTCAAACAACGTTAATGCTCAGCATTTATGCAAATATCCCAGAAATCAACGCTGGCGCAATCAGCTAGACAGTTGAACCGATGCGCTGTGGATGGAGCTGACGAGCACACGGCTGTACGAGATCTGCCAGGAGTTCGGCTGTAACGAGCACACAATTAAGAGTTTTTCTGAGAAGCGGTCTGGCTAATTATAAAGCTCGCTCACTTAATGACATCGAAGCGCGATGGAGCCCGAAACGGCTAATGGAGATTGTTCCCTGAGGTTTAAGGTAATATGGACTGGATTTCCTTTTTAATGGTTTAGAGTTGCTGGTGTTTAGGTCGGCTCCTGAGCAGATGTTGCATGCAGGTGTTGTTGGGTCAGTTAGTGTTTACTCATATCAGACTAACAGATAGTCGTGTGCATTAAAAACTATTTTCCTTATATGGTCTTTTTTCTTGGCTGCAGCGTCTCCATTCCATCAACTGTGTTATTAATTGCGCCAGTTTCCTGCAGGAGAGGCGGTGAGTCGAAGCTTGAGTTTGGCAATTTCTTTGCAAAATGCTTGCAATAAATAGAAAAAATAAAATGTGCTCCAGATGTGCAAAGCAACTATTTTTTCTACAATTAAACTGTCGGACGTCAATTCTGCAGCGCTGACATCAGCGCAGGTTTCTATGCTAACAGCTCATCGTTTACGTCCTGCTCTGGGTAAAAGACATAAAGAACAAAAAAAACAGGTTCTTGGTACAAGATGTTTAACATTTTAAAGCAATAAATGTGTGTGTGTGTGGGGGGGGGATGTCAGGAAAAAATGATAGATATTGTTGAATGAGCAAGACTTGAACAGGTGGTTGTGTGTATGTACATACTAACAGGAGTAAACAAGCAGCACCTGAACAATCAACAAGGAACAAGACTGTGTTTGCAGAAAATAACTGTGTGTGTGTGTGTTTTCTGTTAAAAACGGAGTGGGAGCTCGGTGATTTAAGAGGTTGGACTGCTGATCTGATGGTTGTGGGTTCAATTCCCAAAACCACCAAGCTGCCACTGCTGGACCCCTGTGATAGAGGCCCAACTGCAACTCTGATGCCAAAAAAACACCTGAAATCAAACTCAAAATGGACAAATGGTCAGATAAATAATGGAAATCTCCAATTAAAGTTGAAATATTCATGATGATGATGATGATGATGATGAAGATGATGATGATTAATCTGTATATGGTGCAGTATTTCTGGTTTATCCTACTATGTTCACTTTAACTACTGAGCCTTTTACCTGCTACTAGTTTATAATTAAAGTGTTGGACTGCTGATTGGAAGATTATGGGTTTTAATCCAAGCACAATCGAGCTGCCACTGCTAATCTTCACCCCCAACTACATGAAGTAAAAATAGATAAGTGTAAGTTCCTTTGTATTACGGACGTCTGCCGAATTACCAGAAATATAAATGTAGTTATAATAAACCTCAACAAGCTGCAGTGCAACTTAAATTCTACAATGTGATTTACTCCAATCAATAACCAGGTGTTGACTGGAGTAAATTACAAAACCCAAAACATGGTAAAATGTCAGTTGATGTTTATCAACTAGCTGCTATTCCAGGGGCCCAGCGGTGGAAAAAGCTTGGTGGTACTAGAAATTAGACTGATGAGCATCTGAACTGCTACAAGTATCTCGACCACTGAAGCCGCGATTAGGGAAGAGCTTCTGCATTTGTTCTGTTCTCTCAAGTTTTTTGAGGCAGTCAATCCACCGGATTGGTTGCTGAACTTTGAGATTTGCCATGGCAGTTTCTCAACTGTAAATGCACCTGAGGGTTGACACGCTGACAGCTCACTCGAGTGTGTGAAAAAAGAACGAAAGCTTTCAAGTTGACAGTGAGCGAATAAACCTCACCTTGCCACCAACACACTCATGAGACCTAAAACCTGTTTCTGCCTCGTTTTTGCTTTTTAATTTATTCACAAATCCCATCAATACTTAATATACTGCTTTCACATCTTCTGAGAAGTAGAGGGGTCAATGGTCTAAAGACTGGTCCTCATCCTTGTCCTCCTTTTTCAGTGGAAATTCAAAGTGCTGCTGAGTCAATACCCTTCCAGTGGTCAGACTGGTCTTGCAGTAGAGAAGGGTTTTCTTTATAGACATTGTTTTCATGTCTCTTCTTCTGAAAACTCTGTCGGGGTCCACCCTTGCATCTGAGGCAGCAAGTTCCTGCTTGCATCACGCTGCTTTCGATAAATACTAGATGTGGCATGTCATTAACCTCCATATGTTCATGCTCAGATACGCTCGACTTCAAGTTTCAGAAGAAAATGGAAGTTTGCTGAGATTTGAGTGAGGATATGCTGATGTTCTGAAACTTGGTGGATGTAAGAACTGATTCTGCCTAATGCCTCAAGGTTCGATGTTTAGTACTGAGCCTGACCCTTTACTTCAAAGGGTTAAAGTGCTGACACTGAAGACTCCTTCCATTAATAATAAAACACAGAACCAGACATTCCTTTTTACATTCAGCAGGGGGGGGGGGGGGGGTTCTCCTGAAATCCACAATCATCTCCACTGTTTTGAGAGTGTTAAGCTCCAGATTGTTGTAATTGCACCAGACAGCCAGCTGCTGAACCTCACTTCTGTATGCAGACTTGTCACCGATATTGTTTGGCCGATGACTGACTGTGGTGTCATCTGCAAACTTCAGGAGCTTACATAAACCCCCTGATTTGTCCAGATGTTGCAGGATGAAGTGCAGTCCCATGTTCACAGCATCATCCACAGACCTGTTTCCTTGGTAAGCAGTTTGCAGGGGGTACAGCAAGGGTTCAGTGATGTCCTTTAGATAAGCCAACAACCGTCTCTCTAATGCCTTCAGTTGCTGTACCGCCTGTAGTCATCAAGTCCAGTGATTTTTGGTTTATTTGAGATGGGGATGATGGTGGAATATTTTAAGCAGGCAGGCACTTCCCAAAGTTCCAGATCTGTTAGAAATCTGTGAAAAGATGGACAGTAGCTGGCCTGGACAGGTTTTTAGACAGGCTGGTGAAACTCTGTCTGGTCCTGGCGCTTTTCTTTTTTGTTTCCTGAAGACCTGACGCACATCATCTTCACTAATCTGAAAAACAGGAGGGGGGAGAGAGGGGGCTGCTGAAGGTGTTGATGAACGAGTGGTGAGATGATCAGGCTGGGTGTGAGACTGGTAGTTTCAATTCTACAGTAAAACTCATTTATGTCATCAATCAGTTGCTGATTCCCCACTGAGCTGGGGGATGGTGTCTTCTAGCTTGCAATGGTTTAGTTGGTCCATCTTTTAACAGTCCTTACAACAGGCTTAGCAGATTTAGGTTTCTGCCTGTATGTAGGGTGAAGCTGAACCAGGCAGTGGTCAGAGAGTCCTAAAGCAGCTCTGCGGATGGAGCAATAAGCATCCTGTATTGTGGTGTAGCAGTGTTCCAGAATGTTTTTCTCTCTGATAGGGCATGTAATATGATGTTTGCATTTGGGAAGTTCCAGTGTGAGGTTTGCTTTATTAAAGTCCACGAGAACTATTATAGCAGAGTCCGGGTGCTGTTGCTCAGTGTTGATAATGCGATCAGCCAGCTGTTGCAGCACTGCGTACACACACGCTTGAAGGGGAATATAAACACTGACCAGAATGAACGAGAATGAATGAACTCCTGCAGCGAGTAGAAGGCCGGGACAGTTAGTCGGGAGCGCTTCTAGATCAAGACAGCACAACTTCTTTATAGCTGTTACATCTGTACACCGCATTTAATTTATGTAAAAGCATGTCCCACCTCCTCGCCATTTTCCTGATGATTCTGTGTCACGGTCCGCTCTGAACTGCTGGAAGCCCGGCAGATGTGAGACACTGTCTAAAATGGTTTCATTAAGCCAGGTTTCCATAAAACACAGAGTAGCAGAGTTTAAAATGTTCTTATTAGTCCGAGAGAGGCGCTGCCCTCGAACTACAATGTCCAGCAAAACGTCTGAATTTAAAGGGTTGTAAATTGGTAGCTCAGTGATTGAGGTGTTGATTAAAAAGTTGTAAGTTTAGGTCCCAGGATTTTTGAGCAAGGCCCTTAACCATCAACTGCTGTTGGATAAAAAGTGTGGACGATTGTTTACCCATTGCAGAAATGTAAAACTTAATGTAAAGGTTTGATATTTTCATGAACCTCCAGTCAGAAACCCTGTCAGTGTTCTCTGGTTCTGTAAGCACAGCTCTCAAATGTTAAGTGAGGCTTTTATTAGTGCAGGAATTGCCTATTCACTCTGAGATGTAAAGGTCAGTGGTGTCAGGTGCCGGGCGCCAGGAGGAAGACTGATTTTTGAGGGCCATAATTAGAAGATTGTATTTGCACATTTATATTCAAGGAGCTCATTCTTTACCGTTCCGATTATTTCTACAAGAGTGCAGAAGGGCTTCCTTTCTAAGGGACCAATTAGTTCTAGTGAGAGATACGAGACAAAGTCTGCCGACTCATGCCAAAGTCTCGTCTCCGATAATCCAGACAGAAACGAGCGCTCTGTCTTGCAGGACAACAATGCTGTAATTCTCTGCTCGGATAAAGGAGGAAAGGGAGGTTTCTGTCCAGAGCCCTGATGTCAGAACCTTTACATTAACAACATTTCTGAAGGAACGGAATCATTGAGAAAAAAAAATCAGAGACATTTCTGGATCTGCCTTGTGCCCTAAATGAGCCCATTGTGGTGGGCTGTAATAAATCAACCATCTTCACATCAGGTTCTCTTTCTGCTCCGCCTCGGAGATAAAGCTTTATTGTATCAAAGCAGAGAGCGGAGGATTACTGCTGCAGGTCTGAGAGCCCTCAGAGACGGATGAGGTGAGACCGAGCGTGATGAGAAAAGCAAAATGAAATAAGAAAAGAAACCCGAACAGAAACCCAAGAAGATCCACAAACGCAAGCGGTGTAACATGAGGGACACTGAAAGACCTGCTGGTAAACAAAAACATAATAACAGCCAACTACCGTGAAGACGTTACTCTCATGCCAATGATATCCTCCTGGTATTATAGATTGGGGTTTCAATTCCCAGTGCCGCCAAGTTACCACCTCTGGGCCCCTGAGCAAGGCCCTTAACATCCAATGTTACTCAAATGTTTAATCAACTAAATGCAAGTCACTCTGGATAAGGACGTCTGCTAAATACTACAAATGTAAACAATATGACTCATCAGCACCAGAGCAGAACCTTCTCCATTTACAGAACAGCTTTTGTTCCGGATTCATCCCAACAATCATTCCAACCAAACTTTAAAGTTTTAATTCCTTATTTTAATTAAAGTTACACTTTAATTAACTCGCCAGCTTCTGTCTTGAAAAAAAATCTTTTAATTTTAATTTTTTTTTATTTTAACTGAATAATAAGACATTTGATTATTTTTAAAGAAACCCGAAGGAAACACATCATCGATCAATAGAAGAAAAAGTCCTTTAAGTTGTTTTATACTGATGTGATATTTAATTTTAAGTGAATATACATTATATATATATATAAAATAACTTAATATGGAGTCGGAATGAGGCAGAATTACATTCATTTTTTTTTCATTCAGTGTAAATCAACAAACAACAATGAAACATACACATCACCTCACCCCCCCACCCCCAAACTGATAATCATTAAGTGCAATTCTGAGTCTGCTACACACATACAAACCGCCTGCAGTAACACACTTTTCTCTGTATGTGCACTGGACACTTTATAAACACAACCTGACAAAAACACTTTAGATGATACATGAGCACAACAAATCTTACACCAAATCACTTTTGCACAATGTCATTTACAGTTTCTATGTACAGGCTGTGTGTGTGTGTGTGTGTGTGTGTGTGTGTATGTTTAACTGTATGTTAGACACATTTTGTTCTGCTTTATGTCCACACGAAACTTGACTTGACTCGAAAATTACAGCTCATATTAAAAGTAAAAAACACATTTTTTCCTAGTCTTTTTTTACTTTCCATAATTACCTTCCTCAGTTGGAAAAAACATCAGCTGTGGGAAAGAGTGTGAAGGGAAGAAAAATAAACCATAACAAAATGTGTGCTTCATTTGGCCTAAAAACAAACATAGTGTTCCTCTAACCTTCCCAGTCTGTCTGCCAGCCACCACCGAACACGTAATGACCTCCATAAATAACTGGGCCTTATTACTGACCCGCGTTTCATAGCACAGAGCTTAAAATCTGGACACCAAAACAAGCACAAATGGACCAAATAAATGAGGGAAATAATGGACGGGAGATTAAATGAAGTCTTATAGCAGTCCTGTTCCTAGTTATTTTTATTGTTTGATAAATTAAAAAAAAACTTTAACTAATGATTTATTTAACCAATTTAAATGTTAATTTTTTTTTTCTTACAGCGAACCTATATTTATCATAAATGTACTTATTTCCTTCTTTTTTCTGAGCGGATGGGACTTTTTGGTCTGAAGCATGTGTCAAATCCGTCCAATCGTGTTATGACCAGCTGACCTTAATGAGGAAGTGTTACTACTGTATATAAACACACTCTGTGCCTTGGTGGCACTTGTGACCAGGGAGGCGGCTATGCTATGATTGGTGGACCAGCTGAAATTAGATGAATGCATTCTGGGAGCCAAGATGGATTCTTCCCCTAGGAACTGAAGACAGTTAGAGGAAGCTGGCGATTACTGATCATGCATGTGAACCCAAACATCAAAGGGGGCTTGAGCACATACCCTTTGTCTTTATTAAGATAAAGTACCCTTTTTTTTAAGATTTTTCATTTTTGGGGTGTGGTGTGTGGTGTGTGTGTGTGTGTGTGTGTGTGTGTGCGCGTGTGTGTCTATAGAGCTATAGATATATAAAAATGACAATATGCTTTAAAACAGTCGTAAAAACTGGATCAGAAAAAAGTCTTGGCAAAACACTACGCCGCTTCTTAACTTTTTCTTTTTTTCCTGGCTGTACTTTTTCCTCTAACTGCCCAGTGTCCCTGTTGGCACCCTGAGGTCACGCGGTCTCTTAAAATGATTTCAGGGGTCAGAGAGTCGGCTTTGCTTTCCCACAAGTGGAGCAAAAAAAACAGAGCGTCTGAGTGAAACACTAAATTAAGATTAGAAGATTGTTCAGGATTTCATTGGATGGGTTTTCTCGAGTGCGTCAGTCACGGCATGGTGGCTACTGACCTCTGACCCTCAGTCACCTTTTCTTAACATCCCAGTCCCAGGATGGGTGCAGAGGAACAGGGGTGTGTCGAGTCTCAATGTCAGGAGGACTTTGCTGCAATTTAGACAAGTTAGAATGTGAAAGAAAGTTCCGGTCCTCATAAATTATTACCAGTGGCATATAAGGCATCCATATGATCCTAGAAACCACCATGAACTTATCCAGACCATAAAACAAACAAAAAGCTTATTTATTTATGTATTCATTTGGACTTAAACTTCTACAGGTCCAACAGTGTTTGTCTATAATCACCCCTTTTTTCCTTGGTTGACCTTTGACCCGGCATTTGCAACCCTAGTTTTTTTGTAAGCAAAAAAAAAAGCAGAATTTTCCATTAATTTTATCCCCTGATTTAGTTTTTTACTGGTCTTTCTGTGTTTATTAGATTAACATTAAGTTTGGCTGAATGTAGAATCACATACTGGTGAGTATAAACTGTATTTGAGCTGTTGTGATCTTCCCGACCCTTAATAACGTCTGATCTATAGAGTGTATAAGAATCGGTTAGTGTATGAATGAAATTGAGACGTACTTCATCCTCAATGTTCATTCTAATGACATGACCTATGACGTCACAACAGTGTGAATTTAAGGTGTGAGGATGTTTAACTTGGAAGAAACTTGAAGGTCTTTAAGTGTCGCCGCTTCCACATGCTGTAGTATGGACAGAACAGGGAACCTTCCCAGAACTTCTGCTGACGTGGGGTTTTTATAGTAAATGTGGGGACAAAAAGTTAAAATAATGTTCATAAAATGTTCTTATAACGTTATTAAATTAATTTGTGTAAATGTTGATAAACGCTGTTCCATTAAAGTTCTTCTGACTTCGTATGTGAATGTTGGAGAGAAATTTGTTCGCTGGAATGTGGAACACAACTGCACTCGCCAACAAAATCTTTCTTTCTCTCTCTCTCTCTCTCTCTCTCTTTCTCTCTCTCTCTCTCTCGCTCTTTTCTCGCTCTCTTTTGTTCTTTCCTTCTCTATTTTTTTTCTCATTTTTTTCCGTTTCTCTCTCTCCCTTGTTCTCTTTCTTTCTCGCTCCCCTTTTTTCCTATTTCTCCATCTCTCTCTCTCTCTCTCTCTCTCTCTCTCTCTCTCTCTCTCTCTCTATCTATCCCTCTGTCCCATAGTCTTGTTGTGCCCCTAAACACTTTATTTTTTTCAAACCCAGACCAGCTGTTTATGTTCACTCCTCTCAGTTTCTTGTGTTTATATAACCTCACACACACATTAAAACAGACGATGCGGTGGTACAGGAGATTTTATCCACGTTTTCTCTCGATGACTGAAGCTTTTCCCTGTTTATGAATGTATTGTAGAAACCGAATTGTGCCTGGTGATTTTTATTTAATTGATGGGTGATTTTTATTTCTTAAGCTCTACGGCACTGATACCATCTGAAACGGCTTCTTAAAAGTGGACGTGATGGGACAGACGCCGCGGTGAGGTCAGCGTGAACAATGAGCCGAGATCAAAGATCCATCAGGCTGATAAGATTATTCTAATACGGTGTTTAAAGCGTATGAAAAGAAACTAAACAATCAGATATCAGCTTGTAGGATCAGACTGAGTTTTCACCTGCAGGCTGCTCATGAAATCAGCTGCCAGTTCTTTAATGTTCGGATCGGATCAGAGGAACGCCGGAGGGGTGAGACACAGTGGGGCTTCCAGACAGAGAAGAACAGAAGTTCTGTCACTGTTGAAGGAACAGCAATGTAACGTTGGAGTGTGTGAAAGATTAGCTCTTATCATTAGCCACATCTTCCACTCCAGCGCTAATTAACATATCAACTATTTACTTTTAAAGATTAAGCATCGCCTCCATGAAAAGGGGGCCCTATAAAAGAAAGAGATTGGGGCCCCTACAACACCCATTCTGCCCCAAACATTTACGTCATTTGACAGACATCCTTATCCAATGACAGCTTGGTGGTGCTGGGAATCAATTCCTGATCTTCCAATTAGCAGTTTAACACCTAAACCACTGCGCTAACCACTTTTGCCCAACAAATTACATTACTGCTAGTAATGTTACTACTAATAATCAGATCTCTGGGGGCGTGTAAGTGTATGAGTCTAACATTTTTCCCATAAGGACGTCCCTACGCGTCAATGTCTCTCTGCAGAAGTCCAACAATTCCCAAATTACAATATATTAAGGTAGTTTGTTGATTCCTTTGCACACGCTAGCTCGTCTCTTCACCACAATAGTTCACATTTTATTGATTTAAAACAGCAAATGTTAAAGTTCATGGTTGCCATCAAGTGCACACTTATCACCCCTTTTTATCACACCTTTGATTACTTATTGATTACTTAAGTTGTGTGTACAGTGAGAAACCTTTAATCTGGAAGGTAAAATATTAAAATCAAAGATGTATAATAATAAAAATGGGTCTTTTAAGTGTTTAATGTAACAAGTGTTTAGCGACTGGAGCTTTAAAGTTAGAACAATACATTTATAAAACCTTTATTTTAAATAGAAGTACATTCAGACATCCAGGGAGACCTTGAGGAACCCTTGAGGAACCCTTGAACTCTTCAATGTTCTTTTGATTTAAAAATATTTTGAACAAGAGTTTCTATTCTAGGGCTACGGAGGTGAAGGACATCATGGAACATGGCATGTTTGACGTCACACCACAGAGAAGCTCACACTCCTGTTAATTCCCTGCTAATCATAGACTTTTATTGATTTTTCCACTTTCATCCATCGGTTTTATTGATGTTTTCTAATTTCTTTAAGTGTTGAATTTTTTTATCCGCTCAGCACTTTCAGGAATTTCAGACCAGCACATGAGACCTTGCAGTAAATACACAACACTATTATTATAAAGGTAAGTGAGATGGCCTCATTCCAGCACTGAAGAATCACACACTTCTGCAGCTACCACCATAAACACACCCGTCTCACTTCACTTCCTGGTTTCATAGCGAACGTCTATCCCAACAAAAAGATCTAGAGGTTTGTTTAAAATGTTATTAAATGTTTGTAAAAATAATTGCACCATTAGCCTTAGCTAGCAAACACTAAATCTGCTAAACGTTCCTGGAACAACAACTTAACAACTTGTGTACAAGAACCAGTGTCAGAGGTCTCAGGTACAAGAAGTGCTTTAAGTCAAGAGCCAGGTATTTAAAGAAGAGATGAGTTTTCAAACGCCTCTTGAAGAGAGCCAGTAACTCTGCTGTTCTGACATTGATGGGAAGTTCAATGCCAGAACAGAGAAAAGTCTTGAGGCAGACCTACCCAGTGTCCTAGGGGATGGTGGAACAAGCCGAGCTCAGATCTAATAGAGCGTGGTGCTATGCGAGGAGTGATAAGTGTTTGTAGGTAGTAGGGTGCAGCTCCGTTTTTGGCTTTGTAGGCAAGCATCAGTGTTTTGAATCTGATGCGTGCAGCTACTGGGAGCCAATGGAGGGAGCGCAGCAGTGGAGTGGTGTGTGAAAACTTTGGTAGATTAAAAACAAAACGTGCAGCTACATGCTGAATCATCTGCAAAGGATGAATTGCACTCAGAGGTGGACATGCCAGGAGCGAATTGCAGTAGTCTAGTTTAGAAATTACAAGAGACTGCACAAGCAACTGGGTGGCCTGAGTGGTTAAGATAGGTCAAACCCTCCGGATGTTATGTTGGCAACATGTAAGGAAAAGGATAATTGATTGTCCATAATTACCCCAAGGTTGCGAGCACTGGTTGAAAAAGAGATCTGCAGGGTGATTGCAAGATCCAGGCATGGGGATGAGTCAGCTGGGATAAAAAGTAATTCAGTTTTGCAAGGGTTTCAGCTGGTGAGCAGCCATCCATGATGATATGTCTGCCAGGCAATTTAAAATCCTTGCATACACCGTGGTGTCTGATGGAGGAAAAGAAAAGGCAAGTTGAGTGTCATCAGCGTAACAGTGGTATGTAAACCCATGTGAGAAAATAATTTTGCCAAGTGAGTGAGTATAGACGGAAAAAAGAAGAGGACCAAGTACTGAGCCTTGTAGGACACCAGTGGAAAGTCTGCATGGGGCAGATGTTTTGCCTCTCCATGTTACCTGATATGAACGATCTTTCAAGTAGGAGGCAAACCACTGCCATGCTGTTCCACAAATACAGAGACTACTGAGAGTGGACAGCAGGATCTTGCAGTTGACCATGTCGAATGCAGCTGAAAGGTCAAGGAGGATGAGGACAGATGACAGTTTGGATGATCTGGCGGCATGCAGTTTCTCAGTGACAGCCAAGAGGGCAGTCTCTGTAGAGTAAGCAGCTTTGAAGCCAGACTGATTGGGGTCTTGAAGGTTGTTCTGTGTGAGAAAGAGAGACAGTTGATTTGCTTGTATTGCATGCTTTCCATTTGCTTGTACTGTCATGTGACCATTGTTCCAAATGAGGAATATTTTTCTTATTACTAATTAAATAAACGATGAATATTTCAGGTCAATAAATAAAGTGTATTTATATAAAACAAATAAATTTAAAAAATGCACTTTTTAATCTGTAAAAATTTATTAATTATAAATTCTAAAATTCTTCTGTTATTTATGACATTATTTAAAAATGGAATATTAACATAAACAACCTTTTTTTTTTTTTTTTTTTTTTTTAAATGCTATATACTTTCAGAGGTTGTCCAGTGATTCACCCGTCCACGTGTCCAGGTTTCTATAGGTTTTCTGTTCTGTCTTTTCATTGGTTGGTTCTTGTCATGTGTCCTCTTGTTTAGTATATAGCACTTTTGTCTTTTTGTTTCTCGTCTTTGATTGTATCATATTAATATCATTTATATGGCTTTAACATATTTTATGTTTTATACTTTTAAAACTTGAAAATTCCCTGTAGGAAAAGGAACAAAGTAAAGATTAAAAGCTTCAGCTAACATCTGACTATAAACTGGAAATGTGGAGTTGTGCGATATCTGGTGTTTTTTGGGGGGAAACGTGACCGTATTTAATCGCGGCTTTTGTTCTCAGATGATGTGTAACTGGTGATTGGTGTTCGTCAGTCGATGCAGCGGCATTAGCCTCGTTTTTCTTTCCTCCCTGAGGACGAATAGAAATATTCCCTGTTTAAAAAGGGCGCGTCACACGCAGATGTTTATAAAGGAAGTGAAATTACTTTCTGAAAAAGCAGAGACTCTTCTCCGTATCCTGACGTCTGTCCTGCTGTCCTGAGCTGTGACGGTAACCACGGTAACCAATAAGTTCTACAGGCATCTCATTGAAACAAAGTCCACTTAAACACGCTAGTGTCACTTTCGGAAAATAAAACCTATCCTAAAAATAACTGGGTAATAATCGGATCTCTAAATATCTCAGGACAAGTGGTTTCCAACCACTTCGAGATCCTGATCGTGTCTGCGAATGAAATCTGAGCTCTAAAAGCAAGAAAATTCTCAGTCCAGTTTCACTTTCTGCCATTTGGTAAACAGTCTCATCCAGAGTGACTTACATTTATCTCAGTTCATCCAACTGAAGATTAAGCGCCTCGTTCTGGGGCCAAGCAGTGGCGGCTTGGTGGTGCATGGAACTTATCCCATCTTCCCGTCAACTCCACCCAGACTATTTTTATCGTGGATCTCCGGAATGCCACTGTACATCATGTAACTCGCATTAAACATCATCACACTTTAAATTCACACTGCTGTGCCATCGTATGTCACGTGATGTAGAAGTGAAGTGCGGTGGTGGTGGTGGTGGTGGTAGCTTTAAATTTACAGTACACTTATATTTCTGGCACTTGTTTATGCTAATAGCTAAAGCTTTACATTCACAGAATTTGGCAGACGTCCTTATCCAGCGTGACTTATATTCAACTCCTTTTTTTACAACTGAGCAATTGGGGGTTAAGGGTCTTGCTCAGGGGCCCAACAGTGGTAACTTGGTGGTGCTGGAAATCAAACCCTGCTAATCTTCTAATAAGCAGTTCAACAGCTTTAACACTAAGCTAGCATTTCCCTGCATCTGTGATTTGTCCACCCGTGTGCCTGTATGTAGTAACGTTTACCAGAATGTATTAAATCCCAAAGCCTTTTTAATCCTCTGCTAATGAATCCGCGGTTCTCGGCGCAGAGTAAACCCAGAGTAGCGTGTGATGGGCGAGTGACTATTTGCTGTTCGTCTTGTGGCTGATGTGAAAATCCATGCGGAGTCTGAGTCGCCTCTCTGAGCGGCGGGAATTGAGCAGCGATCGATGGCGAGGGGAAATTAGCCATCGGCGTTAAAGAAGCTGGTGAGGGACGTGGAGGGACGACGGGTGGAGCGTTAGCTGAGTATTTAGATCAGTCTGTAAATAATTGCTAGCTAACACTCGGACAGCGATCTAATCTCAATAACAGAATGAATTCCAGGGGTTTAGTGTTGGGAAGGGAAAAATCTAGTTAAAATCCATTCTGGAAAAAAACAAACAGTTACAAATGAAATTAGATAAAAGTTATTAAAGCCGTTAAATAAAAAATATATATTAAAATATGGAAATAATGATATCGAATCACATTATTGACTTGTGTGTTTCTCTGAAAATCAGACATGAAAACTTTTGTTTAACATTAGCAGGAAGCAGAAGTGGGAGGAGTTTTTATTTTATTTTGTTGTCATTTTATTAGATATTTATTCATTTTTAATTGTGTAATTGTGAATCATTAATGTTTTTAAAAATTAATTTTTGTTTTACTTCATTAAATCAAGTGAGACAAAAATAATAATCCATAATTATACAACTTAACAATCAATGTAAAAAAGGCATTTTATTTTTGTACTTTTTGCTTCATTGGGTTTTGGATAATTAATAATGTGGATTAATTTTATTTTTTAGTAATAACAGATGAATAAAAGTGTAGATTTTTCTGCCCCAGCAGGTTCGGATCATCACCCTGTTCAGTGATACAGGAATAAAAACCCAGCAGCTCGAAATAAAATCGAAGGTATCTGAGTCAGTAAATCGATCCTCACACACTAACCCTTCCTAATGACGCTTCATTAGCGGAGTCGCTCACGCCGCTCTGAAAGCAGAGATTAGATGCACCCATAATGTTGATGCCAAAACTGTTCCATATCAAAAAAAAAAAAAATGAACAAAAGTAATTTTTTTCACCTGAACTTTTAAACACTCTCAGATAGTAAAGTATTAAAATAATAAAATATTAGAAGAAATAAAGATAAATCTGTACTGACAATTACATTTTAATTGATAATTTGTCCGGTTAGAGGCTCGGGTTCGATTCCCCTGCAGGGGTGGAGTTTGTATGTTCTCCATGTGTGTGTGTGTGTTTACTCCGGGTTCTCCCGTTTCCTCCCACAGTCCAAAAACATGTATGTTAGATTGATTCTAAATTGCCCATAGGAGTGTGTGTGTGTGTGTTGCCCTGCGACGGACTGGTGACCTGTCCAGGATGTCCCCCCTCCAGCCTTTTCACCCTTTCAGAGATGGCTGGGACTTCCAGCAGATCCCTGTGACTCTGAATTAGGGAATAAGCGGCTATAGAAGATGAATGAATGAATGAATGAATGAATGAATGAATGATGTTGAGCTGTAATATGTTTAACAGAGGTTCACTATAGAGAGAGCTGCACCATGAGCACTGATGACTGGTGTGGTACAAATCTTTAATAATATAAAATAATATATTTCTACTTAGAAAATTACAAAGTTCTTCATCCTATTATTCGATTTCATGCTGAGAAATTGTTCATTCACAATAGATGAATAATTTAAAAGTGATTTTGTGATTTCACACTTATTATTAGTGAAGCAAAAAATTACTTCACAGTCCTTCAGAGCCGGCCAATCATCTCCAACTCTGATCAGGACATGGACTACACACACCTCATCACACTGCAAGGCACAGCAGGGAGAGAGACAGCGAAGAGAGGGAGACAGCAGGGAGACGGCCGAGAGAGGAGAGAGCCGATAGAGAGAGAGAGAGATGGCAGAGAGCGAGAGGAGAGAGAGAGAGAGAGAGAGAGAGAGAGAGAGAGAGAGAGAGAGGAAAGAGCCGAGAGAGAGAGGAGACCGCAGAGAGAGATCACCTGTTATACAGAAAGAAACTGATAACCTTCTTGACTTCATCTGGGAAACGAGTTGCTCTAAAATCTGAGGTGAAATTTTCCAGCATCAGACACGTCCCTTTATTTCACACTGAAGCATCAGGAAATTTTGCCCTTTTCCCAGAACAGCCACATCATTAAGAGCCTAATAAACGATTCCGCAGAGGGGTTCGATTAAAGTCTGGCCAATTAGATGATGAGAAAAGCTTCAACTGATAACCCGTCCCTCGTCCTCCACCCCAGTGCTCCCAATCATTCCAGATTATTCCAAAGAGCATTTTTAGGACGAGATGAAAAATGCTTCACACTGTTTTTAATTAAAATTGATTTCATTACATTTTTTTTTAACCTGCTCCATATGATCCAACATGATCTGAGCTGTGAGTCCTAAATGACGTCCCCCTAATTATTGTATGGCAGTGATGTTCCAGCACTTTACACCACACTCATAGATCAGCAGGGCTCAAATTTACCGCTGTTCCTGCCAACCCTGTGAGGTCATTTAACACTGTCTCTAGCTAAGCTTTACTTTTCTTTCTAGGTTTTGTAATAAATTTCATAAATAATTTCCAAAACTTTTTTTAATAAAGGTCGTACATTTTTTAAATTTCCATAAACAAACAGGTTCAAATTAATTTCCTAATTATTTATTTGTTCCGGATTGAAGGTGTCACTTGGGTAGCGTCGTTTATTCTGAATTCCTAATCTATCAGCCCCAGGACATCACATGACTCATGTGTCACCACTTGTTTTCTACATGTTTTCTCATCATGTTCGTTTTAAAGTTTTTATCGTGTAGCACAACCTGCAGAATAACAGTTCTGTCTTTTTTTAACTCGTTTTTTAAAACCGTCTTTCCTGAATTATCGTGAGAAGGTCGATTTGGTCAGATCTGGAAATGATCATCCGCCGGGTCACGAACTTGTGCGCTTCACTTCTGTCCTGTTGCCAGTTTAAGGCATAAATCTGTAAACATAACGCAGTCTGCTGATCACAAGGCAATGCGACACAGCTTTAAAGCCTGGCTGAATAACAGTGGTGTTATAAGTGATTGTAAAATCGCCTGCGAGGCCTTGTGACATGTTTATTAATGAGCAAACAATATCAAAGAGAAAGCTGCTGCATCATCTCTCTTACTCCATGCAAATAAATTTTGATTCTTTTACACCATTATTTATTAATGTTTTGCTTTTAGAGAGAGCGGGATTCAAAGAGTCGGTGGGTAAGTCAGTAAAATGAGTCAGTAAAGAGTTGGTTTGCAAGTTAAGTAAGTTGGTGAGGGAGTCGGTGAGGGAGTCGGTAAAAGAGACTGTAAGTAAGTCGATAAAAGGAGTCAGTGAGGGAGTCGGTAAAAAACTGAGGAGTCGGTGAGGGAGTAAGTCGGTGAGGGAGTCGGTAAGGGAGTCGTGAGAGAGTCGGTAAAAAGACTGCGAGTAGTTGGTAAAGGGGGTCGGTGAGAGAGTCAGTAAAAGAGACTGTGAGTAAGTCCATAAAGGGAGTCGGTGAGGGAGTCGGTAAAAGGGGTTCGGTGAGGGAGTCGTTGAGGGAGTCGGTAAAAGAGACTGTGAGTAAGCCCATAAAGGGAGTCGGTGAGGGAGTCGGTAAAAGGGGTTCGGTGAGGGAGTCGGTAAAGGGGGTCGGTGAGAGAGTCAGTAAAAGAGACTGTGAGTAAGCCCATAAAGGGAGTCGGTGAGGGAGTCGGTAAAAGAACACTGTAAGTAAGTCGATAAAAGGAGTCAGTGAGGGAGTCGGTAAAAGAGACTGAGTAAGTCGGTAAAGGGAGTCGGTGAGAGAGTCGGTAAAAGAGACTGTGAGTAAGTCCATAAAGGGAGTCGTTGAGGGAGTCGGTAAAAGACACTGTGAGTAAGCCCATAAAGGTAGTCGGTGAGGGAGTCGGTAAAAGGGGTTCGGTGAGGGAGTCGGTAAAGGGGGTCGGTGAGAGAGTCAGTAAAAGAGACTGTGAGTAAGTCCATAAAGGGGGTCGGTGAGGGAGTCGGTAAAGGGGGTCGGTGAGGGAGTCGGTAAAGGGGGTCGGTGAGGGAGTCGGTAAAGGGGGTCGGTGAGAGAGTCAGTAAAAGAGACTGTGAGTAAGTCCATAAAGGGAGTCGGTGAGGGAGTCGTAAAGGGGGTCGGTGAGGGAGTCGGTGAGGGAGTCGGTAAAAAAGACTGAGTAAGTCGATAAGAATTGTGTAGCAATAAAAATACAATGTGAATGCCAGCAGAAGCCCAACAATGCAAATGTCTGTAGACTTCCTGTGATGAGGCTAGGGATTGTGGGTACTGGTGTGCCATTTGTTCTAATCTTTTAGATGTTGTTGTTCCATTGTCTGACATAATACATGAAGAATGCTGGAAGAAGGTCAGAAAACAACAAGCATCAGGTTATAATTTTAGGGCTAAAAATGATCAGACCTCTGCTTTCCTACCCCAAATATACAATGGGTAATAAAAGGGCCATTAGGTGGTTCTGAAGGGACAGAGGTGCTGATAGCAATCAAGGCCTTTAGGACAACATGTGTATACATTAGAGGTCTGCTAAGGGTCACCTGGTTTATACAGTGGGTGAAACTGTAATTTGCTGATTGGTCAGTTTGAATGTCTCACATTTGGTTCTTAGTCACATGGTCAGGTAAGGGATAAAAGAGGATTGCAACTAGCTCTCTCTTCTTTTTCCTGGCTCTCTTTTTCCTGGCTCCTTTCTCCTGCTGGCTTTGCCTGTTCCTCTCTCTATCTCTCTTGCTCTCTCTTGCTCTCTCTTTCTCTCTCTCTTTCTCTCTCTTTATTTCTCCCTCTCTCTCATTTTACATACACACAAGGGTACAATGAATTGTCTGTTGTACTATTCTTTTTCTATTTTGTAACAGATTCAAGTGTAACCTAAGTAAACCATTGTCATTAAACCATTTGAGTTATAAATTGTGTATTAACGAGTCTTTACTCAACCTCAACATCGATGTGCCAACTAAAGCAATACAATATAATCACTTAATAGCAACGCTCTCCCAGATATTTAGCCATTATAACTGCGCTTATTTCCGTCGTTGGTATAAGTGGCAGTGGGTGGTAATAGACAAGAAATGTACAGTTTTATACCATTGTGTTTCTTTAGTCCTTCGGCAATCCTACAGCTTGAACCACCGTAGGAGATCCAGCCTTACATAATTAATGATACTGTTTCTGTCCTTGTTAGGATCCATCTGAGATTAGAGACGACGAGTGAAGGATTTGTCTGTAAAGATTGGAGTGTGGTGGCTTAAATGGTGAAAGCTTCTAGTTTGTTAAACAGAACATCAGGTCTAAAGCCTCAGCACCATCAAGCTGCCACTGTTGGAATCTTAACCTTCTCTCTACTCCAGGTTGCTGTGTCATGGCTGAACCTGTGTTCTAACACACAATTTATACCAAACATCTAAGAGAGATCCCTCAAAACTTATGCAACAGATGGGTTGGGTTGTACTAAATTGGTGGAATAGGGCTGTGATGGTCACAATTTTGAAGGTCATAAGTATTTACTCCTCCTTCCCAAATGTATTTATTCATTTATTTTTTGAGCTGATCTCTCAGGCTGTGACGCTGCTCTCCTCTTCACCTCTTCACCTCTTCATCATTTCTTGATATGAGCCACAGATCCTGTTCTAATGCAGCCAACAGGAAGTGACACAAATGCCTCAGTCTTGCAATACAATAATCCGCAGCTTTACTAGCGCAGTGTTTCTAATGAAACGTGAGCGGTAAATAAAGCACCTGGGACCGTCCCACAGGGCCAGAGGGCTTTGCTGGTGATGGAGCTTTGATAGTAAAAACAAACAGGTGGTGTTCTGTTCGGCGGTCCGGCGGTTCCTAATTAAATCAGCTCGATGGAGGAAACACACAGACATTCTAGCTTTCTTACGCTTTCTCAACTTTGTACACGTCTCCTGAACCCAGAATCTCACCTTTATTACGGTTTAAAAAAACACTCATGGGATGGAACCAATAATCCGTCGGCTGCCAATGGAGAGAGTGATAGAAATGAGTTCTGGTGGGTTTAAATCACAGGTGGGAAAAGTGTAAAAGCGCTAGTTCAGTAGCAGGTCTTTAATTAAATCAGCGAAATAATAAATCCAGTAATGAATAAATCTCAGGAAAAAGAACAGAACTGATATTAATTAAAGGACATTTCTAAAATTTCCACAGGTTTGTAATTACAACAAACAATAACATCGAATGGAAAACGACCACAAAGCTGCTTTTTGTCTATTTCAGGATTTTTACTTTCTCTTATTATAAAAATAATTCACAGCACTCACTCTAATCACACGGACCTTACACCACACTAAACACAACTACCCCTAACAACCACAACTACCCCATTACAACCACACTAACAACCACAACTACCCCATTACAACCACACTAACAACCACAACTACCCCATTACAACCACACTAACAACCACACCCCTTACACCCACTTACCCACCACACTACAAACACACTAACAACCACACTACCCCATTACACCACACGAACAACCACAACTACCCATTACAACCACACTACAACCACAACTACCACCCATTTACAACCCACTAACAAACCACAACTACCCCCATTACAACCACACTAACAACAACCACACTACCCCCATTACAGCCACACTAACAACCACAAACTACCCCATACAACCACACTACAACCACATTAACAACCACAACTACCCCTTACAACCACACTAACAACCACAACTACCCCATTACAACCAACACAACCACAACTACCCCTTACAACCAACACTAACAACCACACTACCCCATACAACCACACTAACAACCACAACTACCCCATACAACCACACTACAACCACACTAACAACCCCACAACTAACACCCCATAACAACCACACTACAACCACACCCCTAACACACTAACAACACAAACTACCCCATTACAACCCACACATTAACAACCACAAACATTACAAACCCCATTACAACCACACTAACAAACCACACCAACTACCCATTACAACCACACACAACAACCACTACCCCATTAACAACCACAACTACCCATACAAACCACACTACAACCTACCCCATTAAACCAACAACACAACTACCCCATTACAAACCACACTACCACAACCACCCAACTACCCCATTACAACCACACTACACAACCCACAACTACAACCCCCATTACAACCCACACTAACAACCACAACTACCCCATTACAACCACACTAACAACCACAACTACCCCATTACAACCACACAATACCCAACAACCACAAACTACCCCATTACAACCACCACTAACAACCACAAAACCCCATTACAACACACTAACAACCCAACTACCCATTACAACCACAATACAACCACACTAACAACCACCACAACCCCTTACAACCACACTAACAACAACAACACTACCATACCCCATTACAACCACAACTAACAAACCACAACTACCCCATTACAACCACACTAACAACCACAACTACCCCATTACAACCACACTAACAACCACAACTACCCCATTACAACCACACTAACAACCCAAACTAACCCATACACCACACTAACAACCACAACACCCATACAACCACATAACAACCACAACTACCCCATTTACACACAACTAAGCCACACTTAACAACCACAACTACCCATTACAAACCACACTAAACAAACCACAACCAACTACCCCATTACAACCACACTAACAACCACAACTACCCCATTACAACCACACTAACAGCCACAACTACCCCATTACAACCACAACAGCTCTCATTACAAACACGTTAACAACTAACGCAGCAGTCACCAAAACAACCACATATATTTAGTTGTATATCTAAATAGCAACCATGACTACCATCACAACAACCTCCAAAAAACACTATGGCTTACAATCTAACCAAAGCCACCATTATCACAACAACCCATAACCACCATCATCACAACAACCACAATAACCACCATCATCACAACAACCACAATAACCACCATTATCACAACAACCACAATAACCACCATCATCACAACAACCACAATAACCACCATTATCACAACAACCACAATACCCCAATCACAACCACCATACACCATCATCACAACAACCACAATAACCACCATTATCACAACAACCACAGTAACCACCATCATCACAACAACCACAGTAACCACCATTATCACAACAACCACAATAACCACCATTATCACAACATGGGTAACTCTAACAACTACTACATATACTGAATTCTATTTCTCTAACAGTGGACAACAGCTACCACGACAAACCAACCACAACAACTACACTGAAAGAATCACAATAACAGCCAAACCAACAACATCCATATCAACACAATTACTATAAGCCATAACAATCACCACCACCATCATCACAACCACATCCACAGAACATAATGTAGAACTGATGGTGGAGTTATTCTACAGTAAAATGGAGTAACATCTATAAGAATGTGATATGTAGTGAACTTGAGGAAGATGCGTGTGTGTGTGTGTGTGTGTGTGTGTTTGCCTCATTCTTCTCCTCCTGAGTTTCGGACCCGGATGTGTGCTACATCTTCTATCACCTTCAGATCTTTTTACACCTTCAGATTAAACAAGTGTGAAAGAAACCTGGGAAAAAAACCCCCACTTGAAAAGCATATCGTCTGACGCAACAATCTCCACGTGTGAAGACTTTATCATGTGTCATCAGCTTCATCTTCAACTGCAGCATTCATCTGAACAGGGCAGGTCAATAAATAAATCAATCGGAATAAATAAATGAATGAATCACTCCTCAAGGCCGAGTGCTGCTGAGTTCCCACAGTTTTCCTGAAGAGAAGAAAAGAGAAAGCCACACAGGTGAATTATTTAGAGTTAAACTTACAGCTCCACGTCCACCACTGAGATTCAGCAGCAGGAGGGGAACCGGAGAGGAACGAGAGAGAGGAGAGAATCGGAGAGGAATAAGAAGGGGGAACGAGAGAGAGAGAGAGAGAGAGAGAGAGAGAGAGAGAGAGAGAGAGAGAGAGAGAGAGAGAGAGAGAGAGAGAGAACATTTTGTTGTCTGAAAACAATGAAAAGTGAAAGTAAAATCATACAAAGAAGAAAAGATTATAAATCGCTACAGGAACACAAACCAGCAGCATCAAGAACCTCGACTTTCTCACAGCTTTCTCTTCTGGACGAGAGCAGATGTGAGAAGTTCCAGTCCAGTTGCTCGTCACCGGCGGGTTCTTTGGAAAACCTCAACAAATAACTGACAGATTTCACCCTGTTTCTCTTTATAGTCCATTTTCACAATTCTTTAACATTTACACACACTCTCTTGCGCACACACTCTTTTGCCACACACACTCTCTTGCGCACACACATTCTCACAGTTAAAAGTAAAAAGCACCCTATATTCCATATGTCCTTCCCTGATGTTCTATGGCACGTCGCTCAGTTTCATTGTTTTATTTTTACCCCTAAAGTGGCACCAGTCACCTAGTAGAACGTTCTGGATGAGCACGCCGCGCGTTCCCAGCTATTTGCATAATTGTTAATACACCTCAAGGCGCGACATTAAAATTTATGGCTCCTAAAGCAAACAGAACGAGCGGTTAACGAAACCTCTTGCTCGCTCTCGCATCTGAGCCCCGTCGGCAGACTCACAAAAAAAGAGAGAGGGATGTAGAGAAAGGGGACTATTTGCATAGCAATATGGCGTCAAAGAGGGGGGAAAAAAGCCATTCTACTGCTAAATGACCCACGACTTCGTAACGCCAGCGCCGCTGGCTCTCACACACCGTTTTATCTCGGCTCAGGAAGCTGAAAGCAGCCGAGTCGAGTTATTTCCTCTCATTAGACCAAACGGCGATAGACTGCCGACGAAGCTCCGTTGGGTCCCAGAGGGCCTTGCTCTGTTTTACCTTCCAGCCGCATTAGCAGTGATGTTCGCTAGCACCAGTTAGCAAAGAATCAACTTTATTAAGCGAGTCTTTTTACGCAACACGCAGGTGTGTGAACTTTCCGACGAAACTTTGCTGCTGTTGGAATTAGTGACGTGTGCTGAAGTTGGTGGCTGGTGAGGCACAGAGTCTGGCGTACAAACAATTTAACTGTTTAATCGGCTGCTTGAATGATTATTCGTTGTTTTATATCTTTATAATGCATTCCAGAAACAGTCATAAGTAAAATACAGATCTGGACAACAAAGTTTAATTTACAGCAGCTTAAAGTAATTCAGTAATAAGTTTTAGATAACTGTTTATAGTGGAATTATAAATATATAACAAGTTTTTGTTGTTGGAAAAAAAAACCTTTTATTTTAATTAGAAGAAAAAAATACAGGACAAATAACAGAAGGACAAAATTAAACCCGTGTGCTCTCTCTCGCCCCCTTCAGTGCAGCAGAGGAACTGACTACAATTTACTTAGAACTATTTAAATTAAACAATTTCCGACAGATTTCCAGCTTTGCAGTATCATCACTAAGATGTGCTTTACACTATGGTTTGATAAGATTAGCATTAAACTGACACAGCTAATCTAACGTAAAACCAAACGCATATTAAAGGAAATTTGAAAAGTGAACATGAGGAAGCAGATTCTGTTCTTCTGCTATTGATTGTGTTAAATTTATAGACGCAAAGCTTTCTGTCACTCATAAAGGAGGAGACTGAAATAAAGAGATGCTCACGTTTCAAGTCGATCTTGATGAAAGACTGAAGAGAACTTTGGTACAGGTATTAAGCATTGGATAATAATTCAATTTTGAAAGTATTTTTACTGGAAATCTGATAAACCTTTTGGCGTCTTCTGTAATTCTGTGCATGCTTTTGAAGAACTGCGGAAAAGTTTTAAACTTTTAATTTTAGCTTATTTTAAGCGATAAAAGGCAGAAATGGAATCAAATTCCAACCCCGAAACTCCAGAAAGTCCTAACCTGGACGTCCAGACGACTTTAAACTGTTAAAAAAAGAAAAGAAATGCTACACCATGATAAACACGACCCGTCTCAACAGTTTTGAGACCCGTTTGTCCTAATGAAGCCCTTAATGCCCAGAATGCAGTTTCTCATTAGGTTCTCTTTGGAGAAGGCCATGCTGAAGAACACTACACCGCTTCATTAAGAGCTGGAATGCAAATAAAACCACAATGAGATCCATGAGCTCTGATCTCTGAGATCGGACTAATAAGAGGGATTTAAGGGGTTGATGGCGGTAAAAAGCCACATGATAATATAAGATCACAGGGTTTAACGAGCAGGGTAAGACAGGAGTGTGTTATTTGCCTGGTTCAAAGAAGGGGTGTGTGTGTGTGTGTGTGTTAATTAGTTGACCGCTAACAGTGGAAGATGTTCTGTTCCTAGCATATAGCCGAAGCGGAGTAAGGTTATTTTAAGGCTCTATTCTCTCTGGTTTGGTTACTAACTTTGGGTTTAGTCCTTATTTGGCTGGGATTAGTGGAACAGTTGAAGTGATGTAATTATCAGCAGCTTCTTTTCTTCTCTCGTCTGTTTTGTCCTGTCATTAGTTTTTGTATGATGTTTACATTTTCTGGATAAATTACTCCAGGTCTTACATTATTGCCCTCTATTTTTATCCATCAATTACACATCTATCCATTCACCCATCCATCCAGTCTAGCTGTCTTTTTGTCCACTAGCTGTATCAGTACATCCACCTATTCATTCTATTAGTCTGTCTATCCTTCTGTGAGGTGCAGAGATTTTTTATTCCTTTATTTTGTCTGTCTTTTCAGCATTCACACGTCCATTAATGTATTTAGAAGGGATATTTCTCTAAATTCATCTGGTTTTTAGTCTGTTTTTTATCCTTTTTGATAAAAAAGATGTCTGCAGGATTTTCTGCTTTTTTACCCAATCACCATTTTATCTTGTCCAGCTGTCTCTGTCATTCTATTCATCTGCTCTCAATATATTTGTTTGTTTGTCCATCCAGTCAGGCAAAAATGTTCTCCGTCTACCCCTACATCTTATCTTTCTGTCTGTATGTCTATTGGATGTTTTTCATTTTAGAATCTTTCCATTTATTTTTTCATCAGTTTACTGTGTAGATGGATAAATGGTAGCAAGATCTAGAAAAAATATGGGTTCTATAAATCTCTATCCAACCATTAAATTCCTCAATATTTATTCCTGTCTGATTTCCAACCACTGCAACAAGTTATTTTTATGCCTATTATCCATCCATCCATCCATCCATCCATCCATCCATCTATTCATCCATCCATTGGTGTGGAAGTTAGGTTTTAGTTTTATGGTCTTTTGCTCACCACACATTCATCAACCTGTCAATCGTGTACCTTTGATCTGCTGACAATACTGCTTATCCTTCTTCTCTTTTATCCATCTACCAATTTATCTTTTTGCAGCATTTGTTTATCCATCAAGCAATCTATCCTGTCTGTTTACCATTAATCTATCTATCTATCTATCTATCTATCTATCTATCTATCTATCTATCTATCTATCTATCTATCTATCTATCTACCTACCTCACTCACCCACCCACACCCTGGACTGCCCTGTGGATGAGTGTTTATCTTCCCATTGGATGCTCCCAGATGGAGCTCTCTCAGCAGTCATACTTCCTCCATGCTACTCAATGCTGCTACCAGCTGGTTTTTTTCCCCCAAAGCCTCTTCATTAAAGCGGGACGTCGTCTCCCTGATTTATTTAACCGGCCTTGATTTGCCAAAAAAGAACACATAAAACCATGTGATTGCCGAGCAGCAGTTCAGCTCCGGCTGTTTGTGATGTCTCAATGCGGTTTCCGCTGCGCTACAGCTCCATTCACACGCTCTCTTTCACCGCCTCGCATCTGAATGCAAGACGTAGGAATATTTCCATGTTTTACCTCATTTTGCTTTTCTTTCCTATACATTAGAATAAAGAAGCCATGAACGGATTGGTGGTGTGCAGAGCCCCGGGTTTGTGAACTGTTTAATATTAAAGCAGGATAAGAAATTCAGAACAGAGGCTGAAACTCAAACAGCAGACGGCGAAGTCATTTCTGCAAGGTTAATTTCATTTAGAGAGCGACTTGGAGTTCTGGATGGAAATTAATGTGCTTATTGGTGTTCAAAAAAGAAGAGAGTACGTTGTAGAGCTTCAGTGAGGTGGAAACAAAGCGACATCATCTAAAGTCATTACAGCGAGCAGACCAGCGCAGAGGCTCTCTAATTTTCTCATGAGACGTCTCATAATTAAAGTCAGGTAAGGAAGTTCAGCTCCTGAACCGAGCTGGAAATAAAACTCACCACCTTGAGTGTGACGGTGGAGAGAAGTTTTCTGGGTCTACTGCTCCTCATCCATCCATTAATTCATAGTTGGAGGAGGAAACATCTCTAATGTTTTGACTACTCAACATACCAACTATTTCTTCCTCTATCTGTCTATCCGTAATCCATTCATCGTAAACAAAAAGTCAAAAACCACCTTGAGTGAAAGAAAGAGACAGAGAGACACAGTGAAAGAGAGAAAGTAAGAAATGAAGAGTGGCACCGAGAGAGAGACAAGAGGAAACATCTGACATGTTTTTGAAGCCTTCTTACTATTCAACATTCTAACTATTCCTCCCTTCATCAGTCTATCCATCGATCTATCCATTCCTCTATCCATCAATCTTCAGCAGATGTGTAGGATCTCCTTGTATTCACTGATGACTTCTCTATCTGTCTATCTGTAATCATCCATCGAAAACAGATGTTTGAAACTAAATTTATTTGCATTCACCCTTTTTCGCACAAGTCGAAAACCACCGTGAGATACAGAGAGAAAGACATTAAGAGAGAGAGAGAGAGAGACATCGAGAGAGACTGAGAGAGGGAGAGATGATGGTGAGAAGTTTTCTGGGTCTTCTGTTCATCCATCCATTCATCAATCCATATTTGGAAGAGGAAACATCTGTGACATGTGTTTGAAGTCTCCTGACTATTCAACAATCCAACTATTCCTTTCTCGATCGGTCTATCCATCAATCTATCCATTCCTCTATCCATCAATCTTCAGCAGATGTGCAAGGATCTCATTGTATTTGTCGATCACTCCTCTGTCTGTCTATCCGTAATCATCCATCAAAACAGATGTTTGTTTGGGTTCTAGCATCCATCCAATCATCTCTGCATTTTTTCATTTTTGTTACCCTCCATCCATCCATCCTCCTATCCATCCTTTAATGAAATGTTTAATCTTGTCTGTTCTTACTTCTATCTATCCACACACTTACCTATTTAGGAGAGATTTTTTTCTTTCTGTCTAATGTTATCGCTCTGTCCATCAGTTCTCACCCATATATTTATTTATCTATCTATTTATTTAGGTATGATTGATCTAGCCATTTATCTATTCTTCCATCCATTTTCTCATCCACGTCTACTGTCTTTTCTGTCTCCAGTACACTAAATACTCATCCATCGATCTGTTTACATGTCTATCCATCCAGTCTCTCTTTCTCTCTCACTCTGCCTGTCTTTACTCTATAGATGTACTACTTACTACTTAAACTTTATTATTTATTCAAACCATACAGGGATTCCTCTATCTATCCATCCATCTTTCTATCTCTTCATCCAGTAAATGTTTTATTATTTTACAATAGAATTTGTTTATTTATTCCTCTAATAATATACACTATGTTTTCATGGCTAAACGAGTATATGGGTATATAGTCAAATTCATTTTTCAACCCAGTCAGCGTCCATCCATCCCTTCATCCATGTAGGAGGTTTTCTGTTCTCCTGCCCACCACACATTCATTTACCCATCAATCATATGTCCTTGATCTGCTGGCAACACTAATATTAAACAATACTCATCATTCAAACTGTCTGTCTGCCCATTTATCCATATATCTCTAAGAAATATGTTTACTGGATGGATGGATGGATGGATGGATTAAGAAATGTTGAATGGTAAACCCATAAAGAGGTTCTCTGTGTTCTGATGTCATCTACATCATAATTACATTTGCATGCTGTCACTCAACCCGACTGCAGAAAACTGCATCAAACCTCAGAACTGCATGAAAAATGTTCCTCTTTCTAGAGGGAACAGAACAGCGTAAGGACAAGAAAGCACAACGACGCTCTATAATACACCAGGAGACCAGCTACAGGTTATTGATGCCTTTAGCACAGCGTTCTCGTCTTTAACGCAGACTCCAATCGAATTTTTGGTCTGACTGCGTTGTTAATGTAGCTTAGCACCGCTATGGAGAGAGAGAGAGAGAGAGAAAGAGAGGGAGAGAGAGAGAGAGAGAGATTCTGTTAAGTCACTCCACCACACAGGATCCACCAAAACTCAACAGGATCCTCAAAAAAAACCAACTTCAGCGTTACCACTTTGCTAAACAGATCGGACAAAATTCTGAGAAGAAAACCTTGAGGAGAGAAAAGGAGGAAAATAAATACGAATGAAAAAAAGTGATGGAATAAGGAGAAAAGTTCCAGAGATAGAAAAACTGTCTGAATGAATTGTATTGAATTCGAATAAATAATTACATACATAAGAAAAAAAATGAATATAATTTGATTTAAAAAGTATAAAAAACAGGAAAATAAAGGAAAATATCCTTTTAAAAAATCGCTCATTTTTTCTTTCTTTCTTTCTTTCTTTCTTTCTTTCTTTCTTTCTTTCTTTCTTTATTTAGGTAAGATGAATACAGGAAAGTGACACTAAAAAAACATGAAATAAAAAACATGAAAAATCACTGAAACTTGACTTTTATTTTATAAATGAAATTGTGACTCGTGCTCATGCTTGTATTAGATTGCTTTTTAGATTAGCAACAAGCTCCTTCAACCAAACATGCAACCCCCCGTCCCCCCTTCCCACCCGGGGGCCCGGGGCTGTTTCCAGCTCTCTGTCGGACGCCAGTGACGAGGAGACACCGTGTTTGTTTTATCCTCTGCTGTGTGCTGGTTTAGAGAGGTCAAAATCATTCATTTTTTATCAGAACCCGTGAAGGTTGAGCATCTGAGCAAACGGTGGATTTGTGCTCCCACTCGCTCCACACTGCTCGCACCCGTGCCAGGGACATCAATTAGTAATGCTGTTTTATCAGCCATTAATTTTAATTCTGTTTTCATCAGCATTTTATGCACATCTTAATGAACTGATTCTTTTTCATGTTTCTTTCATCAAGCGGTGAGGAGACATTTACACAGAGAGAGAGAGAGACAGAGACAGAAAAAGACAGGGAGAGAAACGGAGCAGGAGACGGGAAGAGACAGAGAAGAAAAGACTGGGAGAGAAAAAAGGGGGAAAGAGAGAAAGTGAAAAAGAGAGAGTGACGGGGGGAGACAGACAGGGAGAGAGAAAGGGAAAAAGAGAGAGGACGAGACAGGGAGAAAAAAATGGAAAGAGAGACAGAGAGAGAGAGAGAAAGAGAGACTAGGAGATAGAAAGGGAAAGAGAAAAAGACACAGAGAGAAAGGAAAAAAAGAGAGGGAAAGACAGGGAGAGAGAAAGGTTGGTAATCTAGTAACCAACAATAAATATAACAAGGCAAATATAATAAAGCGGGAACAGTTCCGAGTCACGTGGGTTTAATGTTCGTCATTGTAGATGGTGTGACTGTAGGAATGAAAGTCCGATAAATAAAGCAGTAAAACCAGGATCGGTTCCAGATCTCTCAGAAAAGTCTTTTAAACAAATGTCACACCATGTGTACTGTATGCTGTGATTATTCTCCATGATTCATGTTTGATATCATTCTAAAGGTGACGGTGTGAGCAGTAAAAAGGCTCTGATTCTCATCTGTCTACGTCTGAAGGTACAACAGTTTAAAGTACTTTAAAGATATTCTGCACTCCTGTAAAAGGTGTGTCTGAATTACAGATGCACTTACTACCCCATCTGGTGAACGTTTAGCTCACATGAAACTAACTCGTGTTCCCGACCAATCAGAGGAATTAATGACTCTTTTTCTTTTAGTTGGGTATTTAAGGAACGTTTATACAACACAATCAGGGCAGCATACTGTACTCCGATTCTCCCTCAATCGCCAGGTATGTTATAGATTCTATAACTTTTATTTTATACTGTTGATCATGCTATGTATGTAAGTTGATATTTTGTATTTAACTGTGTAATTAATGTTTTACCTGCCTGGCATAATAAACCATAAAAAACAACAGAATTGATTTTAAAAATATCAATTCCCAGAAAATAACCCAGAATGACCTAAATATACATTTTTCTACAACTGAGTCAGCAGGGGTTAAAGGCCTTGCTCAGGGGAATCGAACCCACAATCTTGCTCAGGGGAATCGAACCCACAATCTAGGAGAATGTGTCCCATGTGTAAACATTCTCCCAGATTAATGTCTACCGCCTGGATTAGCAGGTTGTAAGCACGTGGCTAAGGAAACTAGCATTTAAATCTGAGCAAGCATGGAGCGGCCAGACAAGATTAATATTAGCAAACCCTACAACCTCTGACTAAGTGTAGCCTGGCAGATTTTTGACCGTGAGACCCACTTAACCGGCCGGAGTGAGGCTCTGTGCGACATCGGGTCCCTTAATGAACAGATAACTAAGAGTATGAGAATTTATTAATGATCAAAGTCTAAATTATGATCAGCAGTTTATTATAATTATTTACTAAAATTGTAACACACATATTAAAGTCAGAATAAATTGTTCACAAAGATAAATTTTAATTTTGATTTAAATTTGTCGCACTACATAATGTCAGAACATGAGATCCCTTCACCCATGCCACTGGCTGGTGGGTGGTCCTTACAGCATAAATCCACAGAGACAACGGGAAAGAGACAATGGTGGAGAGAGAGAGAGAGAGAGAGAGAGACACAATGTATGAAACAACAGGAGCTATAACACAATGACTGGAGCTAGTTTAGAACATCCAATCCACAAGTGCTGTAATTCAACTCGACAAAAAGAACATTGACTCTACTTTAGGGTGAATATGCACCACATGTCTGTTCATAGCCACGGCTCTATGCACTACCCACCTCTGAAGATCTTCACAGCGTTTCTCAATGGGGGGGTTTGTACAGGGATCTCCAGCTGCCTCTAAAAGAAGAATCTGCAGCAAACACTCCGACCCACTTTGACTCCCAGCTCCCACAACTGAGCCAAAGTTTCACAAAGCTCTTTTCTTGATTTCCATTTTTCCCAGAAAACACCAAAAGATTGATTATCGTAGATTAAGTGAGTGTTAAAACACCCACAAGGACTATGTTAAGGACGTACTGAGAGACAGAGATCAGCTATCACTGGGTGATTGTCTGAGAAACCAACAGGTGATATTGTGGTCCTAATGAGATAATTATCAAAAATTTTGTTTATCCAACCTGGATACAACCAACAGCTTTCTGTAATCTTCTCTATTATTTGCTGGACAGAAGTGAACCATTACAAATTTTGTGCTGAGTTCAGTTATTTACATTTCTAGCATTTAGCAGATGCCCTAACCCAGAATGACCTAAATGTACATTTTTCTACAACTAAGTCAGCAGGGGTTAAAGGCCTTGCTCAGGGGAATCGAACCCACAATCTTCCAGTTAGCAAGCTAACACCTTAACCACTAAGCTACCACTCCCATGTACCATAGCTTGTTTAATTCTATCCCTGCCTTCAATTAAGTTCTCACACATGAGCTCTCCATGCAGAATAGAGGGAGGAGAACGAGTGGTCACATATGCTTTGCCATAAGTATCATCCAGAACCAACCCTGCTGATCATACTGTGAAACTATATCAGAGAATTGTAACATCTGCCCCTGTTTCTTCCTGATTCTCACTCACTGCTAGAGTAGGACCTGCAATATTTTCAACTACTGCAGCCTCATCCACAAGCACCTGCCACCTTGTCCACAACAGCATCACTCATTTCCTCATCACTACATTAGTTCTGTTTTCCTGTGTAGTCGATCATTATTTTCATCATTACCATTCATGCTTTCATTGCCGCTGGTCTGTGCTGCCTGCTGCTCCACATTCTTACTGTGGTTAGTAGTCACCTGTGGGCTGCTGCCAGGCTGAACTACGTCCCACTGCGGGTTACTTGTGTGGACATGATGAGTGCTTATTGCCTACATCAGCACATTCAAAACATTTTATACTGCCAGAATTCGCAGATGCAGTATAGAATCTATTTTCAATTTTACTAATGACATTTCTAATGTTTAAGAGGGACCTTTATAAAAAGGTGAAGGTTTGTCTCCTCAGAGACTGCAAACATTCCAGCCAAACTGTTTTAAAACTTCTAGTAAACTTTCCGAACCACACAAGCTCTATCTCAAGGAGTTTGTTTGGGATAAACGGCGGCACACCTGACACTGTGATTCGGGTTGCTGGTACAAACAGTGGGGAGACAGTTACAGACATCATCCAAATGGACTCCATCTTTTAGGAGTCCACCGAACACTATTCTCTACATCCTCTTCACTCACACCCACTAACTCCATGTCCTCGTTTATCGCATCCCTATACCTCCTCTTTGGCCTTCCTCTTTACCTTCTGCCTGGTAGCTTCATTTCTAACATCCTCCTACCAAAATATCCACTAACCCTCCTCTGGACATGTCCAAACCACCTCAATCTGGTTTCCCTGACTTTTTCCCCAAAACATCTAACATGAGCCGTCCCCCTAATGAACTCATTCCTACAGGGTAACAGACACTTTAATCCTGTGTCTGAGTCTGATAGACAGGGTAGGGGGAACCCTCCGTCGGGTGGGACGCTATCTGCTAACTTGCTAATTTATTATCGGAGACTCAACAACTAATAAACAAAACAGCCCTTACATTTATATAAAACAATTAGATTCTGAAAATAGAGCAACGAAAGAAATAGAGAGAGAAAGCGAGAGAGAGAGAGAGAGAGAGAAAGAGTGAAAGAATTATTCTTTACCTGATAAAAACAGGTTGACTTAATACATAAAAAAAAATTATAAAAGCATTATTAAAGTAAACCGACATGTCAATCAATTATGTAAAAACCATTAATTCTGGTATAAAGCAGAGTTCTTTGTTTATAAGACCTTAAAATGCTTCATAAAAGCAAAAACAATGGCTGTAACCTGGAGCAGCGAATAAAAAGAATGAAAAACCTTTTCTCTCTGTAAACAAAAAGGACATTACGGTGGGACTTTAGGATTTAAAATCCAGATAAAAGAGAGAAAACAGTGTCCAAAGTCTTCATTGGACAGCTTTTTTGGTTAATGGTGGTTTGGAAAGTTCTCTACTCTACTCTTTGTTTCTCTCTTGGGCCTTTACACCCTTCAAGGTCAGAAACAATGTTCAGCAGGAGAAAAGGTTCCTCCTCTGCAGTACTGGTGCCACTGTTTTAATAGTCCATCAGCTAAACTCGGTTCTCTGATGTTAGGGCGGACCTCCAGCAATAAATAAGCTGATTGACAACACCCAAGGACTGTAGTCCCATACGCTCTGCCAGGTCCTCCACTCTCGACAGGTCAGTCCTTGTGATGGTAACCAGCTCCCGGAGTGTCACAATCCTTGAGAAGACCAGTGCGTGGGACAGTGCCGAAACAGTGGCACCAGAAATGTCCAGATGCCAGGGGGTTCCAGGGGGTAAACCAGGGGGTTCCTCCAGCAGCTCGTGCACACTTCTGCAGCCTTTGTTTTGCTTTTTAAAAATGTTCCAGGTCTCAAGAAGTCTATAATACAAAACTGGTAATCCAGAATTTTTGTATCATTTAGAATCAAGGCTCTGACCATGTTTCTGGGTCCAGTGAAGAGTCTTTGATTAAACTCCAGACATTGTTCTATTTGCCAGTTAGACTAGCCCCTGTCCTCCTTTCTCTTTGTAAAGATGGAGAAAGCTCAATGGGGTGCTAAACTGGGGTATCCAGTGTAGCCCAACCCAGAACAAGTCCACCAGCAGGGCCTGGAAGTTTACTAGCAGGTTTGGCAGCGGATTCACATGTGACAGAATGAAGACACTTTTTGGTTGTTGATGACCAGCTTTCGCCCCCTGTAGGACATGCAGAACCCTCTCAGTTTTTACTTAACTTCTCATTCCAAAGGTAGACACCCAAATATTTAAAATCGCCTTTTTCCACATTAGCTTTCTTCAGTACAAATGTCACTGTACAACATCCTGATCATGGTTATAAAAACTTTATAAAGTTTTCCACCACCTTTCACAAATATTCATGCTTAACCCAGTCAAAAGCCTTTTCCTGAACTAGGATATCAGACCATTGACAATGTACATCTAATTCATGACATTTTGCACATTTTTCCCTATTAGGCACACAGTATGTCTGGTCATGGTGGATGATCTGCTCCATTACCTTAGTCAGTCTCGAGGCTAATGCTTTTGAGAGCAGCTTGGTGTCTGTGCAAGGTAGTGACGCCGGGCGCTAGTTTCTCAGTTCGGTTAGGTCTCTTATTGGCGGACGGGTCAGGATGGCCCTTTAGCTTAACGGGAGGTGACCGCCGTTTACGATGTCTGTTAATACTTTAAGTACATTCTATCCTATAACGGCACAGAACACCTTGTAGAATTCTACAGGGAGGCCATCTATGCCTGCCACCCATCCATTCTTTAGACCTTGGAGAGCTCTGCCAGCATTTTCTCAAGCAGACCCCTGAGGAAACTCTCCTCCAGTCTCTGCGCCCCTGAACACTCACCGCTGTGCAGCTTCAAATAGAATCCCACTGTCTGATTTTGTCCACACAGTATGTATACATTTTTTTCTGTCCATTCTTTTGCTCTAAACTGAGGAAGAACTTGGAAAGAGCATCAATCTCACTTACACATTTAAAGTGTGAGCGCCCCCTGTGCTGTAATGCCTAACAGGTCATTCATTTTGTTTTTGAGGTCTTTAATATGCCCTCGATTTCCAGTGTCGCCTCAATTCTGAAGCTGAACTATTTCTATCTCTGGTTTTTTGTTTTTTTATTTACCTGTAATTATGGAACGTTGGATATTTTCATTTCACAGTAAATCTGAATTAATTTATTAATTTATGACTTTTTCTATCTAAGGTTGGGTTGTTTAAGTTAATGAATTCATTATCATCTTTAACTTTATCTTACAGTAGTTCCATGATAACGACTATTAGATGGTGATTCTGTAACTATGGAGACTTTAATCTTACTGTACGTTACTATAAAATCTCACACACTCGCTGCTTTTAACTCGTTATTATGGAGTTGGGATTGTTAGTATTTTTTTTTGGATTCAGGATTTTATCTTTATTTAGTATTCATTCCAGACTTTATTACTCTCAATCACAGAACTTAAAACATTAATACTTTTAAAAGTAATTTTATGTGTACTTTAAGTAAAATTTTGGCTACTTTACACACCTCGTCTAGTCTGTGAGCAGCGAGAGGGTGAGCCAACCACAGCTTTACACACACCTGCATATAGTTGATTGGTTGGTTAGTGTCATGTGGGAGTTGATTCCAGGCGTCATGTAGTTACAGGAAATAAATCAGAATCAGGGTTTTAAAACCGGATTTGGAGTGTTTCTGATGAGTTTGTGATGTCACAACTCCACATTCCAGTGCGTGTGTACCCCAGTGCGTGTGTGACACCCCAGTGCGTGTGACACCCCAGTGCGCGTCATTTCAGTGCACGTGTCCCCCAGTGTGTGATACTGTACTGCACTGTTACAGAATCACACACTGAATCATTCATTTTCTAAATAGCCAATAAAACATATTTTTGTAAGTCGTTTTTTTTCTCCAACGTTTAATCTGAATCTACTTGGGAAAAACTCTCCTCTCGCTCTCTCTCTCCTCTCTATCTCTCCGCTAGCTCTCCTCTCTACTCTTCTCTTCTCTCTCTCTTTCTCTCTCTCTCTCTCTCTCCATCTCTCTCTCTCTCTCTCTCTCTCTCTCTCTCTCTCGCTCTTCTCTATCTCTTCTCTCTCTCTCTCTCTCTCTCTCTCTCTCTCTCTCTCTCTCTTCGCTCTCTCTCTCTCTTCTCTCTCTCGCTCTCTCTCTCTCTCTTTCTCTCTCTCTCTCTCTCTCTCTCTCTCTCTCTCTCTCTCTCTCTCTCTCTCTCTCTCTCTCTCTCTCTCTCTCTCTCTCTCTCTCTCTCTCTCTCTCTCTCTCTTCTCTCTCTCTCTCTCTCTCTCTCTCTCTCTCTCTCTTCTCTCTTTCTCTCTCTCTCTCTCTATCTCTCTCTCTTCTTCTCTCTCTCTCTCGCTCTTCTCTCTCTCTCTCTTTCTCTCTCTCTCGCTCTCTCTCTCTCTTTCTCTCTTGTGTCCTACTTGGGATGGAACTCTAACTCTAAAGCTGAAGCACTGATAATATTTACCGTCCCAGTGTCCTCGTTCGAGATTTGTTGCTTCGAAGCCGCTATCAAAACACGTCATCATGAATCAACGCTGCACTGCAGAGCCGCTTCTCCCTCCTCCAATCGCAGCCCTTCTCCCACGGGGACATCCTTCAGAAACTTAGAACCTGTTCCTGTCCCGAGAGACAGAGAGAACAAGAGGGAGAGAGAGAATGAGGGAGAGAAAGAGTGGGGGGGCGAGGGAGAGGAAAACAAAGAGAGAGAGCGAGAGAGAGAGAGAGAGAGAGAGAGGGAGAGAGAGAGAGAGAGAGAGAGAAAAAGAGGAAGAAAAAGACAGAAAGTGTGTGAGAGTGAGAGAGAGAGAAAAAGTGAAAAGATTGAGAAGGTGAGTGTCAGAGTCAAACAAAGAGAGAGAGAAATAGCCAGAGAGAAAGATAGGGAGAGATACTGAGGGGGAGAGAGAGAGAGAGAGAGAGAGAGAGAGAGTGAGATATACTGATATAGAAAGAGTGGGAGAAAGAGAAATCAAGTGTGTGTGTGTGTGTAAGAGAGAGAGAGACAGAGGAGCATGTGTGTGTGTGTGTGTGTGTGTGTGTGTGTGTTCTCAGCAGGAGATTTGAGTGCTGTAATGGTGAGTCGGTGATGAGGGGATTGATGCAGTTGTTCTGTAATTTCTCCAGATGTTCTGTGATTTAAGTCTATAAATATTTCTACAGTAGAAATAGAATAGAAATAGAATTCTACAGTTTCACTAACAGATTTATTTACAGTGTGAAGATCGGAATCTTCTTTAATTTAGGATTCATTTAAAAAAAAGTGGCCCGAGTCTGTAAACAGACAGTTAATTATTCAATCATTTATTCATGTTATTGATGTTATTAATCCCTATTATTCATTCGGATGACATCACAATACTTTCAGTTATTTATTTGGTTGTTTGTTTGTTTTGTGATTCTAATTTATTTATTTATTTTTGTTGTTATTGTTTTGTTATTTATTGATGTGTTTATTTTTGGTTATTTTTTATATGTTTTTGTTTGGTGATTATTTATTTGTTTGGATGTTTATTTTCTTTTGCTTGTTCATGTATTTATGAAATAATTAATACTTTTGCTTGTTTGTCTCTTTATTTCTTTCTTTGTTTGTATGTTTGTTCGCTCTTTTTTTTTAGTTGGCTTTTAAAGTTTGACAGGAAACAGGAAGTCAGTAAAAACAGGAAGTAGCTAAAAACGGTGTGATGTAATAAATATATAAGAGAAGCTATGAAATGACACAGATTGTTGGTGTGCATCTGATCAAACCCAGGAGAGACTCTGGGATTACAGTGAGGTGTGTGTGTGTGTGTGTTAGCAGTAGAGATTGATAGCTGGGAGGATGTGCTGTCGAGGCTCTTCGGTTCTGTCAGCAGTCTTCCTCAAGGTTCTGGTAATGAACAGAGAGAAGCTCTTATCATGGACACGTTCAGACTCTGACAGTTGCTTTTCATCAACGTGACGCATTATTAAAGCTCGCAGAACAAACGAACGCAGACGCAGGCTATAAAGCAGCAGCTGCGCAAACAGCCGCGCTAAATAAATCAATAAAATAAAATCGAGTAAATGCGCATTACACAGTGTTCCCTTTAAATACTTTCAGGATAAAAAAAAAAAAACATTGTTGTGTCAAAGTTATTTTTAAGCGCTTGTAAAGTGCCGCATTGCCACTTTCCTTCCGCCATTTTGAATCCCGCGGTACTTCAGAATCCAGCCGAAGCAGTAGATCATCTGGAAACTTTACACACACTGACTTCAAACACACTTCTTGCATCACACACTCGTTTTTACACAATATATAGTAGGGAAGTATGTGATTTCGGTCGGAGACTCCGCCCTTTGTCTCCGCTGCAGTCCTGCTACCTGTCCTGCTCGCCTCACTGTCTCCTCCTTCTCTCGGCAGCTGCCTGTTCTGATTTTAAAAAAAATCCCTATTTGCTGCGAGTAAAGAATGGAGGTGTGTTCCGTCCCCGTCACCTTACGTCCTCTTCCTCACCTCGTGTCTGCTCCATCGCATCACTTCTTTTTCCTTGTCTTTTCTGAACGTGGTGGTGTTTCTGCGTCAGACATGAAGCACTGGTTAAAAATAGTCTGGTGTAGTTCATGGTTCTTTGTCTCTCTCTCTCTCTCCGTCTCTCTCTCCTGGGATGCCAGGCTCGGCGGTGTGCTCCTCGGTCTCCCCGTGTGGATTCGTTTCCTCGTCCTCTACTGAAGGACGCCGGTGATTGATTGGATGGAGGAGAATTTCTGTCACGTTCCCGTTCTTAAGAAGATAACGCTGCTAATAAATTTCCCCCTGTGGCCCATGACATGTCAGACGCCGTGTTCTGATGAAGCACAGAGCTGTGGGCACTTTTAAAACACACATACACACACACTCCTATCTGATTCATGTGTACTCAAATTCTTCTCTCTCACCTATCTGAAGTGGTGTTTCTGGGCGTGGCCTGTCATTAACATAACATTTTATAGCTATAAGAATTCCTGGCTAGTCTGAGCTTCAGACAGGAGGTCTGGATTCCAGGAGTAGCATGATAGCTCGGTGGTTTAGGTGTTGGACCACTGATCTGAAGATTATGGGTTCAATTCCCAGCAGCCTGAGCAAAACTCGTAACCCTCTTGCTTGCTCTGAAACTATGGAAAAGGCCATCTGACAAATGGCAGCGATTGTAAATGTCTACGGGACCTCGGAGGGTTTGATCGGCGTTGCCTTCAGAGGCATGAAAATGTAGATTACTACAAAAAAACAAAGCAAATCGAGATTATTTTATTTCTTCTTTCAGAAGGAAACTGAAGCATCACAACAGCAGTTTTCAGGTGGAATGTGTAAAAAAGTGTCCTACAGAAATCCAGTAGATTCCAACCAATGATTGGTTTCAAGCTTCCTGTTGTGTTGCTAAATACTACAAGAAGTCCCACAGATTTAAATAGTGATGCTAATTATATGACATGCATGATATGATAAGCGATAATTAGGTCCGATACTGATAAACAATGAGTGGACCCCAACATTTGCACGTGTAATTTATCTGATCTATTAATTGGATCAAAATAATAAAAAAGACCTAATTTTCACCCAGAACGGCTGATAAATTCTGTCCAATAAATATCATGCATACGTAAGTTATATTCGTCATAACATCTCTCCGCTATGTTTAACAAGATGTCCAACAGGATCAGACGAGGACGGACAGTTAGGAGAAACTGAAATGAAAAACTGAATCAATCATGATTAGTGTTGACGGCGTGTGGATGTAGGAAGTTATTACGGACTGTAGATCTGCGTGATTTGCGTAATCTCGATAAAGTGAAGAACCACATTGATGTGTTTAGATTTTAGCGTTTTGTGTAAATGCTAATATAAATGTTACATTTAGGGCCTTTTTTCTCAAACCGTCATTATCTGTTATTATCGTTCTTATTTTTTAATTCCTGTATTATTTGAAACGTTTGAATAGAACAGTGCAGCCCGGTTCTTGATTGGTCTCCGTCTTTGTGACCAGTCCTAGTGGTAAATATACAGAAGATGGATGAACGGACTCATTTTTAACTGGGAAAACATCTCTTTATCCAGAAGATAAACAAGCGATATTATCGTTAATCGTCTTTTTATCGCCTGTAAATCGGCCCCGTCTCCAATAAATGACTCGCGTGTCCCTCGATCCGGAGCGAACGTCAACGTCGCATCTTTTCCTTAATGTTCTTCTCATTGGGCTTTTGGCAATATCGCAAAGAGGTTGTGAAAATAGAACGACCTTCGATTGATTATCAAACACACACCCACACACACACACACATTTCATCCTAGCGTTCAGAGGAAAGCAAGCAGAAATGGAGGAATTACGCTATCGGCAACGTGTCGTGATGAATTGATTTGCTCGATTAAAGCAGGAACGATGGACACGACGGTTCCTCTGACTGAACTGTTTCCTTTTTTTCCCCCTTCTTTTCTTTACACATCAGCAGCTGCTACTCATTAACAGAAGCTGATGGGGAAAAAAGACGAAGAGAAGGAAAGATAAAAGGGTGAGAGTTAATGAAGTTACATGGCGCCGATACGCTACTTTATCAGTAAGTAAAAACTTTCCACACACTGCATGAAGTTCATCATCGGAACACTTTTACGTCTCCGAGTCGTCTCGCATCATCTGTCTCGCCGTCCTGCATCTCGCTATGCTCCTCTCACAACATGCCAAATGACGAACGTTTGGTTAGCGCATCAATTTTCCTCTGGCTAATTTAAATTAAATTAGCAGCAACACTTTCATTCATTTCTCGGTAGCATCATTAATGACTTAAACACAGATTGGAACAAAGAGACATGACCAAGAAACCTGCATCTTTTTGATGCATCTTCGTTCATCTCAAGTTTTGAGATAATTATAACATTATTAATAATAACTATTCACAGTTATGTTAATTCCATTTTATTTTATTCGTTTTGCGCTTTTAACAGTGGACATTGTCTCACAGCAGCTTTACACAGAATGCAGTCTTTTCCTAATGAACAAACCGGAGACAACTGTGGTGAGGAAAAACTACTTGAGATGAAGTAGGAAGAAACCTTGAGAGGAACCAGACTTAATAGGGAACCCGTGCTCATCTGGGGGACACTGCATGTTATTGTTAATTACAGCAGATTGTAATGATCAAACGTAATGTAAACTGTAGCCTCGAGTCAGCGGAGCAGAGTGAGTCCCAATCCATCCTCGAAGTTCCTTGAAATCGATGAAAGGGGCAGGAAATCGATGAACCTGGTCACTGGTACCTCAGGATCCTTGCAAGGTTGGCATCTTCTCCTTGAAGGTCTACCAGTAATCAACCTTTCAATCAAAAACAACCTTCTGACCAATCAGAATAAACTGTGGGGGGGGCAAAATCCTAAAACAAATTAAAAGTTATATGTAAGAGTACAAAAAGTGATTCTGACATCATGAACTGAGAATATTGGGTAAGTAGAGAGAGAGAGAGAGAGAGAGAGAGAGAGAGAGACAAAGAGAGAAAGAGTATTCCATTAGCTTCTTGTCTTCGTCTCGTCGGTCTCCTGTTGTTTCCATCAGGCTTTGACAGAAATGAATGGAGGCATCTGCTTCGCTTCAAATCTCTACTAAGAAATCTCCAAGCTCTTCAATAAACCTGACGCATTAGCGCACGCCAGCAGAATCCTGAATCTGGTCGTCCGAGTCGGAGAAAACCTTTGTGAGAGCTCAGTCATTTGTGTGAAAGGCGACTGACTGAGTGGCGGAGGTCTGGAAAGGCTTTTTTCCTGACACTGGAGACTCATCATTGATTTCTATTGAAACTTTATGTGAGTGTTTGGACTCCCTGATCGTATATTTGGCCACCTGTGAATACCGAACATCTCTTAATGGAAAGGATACGGCGCTCAGCTTCAGGGTGACTCCTGAATAGAAACTGAACCGATTTTTAATATACATAAAACATCCTGCAGAAAGTCGAGCTGAAGTCTGGATCTCCGGGAATTTGAGAAGCTGGATACGTTGACCGTTATGAACAATTCAAGAACTTTAGACGATATAGTTTCCAGGAAATATTCAGAATAAATATTTCGCCTGAAAAATCTACAATTCTAATAGGAATCCCCTAAAGAAGTTATCTCATTCCTACCACTTAGCAGACGGGGTTCTTGCTCAGAGGCCATAGTAGTGGTAACTTGGTGTTTACAACCTTATAACGAGGATACCAACACCTGATCTACCAGGCTACCACCTTAGCTTCAATATTTTTTTCCTAATAAGTTTTTTCCACTAGGTTGTGTCATGTGACTCTTGATCTATCAGACACTAATGTTAAGATGAGGAGGTCTGGGGTGCAGTCAGGGTTCCAGGACATAAGGGTTCCTTGGTGGGGACCAAGAGTGGGGGCTTTGTGCACAGGGCCATTGTCATGCTTGTAACCAGGGGCTCCAAAGATGTTCTATATAATTGGCTTATTTAAGTTAAAATGTTTGGAAAAATTTCCTGTCACCCAGATAAGACTTGGGTTCCTTCAGAGTCTGGTTCCTCTGTTCCTTATATTGCCTCAGGGAGATTTTTTTTTTTACCACTTTCGGATTAGAAATTCAGAATTCGCACCCTGGATTTATTTATTTGTCATGCTGTACAAAAATTTTAAACTGAACTGAATTAAAATTAGTCGGAAGTCATGAGCTGCTGCTGGTTTCATGATGACATATAAAAGCAGAACATTCTCCAGGAGCTTCAGTGATGGGATGGCCTCGAATTAAAATGTAATCAAGTTTCAGTGAACTGTACATCTGCAAAGTTTTCACCTGAGACGTCTCCTCTCCAAAACGGACAAAACAGTCTCACAGCATCACGAAGCGCGAGGTGAGACGAGACAAGGCGAGGCGAGGTGAGCCGCGGGGCTTCATGTAGCCTGAATAAACTTCTAAAAATGACACGGGCCCCTTGATGCGTAAGTGCTCATCTGGGACGGAGCTGTCAGAAAGATGAATTGGTGGTGTGGTGGAGGCCTTTCATTAACGTAGCATAGCGCCTGTTTAAAAATGACACTGAGCACGGAGCAGACAGCTCGTCCTCGTCCTGCACTCCTACAGAGCAGCGAGGAGGTCTCTGTTACCCTTTTACGAACAGCCTCTAGAAATTTCACGGCCGTGAAGACAAACCCATGGAGTTTTTTTTTTTCTCTTTGGTCTGAAAAGAAGAGCTAAATTAATGATCCATTTTTATGCTTAGGTTTGGATTCATGAAGTGACTTTTTTAAGGAGAACATTGTTTAATCCACAATCCTCCAGACAGGGCAGGGATAGGTTACCATTATACATTTCAAGCTTATTTCTACATTTCTCCTGAGGCTCTCTAGAAGAACTTTTCTCCTGAGAATCTCCTGAAGGATATTTCTCCTGAATTCAAAATTTTCCTGGTGTTCTTCTGAAGAACATTTTTCCTGTAGCTTTCCTTCAAGAACATTTTTATAAATTTCTGCAATTCTCTTAAGGAACATTACTCCAGATGATCTCCCAAGGAACATTTCTCCTGGATTTTTTTCGTTCTTATTTTTTATTTAACTGAATGATATTTTAGAAAATAGAATGTTTAGTGTAAAATACTTTAGTGTATAAAACATTTTTCCTAAAGTTCTGCATTTTTCTTGAGTTTCTCTCAAAGAACTTTTCTTAAAGATCTCATAAAAGATGTTTCTATTGAATTCTAATAAGAAAATATGTTCTTTCAAAAAGAACATATTTCCAGAAGTTACCATTTAGGACGTTTCTACAGAATTTTTTTCCTTTTCCTTGAAGAACTGTAATTAATCTGTCTATTTGCCCTCCTTCTGAACAATGAATTTCCAGAAACCTCTTTGTTTTGTCTCGCTCCGCTTGCCTATTTGTTTCTTTCTCTCCTACACGGGTTGCTAACACTGCCTACAGGCTCACAAAGCAATTTTTCCTCCAAACTTTCCGGTAGAAATACTTTCCAGCTGCTCGCCAGGTGCTTTCCCCTGCCCTTCTGCTCTCCATCACCGGGGCAGTGATGCTACCTCAAAGGCAAATACAGATTGAGGTGCTAGATCATCTCTGCTTGCTAGCCTGCATTGCTAATCGCAGTGGGATCCCAACGTTGGAAGAGAAGACTCGAGTACAGCAGCACCGTAACCTTATCAATCATCTTCAATGTACCTGGCGGACACCTTTTTTCAAATAATTGAGCGTTTCAGGGTTCAATGACTTGAGTATTACTCACGGGGTTCATAAACTCTTTATAATGCTAAAGGTTTCAAAATGTTCCATGAAACCAAATGAACTCAAACCAAACAAGCCGCACTCTATAAAGTGGGTCTGAACAGTCATATCAGTAGCAGAGTGGTGGCTCTGGGTTGTTGATCGGTGTACAAGGTCTACAAAGGTTTAAACCGCACCATGACTAGAAAAACAAACATAATATTAAAATCATTTTAATGTCAGAAGAAAAGCTGAGAATCTGTGAGACTGTTTTTTTGGAAGTTGAATATCCAGTGTTCACATATCTATAAATGAAATATAATTTTAATAACACAAATATAAACACACCGTCTGTCAAATAAACATATCATTCCCCCGGGTGGAGTAATGCAGCAGTTACTGTCTCCAGAGAGCATCTATAACATAACACAGGCTAAATTTATCAAACGGGGTCTGATCGCTTCTCGGTACCGGGCAGGTGTTCATCCGTCATGCCCGAGTAGATCTGCTTGGTTTGTGAGAGCTGAATGCTAACGGCTGTCCATCAATCTCGCGCAAATGTCCGCTAGCGATTTCATCTATTATAGATGAGTCTTAATTTCATAAACGGCACTTTTCCTTTGGAAGATCAATATCAGCAGCTGAGCTTAATGTCCAAGAATCTGTAACTAGGAGACCTCTGAGAGATAGAGCTCATCATCCGGCAGCTAGCTTCCCATCTGCAACCGTCGGACATCGATCCAATTCAGCCTGGTTTTGTCAAACAAGCTTAATAATATGTGCTATGGAAAGACTTAAAACACCCAGGTTATGATTTAAATATAGAGGTTCGGCGAATGCACATGCAAATCATCTTTAATCAGATAAGCAAAGAAAAAACATCTCTAGACTACCCGCTAATTAACAACACAATGCCTGTGACCCGTTATGTCCAGGACCTCTAGCCCTCCGGTGGTCTTGAAAACATGGTCTTGCATTTATAGCATTTGGCAGACTGTCAAATTTTTTTTACCCATCTGCGCAGTTGAGGATTAGCAGTCCAGCATGTTAACCACCAAGCTAACACTTCTCCAAAACCGAGCAATGTCCCAAATATCTATATTATAGGCCGGCCCTCTAGGGTGTGGCTCCTAATGAGCCAATCCATGTCCTGACCCGGTGCTCTAAGTGGGGCAAGACTGGGAAAATGATGAGGAATATGGAGAATACCGGCAAGCAGCATCTTTAGCGTGGCAAGGAAGAACGACAATAATCGCAGAAAAAAGCATTAGCCTAATTCAGGGCAATACACATTAATGTAACATAAATATCTTTGCTTTAATTTTTTTTTTTTTTAATCACTTAATCCGGCGCCACAAATCTTGTAAACAGACTTTAAAATCAGTCACCTACTAAAAATTATTATATTAGCTAAATCGACATTACAATTTATTAAAAAGCTAAATTAACTGGTGGCCCCCTTGTTGTGGGACGAGTGCAGTACTAAAGACGACGTCGACGTCATTAAGAAATGAGAACGATTAGCATAAATGAATTTGCGTCAGTTTAAAATCCGGACGTTTTCAGTCATAAGGCTCATCTGGGTACAATTTTGTCTGTAATTGATGAGGAAATTAAAGCTTACTAATGGATTCCTAATGGATTCCCAGTTTTGTGGTGCCATTTAAAGCAAAATCATCAACATAATTAATGTCTCCAGAGCCAAAAAATTAGGCGATGTCACGAAAGAAGAACGCAAAAAAAATGATTTCTTAATGTATCCGTCAAATTTAAGGCAGGAATTATCGGCGTTCCTATTCCCGGTCAAACGGCTCCCAAGGCGTCTTCCTTAATGAATCGGAGCTGTGGCGGTGCTCCACCTCGGGCCGCCAAAGAGTGAAAATGTCCAGATCAGACATATGACTCTGTCATATCTTGCGAGTCTACGGAGGTTTCGGTGGCCGGATGCACGTATCTGTCCTTTTGAAGGACGTATGAGATTGGAAAGCTTTTGGGATGGATGATATTGTCAAGAAAATACAGAGGTGCCCCGAACCAGCGGAGTAACAGTGAATGATAAATGTGGCGTGTCATAGCACACGGAGACAGAGGGCTTCAGGGGTGAGAGAGAGAATGACGCGAGGGCAGTCGTGTCGCTAAACAACGACTGTAATAAAAAACAGAGATCTGACACCACCTGCTTAGCCTGACTGTAAGCCTGTATCTGCTCTCTGAGCGGTCTTTACCAAACATGATACTCCAGAGTCGAACCGTGTGCTCAGTATTGTCTTATCATCTAAATTTATAGTGTTACTCAAACTGTTCAGAATTTTTGAGTTGCGACTTGCTGATGATGTAAAGCGAATAAAAAGAAACCGACTAAGAGTTTCTTGCTGCTTCGCCATTTATCTGTTCTGGACTCTCAAGGGCGCGTGATGAACAGAGTTATTCGCCTGAGAAAAAAGCAGTTCTTACTTATGTCTGGTGTGTTGACCCTGAAATTCCCCCCAAAAAATCGGCTCTGGCGTCAATGTCTGAAACTCAGAAATTCAGATTAAACACACATATATAACTATTTATAAAAGATATTATTTATACTAACATAATAATATAAAATATTAATCTAGCCCCTTTTTTCTCTAAGGGGAGAGGTGTTTAAAGTGTTTTGGTTTAGATGCTGTTAAAATCTCAGTTTGTGAATCCAGTTTGGGGCAAGGAATTTCTTTTAATTATTGCTCTTTTGTTTTTTTAGAAGATCATGGTGCCGGTAACTGCGGCCACCATTAACTTTTCATTGAGTTTAATTTTCATACCTCTGAAATTCTTGATAAACTCTGGCAGAGGCACTGGGTACCTTGCTAGACCCTGAGGGCGCGGTGTCACTGAACGTCCAAATTTGATTGGCTGATGTTTTAGTTGCTGATACTTATTTTAAACTACATGTGACCATGTTCCTCTACGTAATAATGTAAATAATGAAGAGCAGGTTTCATTACTTGCTCTAAAAATTCTGGAGATTGTCAGTTTGTAGGAAAATAATATTTAATGAAGGTAATAAGATAATTATTCTTAATCTTTAAAAATTCAATAAAATATTATAAATTGCAGAAGTAAAAGTGATGGCAGGTTTTGATTATATGTTTTTAATTGAATAAATGAAAAAGTGCATAAAAGAAAGTTGAAGGTTATTTTTCTTTACAGTTGTGGATTTTGCATTTCTAATTAAATCTGGAATAAAATTTAACAAATAGCAGATAAAAAGATATTAAAAGTGACTTTTAACTAGCTTCAATGTGACCCCCCCCCCTTCTCCGCCTGCTATTTTTCACATTTTAAGGATAGATGAAGTTCAGCTTTTAAATTAACCTCGGGCTCATTTGGATTTGAATATCTGACACTCGGGTGACCTTACACAGATTTACTGCTCCATAAATCTGACCAGGTTTAGAACAGACCGATAGACTGAGGAAGGAAAGAAAGGTTCGGCCGTCATTTTTACTACCATTTTATATATAAAACTGTTCCGAAATCCAGCAGAATTAAAAAGCCAAAAGAACGATGTCTCATCTTATCACAGAGCAAAAAGAAATAAAGAATTTATCAGTAGGGTTCTTTCAGTTCTACGTGTGGCCAAGTCAGAGCAATATATTCTGAATTAACGGAAAACTGCCCCGTCTATGTCTATCTCTCTCTTTTATCTATCTATCTATCTATCTATCTATCTATCTATCTATCTATCTCGCTCTATATATGTACCCAGGTGATAACCCTGAAACCCTCCTGGAGTTTTTGGGAGGGTAATATCATTTCTTCTCTGTAATCTCGGGGACAGTGGGTGACACGTGTCAGCCTGGCACCAGGTCTCCTCTGGATGATGATGTTTTTTAGTGTTTTTTTAAAGGTTTTTAATGTGTTTCTGATGAGTTTAACCCTTTGATATTCCAAGTAGTGATAGTAAGTAAGGTCATGTTATGTGTTGTTTCTAAAATAACAAAAAGCAGAGCAGTGTGCTTTCAAATACAATTTCATGTTTAGCATAAAGAAAAAAATATTTTTTTTCATTAGTGGTGTGTGTGTGTGTGTGTGTGTGTGTAAATCTGTGTGCAGTTTGAAGTGTCTATATGAGTTTATTGCAGATGCACTGTAGTGATTGTTTGATCTCACCTATCTCGTTGCATTGTTGTGGTGTTCTGATGGCTTCAGTGTAGCTATGTGGTGGTTGTCAGGCTTGGTCGAGAGGCGGTGGTGGTACTGACCTTTACGCTGGTACTGAGGGGCTGGTGGGGTTGGCCTGACTGGACTGAGCTGAGGTGTTGTTCTGCCTGGTGCTTGTCTGGTCCGCTGAGTGGGTTGTGCATGCTTTGATGGTTATGTTGTGGTTATAGCTGTGGTGTCGTTGCTTGGTGTTTAAAGTGTTTCTTCCAAGTGCTGTGTCCTTTAGGGTCCTGGCAAAGTCTTTTCTTCTCTGCTTGCTCAGGTTTACATGGTCGAATGGTTGATGTTGCTGTGATGAGCCAGATGGACGTTGGGTAAAAGGACACAAACTCTGGAATTATCCAAGTTGGCCCTCTTTATGGTGTTAAGGTGGAAATCTTTGTATGGTAAGAGGCTGAATATAATAATTTTTTTTAGTATTGAGATAAGTCTCTGTGGCACTTTTTGCAGCTTTGCACAGCAGGGTTCCAACTCTCTCCTGTTCTGAATGTTGGTCATTTTTTTGTTTCTTCGTCAATGCTTTGTAGTTTGGGGGTGGAAGTATACTGGTGTAGAGTATTGCTGTTGCATAGGTTTGCAAGATCCAAAGGCTTGTGTAAATGTCTGAAGAGCAAACTCATTGCCTTCTACCATCACAGTGCCCCTAGTGGTATGGGTTTACTGTAAGGAGTCTAAACCTTGAAGTTTTATCACTGTCTTCAAGCACACAAATTTGACGTCCTATACATTTACAGCATTTAGCAGACGCTCTTGTCCAGAGCGACTTACAAAAGTGCTTTGAGTCACATCATTTATCAGTGGTACAATATTTTACCCAGTACTGGTACAATAGTTCACAAAGTGTAACAACCACAAAAACTGTTAAAAGATTTTTTTTTTAATGTCTAGGTATTTAAGAAAGAGGTGGGTTTTATAAAAATAGTCGAATCCTGCTGATGTTATGGAGAATAAATCTGCAGGATTGTGTTAAGTTAGCAACATTTGAGGAAAAGGATAATTGATTGTCCAAGGTTGCGAGCAGTGGTCGAAGAGGAGATAAGCCAAGGTTATTGCAAGATCTTGTGATGGGACGATTGAGCTACAATAAAAGTAGTTTGGTTTTGTAAGGGTTGAGTTTCAGCTGGTGAGCTGCTATCCATGATGATATATCTGTCAGGCAAGCTGAGATCCTGGCAGAAACTGTGGTGTCTGATGGATTAAAGAAAAGACAAGTTGAGTGTCATCGGCATGACAATGGTATGTAAACCACTGTGAAAAAATAACTTTGCCAAGTGAGTAAGTATAGAGCCTTGTGGGACACCAGCGGAGAGTCTGCGTGGAGCAGATTTTGTTCCTTAATATGTTACCAGATATGAATGGCCTTCCAAATAGAAAGAAAACTACTATCACAAATACAGAAACTATCATTAGTGGACAGCAAGATCCTATGGTTGACCATGTCGAATGCAGCTGAAAGGTTGGGTAGAATGAGGACAGATGATAGTCTGGATGATCTGGCGGCATGCAGCAGCCTTGAAGATTGTTCTGTGTGAGGAGGAGAGACAGATGATTATAGACAGTGTGTTTAAGTAACTTTGAAAGAAAAAAGAGAAGTGATACTGGTCTGTAGTTGCTGATGTCTAAGGGTCCAGCACAGGCCTTTTTTTTAGGATGGAAGTAACCAGTGCTCTCTCAAAAGATGTTGGCATCTGACCAGAAGAGCTATTGATGATTCAAGAGATAAAAAGCAAAAGATCAGGAGAGATAGTCTGGAAAATTGCTAAATTGATTCAGTGGTTCAGTGGAAAGGTGGTAGGATTGCAAGACAGGATGACTTGTTGAACCTCTTCTGATCCCAAGGTTAAAAAAGTGTGACAGTAAAGGAGAGGACAAGTCATGAGTGGGAAATGTAAGGTTACCAGGAGAGGTGGTAACGGTCTTGCAGATTTGCTAAGTCCTTTTTTGTAAAGCTTGTAAGAGGCTAGCTGGGAAGTTTCCCAGAGGACCAGAAGGAGGTTGATGACGATGATCAAAATGTCGATTGGAGAAGCAACTGAAACTGCATGAAACTTAGGGAGAGGTTTAAAACACCATCTCTGGGACAACAAAAGACCAGTGCCACCACCCCTGTTCGTTTCTCTTGGTGTATAAGAGAATGCATAGGCAGAGGATAGTGCAGCTGGTGTAGTGGAATTCTGTGCTGATATCCAGGTCCCAGTGAGTGCCAGGAAGTCCAGAAAAAAGGTAAAGCTGCAATAAAGTCTGCTTTCGTTACAGCAGACTGGCAGTTCCAGAGCCTACCTACCACCACTGTTTGAGATTGAAACATCTAAATCTAATGAAGCTTACACAAGGTTGAAATCCTACCTTACCAGAGGAGAAGTTGTTCAAGATAAAACCTAAAAGATTCCCTCTTTGGATACATGTTTAAAGTGTGTGCAGATAGCTGAGTGCCAGGTGTCAGTGTTCTCTGTGTAAAATAGCAGGTTGGTGGTTGTGATTTTTCCATTTGATAAACTGCAGTCTGTAAACAGGACCTTTAGGTTCTCTTGTTGTGTTTTAAGTTTGTGGTGGTGTTTTCCATTTTCTGTATCGACTCCATCTGAAAACAAAAAAAAAGAGTGTGGCGTCTCTGTTGCTGCTGTGTTGTTGGCCATTTCAGGTAGATTTGAAAGTGCAGGCTGTTTGACTGACCTGAGTTTCAGTGGTGGGAAGGTGGGAAGGCTTGATTCCTTACTCCTGTTTTTTCGCTCCTTATGGAAATTCCTGTATAAATTCTATGCAGAAGGTTCTTTTCTCTCTGTAGAAATCCTCTTTGTTATATCCTCTTTTGTTTTCTTCTTTTCCTTTGTCTTTTCTTCAGGGTTGTCCTTGTGTCCAGGTAAGTTGTGTTGTAGGTGGTTGCTGTTCAATAGTTCTGGATTTATCTGGGTTTTCTGTCTAATTTAAAATTTTTCTTTGTTGGCATCTTATCCTACAAAGTAGCTTTGTGTATTTTTGTAGATATTAACTGTTTTGCTAAAGTTTCTCATTCAGGAACTCACCTTAAGCATGACCTCTCTCTCTCTCTTCCTCTCTCTCTCTCTCTTTTATCTACCCATCTCCCAGGATGCATTGCTGTACCTCCAGTCTCTATATCTGCCACAGGCCATTAAACTAATAGTATTAAATCTCTGAGCTGTTTAAAATCCTCCAACTTATCAGATTTTACAGCCAAAAATAAGTGGCAACTTTTTCCCTCCTTCCTTCAGTTCGATAACTGCTTTATTTTATTGTTATATTTAAACGGTTAATTTGATGGGATAAATACACGCTACGCTGCTCGATACACACAAATCTGAAGTAGAACAATCTGGAGGACGAGTGTTTCCGTATGAATACAAGCAGCAGCGGACGGCTGAGTGGGAAAGCTGTAAAAAGACAGATACCTTTTTATGGAGCTGGAATTTATTCATGCAGGGTAATTACTGCGATATATACTGCATGCAGAGCAGAAAGGAGAGAAAGAAGGAATGATTGATAGTAAGGAATAAATAAATAAATAAATGCATGAATGAATGGATGAATAACAAAGAATGAGAATAAATGAATGGCTATAAATGAATGAATGAATGAATGAGTGAAAGAACGGGAATGAATAAAAGGAGAGAAATGCATGAATATATGAATGGCTATAAATCAATAAAAGGTTATAAAGGAATGAATGAAAGTGTATGTTTGAATGCATGAATGAATAAATGGGTATATATGAATAAATGAGAGAACGAACGAGAATAAATGAATAAATTAATGAGAGAAAGAAGGGGTGTGAACGAATGAATGAAAGATGGAGACTTTAAACACTTTAAATACTTTGAGTCACTGCAGGCTAAATGGACTGTTTCTTGTTTATTACCTAAATCCTAAAAAGTTTTACTAAATCCTACAAATATTTTCTTTATTTATATTCATCTTCTATAGCCGCTTATTCCCTAATTCAGGGTCACAGGGATCTGCTGGAGTCTAAACCAGCCGTCTCTGAAAGGGTGAAGAGCAGGAGGGGGGACACCCTGGACAGGTTCTTTATTCTCTTATTACTAAAGATTCTGGCCATTGTTTTCTTTTTGTTTGTGTGAATTTTGTTTTTAATAGGAATGTCAGTCAAGAAAATGCACATGATAGAAATTGATATTTTTAATTTTATAACACAAACACTTTATTTTAACACAAAATCTGCAAATCAAATAATGATGCATTTTTCCCTTCTTTTTGTTTGCGCAATAGAAATAAATGAACATTGAGTTGTTTTTTTAACTTAAAACAAAGTTTAGCCCCAAAAACATTGTTAAAGTAAAAAATGCAATGTTTCTCTCCGTTCGTCTCAGTGCGTTTTAAAACATAACACTTATTCTTTTTTTTAAACACAAGTCCAGAATCGAGGTTTAATGCATTAAAGTATAATATTGATATTTTTCCCTCTTTTGCTCCAGTAAATATATCATCTAAACTGGAGATTCATCCTGCACACCGAACGCTGCTGATGATCGATAACTCTTTCTTTTGCTGTTACACACTTTGCATTAAAACCTGGCTGATTTTACTGTTTGGAATTCTGACCTTTCCACCAGCTGCTGTGTGAACTGGAGTCGCAGTATAAGACTGTATTTTTTCTTTCTCACATTTCAAACCGGAGTGTCGCTGGAGAATCTTTGTTTGTTTGTTTGTTTTCGTTTGATCCGAGTTCACCGCGGTTTACTATCATCCTGACACTCCGACGAACTCAGAGCTAAACAAAACGGGCAAACTCCTCAGCAATCGGAGAAGTTTAGCGTCACTTTTTCTGCGTCTGCTTGATGCTCCTTGGCTTTACGACTGGAATGGAGCCCTTTAAGGCTCAAAGGGTTAAAGTGCTGGGTTTTTAATTGCACCATGAGGCCCCGGATTTAAGCCCCACCACTGCCAAGAAAGACCACCACTGTTGGGTTCTTGAGCAAGACCCTTAACACTCCCGGCTTCAGGGGAGCTGTATCATATCTGACCCTGCGCTCTGACCCCCAACTACTACGATGGGATATGCAAAGAAAAACATTCACAATATGTTGTACTGTGTTAATCATGATGTACAAATAAAACAAATTAATATTGGTTTTATCCTATAAAAAAAAACCTCTTCAGGTGTTTGTGTTTCTGTACTTATCACATTGTTAATACAGTTACGACATTGTTAATGCCCTTAATCAATGACGCACATTTATCAATTTTTTTTATCCGATTAGGGTTAAGGCCTTACTCAGGGGCCCATCAGTTGCGCTTCATGGTCCTGGAAATAAACATACATCCTACGAGTAGCAGTTCCCCACCTTCCACACTGAACTACCAACTTTATTTCAGTGTACTATGTGGAGATGTAATGATGATTACTTGCTGTGGAATCGTTTCGATGCACTTCTGCATGTCCAACATTTATTCCCCTCCAGAATTACTGAATTTTTGGCCCAAAAAAATTATTTTGTATGATGATGAGAGTCGGTCTTCTGCACAAATCTTCTCCATCACCCCAAAGACTCTCATGAGTTTCGGTCTGGACTCTGTCCTGGCCAATTCATGTTGTTGAAGATGTCCTACCTTTAATTTGAGCCTGATGAATCCTGGAATTGTTGTCTTGAAATATGGTCCGAACTCAGGGAAGAAACATCCACTGCTGGAATAATCTGCGATTCATATCAGGTGCTCAGCTGACCTCATTTCTTTGGGCACATACGTTGCTGAACCTGACCAAGGCAGTAACCCATTTCATAGCCACACCCCCCCCATAGCTTTTTAACTGTAGACACTAGTACTGTAGGCATTATGCGTGCCTCAGTTCATCCACCTCTTGTCTTACCTAATGCACCCTTCACTCTTGATGGGTAAATCGACTCATCAGATCACTTACCTTCCCCTGAGTCAATCTTTAAGCTCCCTAAGAACCGAGCTTTTCTCCTGAATTAGTTTTTTAACTAAGACAACGTTTTTGTTTTAAGGCTATCACAGCCGGTTTAACCCTATCCCTTGAGTTTCCCTTACCTGGTGTTGTGTGTGGTTGTTGTGGGATCGATGTGTAAGAAAGATCTCAACCCCAATTACTAGTTCTTCATTAGTCTCCCATATTTTTTGGTTTGCTTGATTTTTTGTCGATAATTTGACCCTCAATGAAACTTATTAACGTCTTTTTCACGTACCGGACATGTCTTCGACGGGTGTTCTTTAAGAAATGGAAGCTCCTCATGCTTTAAATCCAGAGGGAGACTTTTTGGACCTGCCGTTTATATAGAATAAGACTAAGATAATAAAAGATGCACCAACAGCTGGGCCAATTATCTGCATTTGATCACTTTTTATTTTCCGTTTATCCTTTTGCTTTGTTGGTTGGCAGTGCGGTATCACCTGCTGTGAATTATTGTTATGTTATTGGGTGGGAATCGACAAATACTACAACCTTTATTAGAATACAGATATAATATAAGTAAACAGAGTAATTTATTTAAAAAATCACATTCCAAAACACGTTCTGGCTTGTTTAGAGATTCGGTCCAAATATGGAGGTGGGCCATATCTGGGCCCTTAGGCTGTGTTGGGACCCTGATACCACTATATGTACTACAGAGAGTCTACTACCAAAAAACTATTTCGTCGCATGTGTGCCACTTTTGAAGGTCTTGACGGTAATGAATAAAGAAATGAATAAATTTACCTGATCATTTGTTGAAGTCTGTATGTGTGTTAAAGCGCCACGGCCATAACTGCTTTTGCACACATTTACCGCAGGATGTCTGGCATTAAAAATCTATTCTGGTTAGCGAACTGTTATTTATTATGTATATTAATGCATAATTAGTAATTATTCTGTATACAGATCATTCATAGGGACATGTTAATAGGCTTTTATCGCTTTATAAAGGTTTCATTTTAGATTAGTTATTTATTACTCTTTTTGTTTTCAATACACAAAGCTTATGAAACAGTCACGAGCATAACGACCACAATTATTAAGCATAACATTGCATTTTATAAGATAAAAAACCTTTTGATTTTCTTGTTAAATAAATCCCCAGGTCTCACCGGTCTCACCTCTTCACCTCTCTCACCTCCTCACTTTCTCTCTTTTTTTCCCTCACATGTTCACCTTTTTCATGCTACAAATTCGCCACTGTGAGTGCATAAAAAAAGTCCTTCGCATTGATTCTTCCCTCAGATCTAATATTGATCTCTCCTGCTAACCGATGCCGAATACAGATCTAACTTTTCTATTCGAGCGCTGCAGGAGTAAAGTGCCCTGAAATAAAATGGCTTTTCCTTGAAAGTCCCGCTGTGATTGCTGCTCTAGCATGACGCCACTGATCTGTAAGGCTTTTGCCTAAGGGAAAAAAAAATCTTATCTATCATTCCTGTCTAGTTTACTTTTAACAAAGAACAACTTTCGTTCTTTTCCGTTTTGGTGTGGAATATTGAGACTAGGCAGGGGAAAGAAGCTTCGCTGTTTAAACGATTTACATAGCATAGCGGGATGCTGATTTATCGCTACTGCAAATGAACCTTTCTGAAATCGATTCTGTCTTGCGGAGCGTCGCTCCGCAGGATTCCAGGCCGCTCCTGGGTTTCAATTAGCTGTGAGATCGGAATTAATATACTGTACGTAACGAATTAGAGCAGGGACATTTCTAAAGGTCCTGATGTTTATCTGGGTGCTTGAAGAAACTCATGATATCTGATTATTCTGAAAGTTGTGCTAAGGGGAAGCATTTGCGTTGGTGAGTATGATGTTCATAGTCATTGTGATGATGCGACCCGAATAATTCGCATATAAATCACATTACGTTGCATTCTGCCATTGGTACACGCCCTTATTAGAAGAAACATTGCATTTGTTATTTTTTAACATTGTAACGAGCAGCAGATTGAGGGACTTCTCAGGGGCCCAGGCGCAGGTTGAGGTCCTGCTTTGAACCCAGGATTTTGATCAGCAGTCATACAATATAACCACTGACCTGCCACTTCTTACAGCTATTCAACATTCCAGTTTAAACCGATGTACTGTCTACATAACGTCTGCTTGGCTGCGACAGCAGATATATCTAATAAAATGTCTTTTGTCATGTTACTTTAGCGCACAATGAAATTGTTAATTTGCATATCCCATCCTAAAGTTGGGGTCAGCGCGGTCAGCTATATACAGCACCCTCAGCAGGATGGGTTAAAGGTCTTACTTAAGAACCCGACACTGGCGGTGGTGCACTCGAACCCTGTTGTTCTGGTCTCTAATAAACAGCGCACGCCTTACGCTTTGAGCCACCGTACGACTGTATACCCATTTTACTTTATTATAACGCTTATTTCTGGAGGCTTGTTGCTCAGGATAAGCTTGAACAGACACAATTACATATACGACTTGACCTCTGATTCCGCTAAAGCACATTTACATATCTTGTTCAGGATGCGTTAGCTTTGAGTTTATGCCTGGACGCACCAGTGGAGGTACTTGTTAAAAATCATGGATTGCCATACACCTTTCATCTCCATTCCCGGCCCCTTCCACCTGGCTCTATTAATAATCCCGCAATGAACTGAAATATCGTAGCCTTTAGTAATTACGTCCACTTAAATCTAAGCACTTTAATGCATCGACTGTTTTCCACAAGACATTTCTGTCTTCCTAAAAAGCAACGGTGTGCATCACCCGACGTACAAGGAAATAGCCAACATTCATGGGCTTAAACCCAAATAAATGATGACAACCCTTCAATGACATTTACATCTGAGATTGTGAACACACATTCGCCAAGTTAGAGCTGCTGCATCAGAAAAGTTTCAGGTGGCGGCGGGGCTGAGATTAATGGCCTAACCCCCAGGAGTGGAGTCTACGGCCTACGCTCGCGGCACTCCTCTCTCTCAGGATTAAAAAAATGTGCTGAGAGAGCGCTCACTTACAACAACTGGACTCACTGGAGTCAATTAAATGCCACACTATGTGGTTTTTCAAACAAATATTAAAGATTTAGCATGATCAATGTGCAGCACTTCCTGTAACGCTCCTCTGAATAGCAACAAATCTCCACAAAGTGTGCAAGAAATGGTGCTAACTATTTCCATTTCCAAAACTATAACAAGCCTGATAAGCCACATGACTAACTGTGTTTACATTTCTGGCAGTTGCAGATGCCCTCACCACATCTCCCGCATTTTCGGTATTCTTTTTATCCAACAGAGCGTGGAATGTTAAGGTCCCATCAATCACATGTTGGTGATGCTTGGAATTTACCTATCATCTTACCATTAACAGTCCAAAGCCTTAACCACTGAGCTACCACTATTATAGAAAAGCACATTATCATTCTCCTTAATAAAATACACCTGGTACGGCCTACAGGGGACTTTTTCAGCCGTCTGGAACCAGGCCTGGAAAAATCAGAATAATGAATATTTAATAAATAAAAGAAATCTCACCATGAGACTAAGTGTAACCCCTGAATAAGCTAGCCTAACCACAGCTCTGAAAATAGCAAAAACGTATTGTAATGAGGGTTTTTCATTGGTTAAACACTCCATAGTTAAAGAAGTTAGTGCATACCTGCACAACGCCCTTATGTACCAAATCTTTTCACTACCAGTTCTCCATTGTCTATAGCCGCTTAGTCCTAATCAGGGTCACGTGGACGGCCTGCGTCTGTCCCAGCTGTCATTGGACAAAGGCAGGGGTCATCTGCACAGGTCGCCGGTTAGCACCTTCATTTTTTTCTAATCAGCAAGGTTAATTAAGTCAGGATCATGTCAAGAACATTGACAGGGGGAGGATAGTGCGAACTCGAAAACAACGTATTCGTTCAGCGTCTTTTCATTGCTACTTCACCTTCTCATGTCAGACCTTTTGCTCTGAAAGTGCTGAATGCAAGTTCGTCAGGTTCCGAGTTTGAGTAACACCACTGGCCTTAATGGATTGCTCTGTTCCACCTCTGCTGTGCCGATGCTAATTTGTTCTGCCCACACTTGCCACAGAAACTGAAGCTCCCGCATTATGCCTGCCAGTGGGCTCCTCTGCCTTCCATCCCCTCCTCTACCCCTGGCTGATTCATTCCGTTGCAGCACTGCCTGCTTAATTGCCATCTGTGTCATCTATCGGGGGACAACTGACCTGCCCCAGAAGTGTCTTGGGCACACATAAGTGGTGAACAAATAAAACCCCATGGTTCAGTAAATACAGACCTAATGAACAGGCAGTGTGTGTGTGTGTGTGTGTGTGTGTGAGTTAACAAACATCTTACAGTTCTGTGTTACCCAGGCAACGCGAGTCAAGACAGCACCATCAGGCACCGTCAACAACTGGACTGATCCCACACTTCATTCGTCGATTTTTAATCCACAGGCAGCATTCAAAATGTCCATTTAGCAAATCAGCTGATTTTATTGAAATATGAGAACACAAAGAAGATTTTGGATCCGTTAACAAGACACGTTTAGGGCTAGACAATTTTTAATCTGATTTTATTGATGATCTTAATTTGCACTATTCCTGTTCTGGTATTAACAGGTTTTGGAATATTATGATGTGTAGAAATGTGTTAAAAAATGCTGATATATGAAACTTTAAGTTTATATTCATATGCTTTAAATAAAATAACTTGAACTGATTCAGCACCTGTAACCTCCAACCCATTAGTGAAACTGACCTCTGTCGTAAGATCCTTATAGACATATCATAACAGTTTCTCACTATTTTGCTTTTTTAAGTAGATTCCATTTATTAAAATTTGTAATATCAGGAAATGGCTAAGGTTAATGCAAGTCTTTGAATATTATCCACTGGAGAAGCTTTTTAACAGTTATTAAATACAATTTAATTAATAATATAACACTATATAAACTATAAATACTATATATCATCTGCTTTCACATATCACAAAATATCACATTACAATTATATCCTCTGTTTTTATACGTACAGCGTCTGATCCAATCACTGTATCAAAGCAAAGCACAAGTTATAAAAAGACGGCATCTAAAAACACCGAAGCAAGATACAAAGGAATTTCTTTAAGCTTGTCTTTTTTATAGAAAAGCAAAAATTAAATGTCAGGCTCTCGTAGATCGACGAGTTTAATGTACCTATGAGTAAAGGTCATTGCTGGCGGAGTTACCAGGAAAGATCAACTCATTCTTTTTGTTCTCGATCTGTGATAAGCTCCATTAGAGTAAACACCAGCTGAATGGGGGGGGGGGTGTTTAATATGTTGACTGCTAACAGCACTAACTGCCACTAATGGCCCCTGAGCAGGCCCTTGACCATCAATGCCAATAGAATGTTTAGAAAAGGCCAGAGATGTTGCTTTGGATAGATCGTCTGGCAAATTCTGTAATTAAAAAAGATTTAACCTCGAAGATTAATTTTTTTTTGCTTGCCATGATAAAAATACAAACGAACCTTTTTTCTAAACGCGTATTATTAATATGAACAAAGCCTTCAAGTTTTCAATTTTGACCTTTAAATCTTCATATTCCAAGGTCCGGAATTTCCTTATGATTTCCAAAGATCCCGTTTCACCTGCTGCTGAGAGAACGAACGATCAGAGAACAACAGGGTGTAATTTTATTGTTGATTTATTTTGCATAGAATTGTATGCATCACTTTGCATTCGTTTCAGCACGACACAATGGCTGACATTTTCAGTCCATCATAGACGAAGTTGGCCTCGATAATCTGAATAGTCTGCCATCATATGCTTTATGGCAAACATAAGCATAAATTAATTCAGTCGCTCTGAATCATGACGTAGCTTTCAGCTGAGTGAAGGCAGTCGATAAAACAGGCCATCTCACGCCGCCTGTCTCATTTTACACAAAAAAACAATGACTTGACTGAATAACACTAATTCACTCGTTCTTACTCGCTCTCCTCGCCATTTACAGCATTTTACCTATTTTATATATAGTACAATTAGTTATGCTGAACAAAATTAGCCAGAAAGGTTGCAGCGTTCTTCACAGAATTGTGGTATTTCCCTAACTATCTAAGCTAATGCAAAGATTTATACGGCTAATGAAGTAAAATGCATTTTAAGTAGTAATAAAATATAATTACTCTGACCGGCCGTTTGTGGATTTTTTTAACAATATGAGAGTAAACTTTTTAAGTATTGTAAAAAGTTTACCTGACAGAGCAATTTTTCTCAAGATATTTGATTGTTCATGTTTTTAAAATTGTATGTTATTTTATTAATAAAGTTACTCAGTTTTTACTTTAAAACCTTTAATATATACAAAATGAATTAGAAGATTCCAATTAGTCAATTATAATTCTGATTATTATTATTATTAACATATTACATTAAATTTCTATTTTTAGAATTGTAACTTCTTTATCAGCATGAGGTAGTAGAATAGAATTACTTAAAGACCTGTTCACCTGTGTGCCAAGGAAATATGCAACATTTTTCATTTTAATTGTTGTCAGCAATCATAGAACAAAAATTTGGCTCATTTTTTTGCAGGTTATTTAAGCTTAAAAAAATCTGTGCATAAACGCTTAAACTTTCATTTAATTGTTAACCTGTTTTATCGATTCCGCTGCATTAAGGAAGAAGGATGAAGGCCTCACGCATGTCCTGCTGTCAGTGTTCCTCTTGCTAGCGGTTTCGGACCTGAAGAACAGACTTGAACAGGACAGGAAAGGGAAATCAGGAAGCGTTGTCCTCCCGGCTCTCCAGACGACGGCCATGACACGTACTCCTCTGCCTCTCACATCCTAATTCATCTCCCTCAAGCACACTGTAGATTAAACCACGTGAAAAAAGGCTTCCTGCCTCATGTTTTATTGATAGCTGTTTTTCTCATTTCATGAAGGGACTCAGGTGAATCTTTAAAGATGTTTGTAAGTGGTCAATTTTTAAAATGACCCCGTAACGCAGAAGAACTCGGACACATACTGGTCTCATGAGCTTGATTTACTGCTTATCATCTCAGATATCTTCTCACAGTTTGTCTCAGTTGTTTGAGGTTAGGGGGACAGTCCTAGTGCTTCTAAGGAGATAGGGGTACTCTGGTTCCTCTCTTCTTTTCCCCTGTATATTTAACAGGAAAAAGCGTTTTCTCTGGGGGGGGCCCTAGCGCCCTCTGTTGACAGCCCAGCACTGTCACTCACACAATCAGGGGTTAAATATTTAGTACGAGTCCACGCCACCACCGGGTCTTCAGATATATTCGTCTCTGAGTCTGCGTCCGGTTCCGATCTTGAAATGCGCCTCACATCACTGTGCAGTAAAGATTGGAAAACAATCAAAGCAATTAGAGGAAGTGGCAATACAGACGTGTTCTGGGTTTGATCCTATGCCACTGGCCCGGGAGCTACCAGATTCGTGGCGGAATTTATTTTGTTCATTTCGTTAACCTATTGAGACTGGAATTGAAGAAGCTGCGTGTGATTCATCGGTCGCGCAGCTGCGACAATCACCGGCGTTGCGCTTATAAAACGGATGCTTTAATCTCTAACTGGCGTCTTCACTTGTTACAGCGCCTTTTAATAAATCTGTCAGTTCTGCCCCCTTTTTTTTTCCTTTCCATCAACATTTTAACCCCACACTGCCCCCCACCTGTATTAAATCGGTCATGGATTAATCATTGCCTGCTGCATCGATGTTGTGTAGCTCAGGGGCCAGAATCAATTTGGCCAGCACCTCCTGTTGCATATGGCTATTCTTACAAATGAAATTATAATTTCGACAGATGTTCTCACCCGGAGCCTCTGCGTCTGCTTTAATAAATGTTCGTCTGCGCACGTCTGCGCTCATCATTCAGCTGCCACGGGTGGACTGCAATAAGCCCCGACGGCCAAACACTGCTGAAGATCATAGAAAATAATTGTGATGAAGTTCTGGTTCCGTGTCGTGTCTGTACGGGAAATCGAGACCGTAACGTTTCGCAGGAAAGCTCATTAATGCATGTGGAAATTCACACTTTTGCAGGATTTTGCCAACTTAATCAGCTGTTTTTTCCTCATTCATAAATATTTTGGAAAAGCAGTTGTACATTGTTGACCAGTCTCTCTCCTCCCCTGACTGTCCATCTGCTGGGATATTTCTCACTCTAATACTTACGGTGTTGGAAGCTAATCGAAGTTTTTACATTTCTGACATTTTGTTAGGCGTCTGTATACAATAATAATATTACATTTCTCATTCGTTTCTGTTTAGCATTTGAGGTTAAGGGCCTTGCTCGGGGCCCAGCCTGAAAGCCTATAACTCATGAACTAGAAACCAGTGGTTATGGTGTTGGACTGCCGGCAAAAATTATGACGCCCTAGCACCTTAAGCGTTCTCAGGGGCCCAGCAGGGGCAGTTAATTTCCAGAATCGTCAGCTGCCACTGCTGGGCCCCTGATCAAGGCCCTTAAAGATCACACTGTTCAGTTGGATAAAAGAAAAAGATTAGAATAAATGAGGCAGTAAAATTCCCGGTACATTTCTGAGAACTTTGTCTCAGGAATTTGGAAAAAATTCCAAGGTAAATCCTTAAACAGGAATTTATATAAACAAGTAAACATTTTGTTTGGTCATACGGTGGAATGCAACAAACTAAATATAGGTTAAATTGTGCCTTAGCGCACATGTCCACAGACTTCTTATCAAGAATTCATCTGGTGGTGTGGTGCTTCAAACCATTAAAGCATGCAGAAAAGCGAGCGTGGTGTGGAGGACTTTTGGAAGAAAGGGCACAAAATGGACATGGATAGAAAAGTTAAGTGTAAATAAAAGTTTGCTTTTGTAATTCTCAGTTTTTGGAAGTGATACTGCTAAAATACAGCACAGAATCTTTCAACTCTACTCAGATGTCTGACCCTCTGATTAGCAGTCCAACACTACCACTATCATTTCCGAACCACCAAGCTGCCACTGATGGATTGTAAAATTCATGTCTTCCGGCTGTGGTGTCTCAGCAGCAGCATGTGAGTCTCAGGGGGAGGCTGGGAAAAATAGAGCACAGGACAGACCAGCTGTCTGTCGGGTAGAAACAGGATTACTAATATATCGGGTAACAAGAAGCTGAGAGAAAACAAGAGAGAAGAGAAAAAAGCGAGTGAGTGAGTGCACTGTATGCCAAGTGGAGCAGTTGTTTAAAGGGGGAAAATGGTTGATGTAGTACACGTGGCTGGTCTCTGGTTGATGATGTACGTGTCCGGTCTCTGGTTGATGTAATACACGTGTCCAGTCTCTGGTTGATGATGTACGTGTCGATCCTCTGTGATGATGGTAACGTGTCCATCCCTCTGGTTGATGATGTACGTGCCGGTCCCTCGTTTGAGGATGTACACGTGTCCGGTCTCTGGTTGATGATGTACGTGCCGGGTCTCTGGTTGATGAGTACGTGTCCGTCTCTGGGTGATGATGTACCGTTCCAGCTCTGGTTATGATGTACGTGTCCAGTCTTCTGGTTGATGATGTACGTGTCCGGTCTCTGGTTGATGATGTCACTGTCCAGTCCTCTGGTTGATGATGTACTGTCCTTCTCTGGTTGATGATTTAACACGTGTCCAGTCTCTGGTGATGATGTACGTTTCGGTCTCTGGTTTGATGTGTACACGATCCGTCCTCTGTGACGCTGTACATGTGTCCCGTCTTTGGTTGATGATTACCTTGTCCTCTCTGGTTGATGTAGTACACTGTGTTTGGTCTCCTGGTTGATGATGTCTACGTGTCTGGGTCTCTATTGAGGTTAGTACACATATCACATCTTGGCGCTCATCATTCCTGGTTTCTTGTTCCACAAAACAACCATTTTTTTTGACTCGACCGAGTCTGACACCGAGGTGTCCGAGTCCTGAACGCTTTTTAGCCGTGAGCTTTAAAAACAAAGCTTGCTGTTGAAGCTAATCTCACTCCAAATTAACGTATGGATTTCAAGCCACAACACACAAACCCTGTGCAGTTATTTGCTAATAAAAGCTAATTTTTTGGGTTTATATGAGTGTCTGTAATGTTTAATAATCAGCAGCTCGGAATTAATCACACCTTCTGAACATCAGGATCCAGAAGCTGATGACTTGCTTATGAGTGAATTGAATTCTACCATGTGAAGAACTGAGCGGCTTTTCTTCTGCAGTGGTCGCTGTTCAGTATCAGTTTAATTATCAACCCGAACTCATTTATCATCCTGGCAACCGCGATTACTGCGGCCGTCCGTTAGTTCTGTCTTTTTATCTTTAAAACTCATCTGTTTTTCATGCTTTTATGTCACTTTTTAGTCCGTCTTTAACGTTACTGTTTCGCTCGGGTCGATACGATGCCTCACACCCTTCACACCCTCTCACCCCCTCTCCCACCCTCTCATCCCCTGACGAAACACATCACAATACTAACCAGAGGATCACATTTAAACACTGTCGTACACGGTGTCATAAATCGCCGTGCATACCACCAGAGGCAGTTAAGGCCGCTTATGCCCCTGTTGGACAGCCTGCAAATCTTCATTAGCCTCTTCTCTGTTGCAGTCGCTTCCGTCTGATCTTCTCTGTTCTGTTTTCTTTTTTTTTGTTTTTATGCTCTGCTTTGCTCAGTTTCTCCTTTTTGTCCATTTCTCTTTTTCTTCTCTCTCTCTTCTGCTTTCTTTTTTTCTCTTCTTTTTCTCCTTTTCCTTCTTTTCTCTTCTTTTTTTATCCTCCTTGTTTTCTCCTCTTCTATTTTTCTTGTCGTCTCTTCTTTGTTTTTCTAGACAAAAGGATGCGAATTTTTGCGATAATAAAAAAAATATACTCTTAAAGTTACTGGATTTTAATGAATCAAAATAAAATTTATGTTCTTTAATGCTAATTTATGATAAAGTTCGTTGACTTTTCAGTGAAACAATTAACACTTCATCCGACACATGAACGAGTCTTTGATCTAAACTAAAAGATAGAAAAAATAACAGCAATATTCTCAAAGGAGAAATAATAAAGTGAACAACAATAGCATCAAAAGTAAGAAGACTGGGGCCCTTCGCGGCTTTAGATTTATTTGGGTACATTTCTGGGTAACTTTCATCAGAGTAGATTTAATAATGTAACTTTTACGGTTACTCAAAGATATTTTAATGAAAAAACTTTTCTCTTTTCCTTTTTACTTTAAATCTATAATACATGCACGGTAATTTAAGCAGAGGAAACGAGTGTTGTGTGGTGTGAGTGTGTGTGTGTGTTATCGCAGGCAGAGCACCAATACCTCAGGTTCAGTCATGTTTTTACACCAAGATGTCAAAATAAATATTTTATGATGTGATTCATGCTGAGTGCAATAAAACCAACGACATCCCAGTGTATAAGAATTCCGCTCCACCCAAAAACCAGTAGCCACGAGGGTCCAAATGCGCCTATATGAAGTCTATTAATATCATATTCGGGTCTGTGGACCTTTAACCTCCACACGCTGTCCCAATAAAAGCAACGACAACATCCTGTGAACCTACAACAAACACACCGCAGAACAAAGTGTATTCTGAACATCTGCACACATTTCATATCCATTAAACACAAAACTAAGAACTCAACAGCAAAACGGGGTACGGTCCCTCATTTATAACAATCTGGACACGTCAGTAAGATTATTTGGACACCCAGTAAAGTGTAGAAGATTCACCAAACGAACCAACACGGATGTAGATTATTTTTATTCTAACTAAATAATGCATAAATTTATAAATGTTAAATAAAGTCTATAAGGAGCTGCATAAAACTCAGTGTGTTGTGTGGGTGTGGTGGTGTGTGTGGTGTGTGTGTGTGTGTGTATGTGAGGTGATTGTAAATGACAGGTGATGTTACTTTTAATGTTCATACCAGGACTTGATTTGACTTTACTTAATCTGTTTTATAGAAGAGAACAGGGAACTTGGTGGAGACGGGATGTGAAAAACAGCACAAGTAGTTTTTAAAATTCAAGTTTTTTTTGCTTCGTGTCAAGCAATCAAATAAACTTTTATACGAATTCTGAAGTAGTTTTTTGTTTTTTTTTAATCGATACTTTTATACTCTTAAGTACTTGTACTTTTAATGAGTCCAGATTTGGGAGACGCTACACACCTTTGATAAGACTGACAGGAGGGCAGCAGGAGGTTTTTAATCGCAGTATTAACGGTCGACTCGGATCAAAAAATAAAGTTAAATTAAATTTTTCCTAAGTGTTTGGTTGTAACGATATAAGAGACATTTTAGCACCTCCACCAGAGCGACCACTTCCGGATCTTCATCAGGATCTGAGAGTCTATGTAAGGTTTTCATTGTCTGTTTTATGTTTTTCTGTTTCATGTTATTGTTTTTTGTCTAGGCTAAGCTATGCTATTAGCTTGCTAACTAGCCTAGCGATTGTTCGTTTTTCTTTCTGTCACATGCTTCCCTTTGTCCTCGTGTCTTGTTCTCTTGGTTGTTCAGTCCTTGATGTGTCAGGTGTGTCTTGTCTAGTTATGTTTTATAGCCCTTATGTTTGTCCTGTCTTTTTAGGATTATTGTTTACTTTTGTTCTGTACAACTTTTGGTCCGTGCTAGTGTCTTGTCTTGTTCATGTTTGGTATGTTCGACTGTGGTGATTTCTGGCTATGTGAGTATTTATGCCTAGTCAAGTATGTTGTCTAACCCTATACTAGTCGTGTTCAGTTCATGTCTGTTTCGTCTGTGTTTCTTATATAGTAAGTTTAGTTTATGTTTTTTTGTATGTTCACATTGTAAATAAACTGCACCTTGGTCTCTAGAACACGTCTTGCCTCAGTGACTTACGTTACAGTGTAAGGTTTCCTGTCGTCTGTCAGGTCCGTGTAGCGTTACTGCAGATATTATTATTGTTCTTTAGAAATTTGCGATGAAAAAAATGCACTGAATTCCGTCGGTCCAGATATTTCCACAAGTTCCACGTGAATGTCCGAGCGAGACGGGACGGTATGCGAATGACCTTGATTATTTACGAAGGAGGTATGTGATGTGCGTAGAGGAACAGAGGACAGAATGATGGGAGCGCCGGAGGGCCGTGCCAAGATGGGAAGGCTGAATACGGTAAAATGCGGAGAAAGATAAACAAACATTACTCCAAGCTCCGCCTTTAAGAGGAAGCCTTACAGCCGTGTGACTCAGCGCCTTTTTTCATATTTAAATTTTATTTGATTGTTTTTTTCTCCTGAGCGCTGAAATCTGCGGGTTCTTCTCGCTCGGGAGTCTTGAGTGTCGTATATCTCTGATTAATGAGCAAGCGGAGGTGCAGAGATCTTATTTATTGCTTGATTTTATATCTTACAATCTGTGGAACTGGATTTTCAAATCCCTTAAAATGATTCCTTCTTCACTGCGGCGGTTGGTGATACAGTCGATCTCAGCATACGAATGTCCTTCCTACATTCCAGCTTATGATAAACTATTGCAAGAAATTTGTATCACCTGTAAACCATCTCAGACATACAACGTCGCTAGAGCGCCTACAGCCCCAAGACTTCCAAAAAACAGAAAAGCAGTTTTCAGTGAAAACTGTTATAAGTGTCGACCCACAAACATCAACGTCACCCCCGGCATGCGTTTTTTTGGTTTTTTTTTTTCAGATTGGTGCGTGAGTTTCATATTTTACCCTATTTATATAACTTCTAAATTTTATATGACGAATATGAGGATTGTGACGGAATTTGGAATGTTTTATATTTTTCCATTTTTTGGGTGGCTGGAACAGATTATCGCATCACTTTATTTTCATCAGTTCAATTCATTTTTATTTGTTTTGCGCTTTTAACAGTGGACATTGTCTCACAGCATCTTTACACAGAATGCAGTAACAGTGAAAAGTGTAGTTTGTCCCAATACAACCCAGAGGCACGTGGTGAGGAAAAGAGATACTCCCTAGTCAGAAACCTTAAGAGGAACCAACTCAATATGGAACCCATCCTCAAATGGGGACACTGAATGTCATGTAATGATACTGTTAATCATTATAACCATGTTTTTTAATTGTTAATTGTGTTATTTTTGTTTATTCCTTTTAACCGTTCTTAAAAATGAATCTTCATTAAGCTTTAATATTTTAACAATTTCCTTAAATAAAAATAAATCTCTAATATTTCTTAGTAGGTATGATAAACTTGTTATAACACCTTATAAAGCCCGTATGTTAATTTAATCCATAATATATTGGTAATAATTCTCTAAAAGCATTTTATAACCTTTAATTAGTCTCATAACAGTACTCTAAACAGTTATAACTCCTGATAACTATAATATATCCATTATAAAGGCTTTATATCATTACCACACCAACTTTTTAATGTTTTATTTAATAATATATGGAAAAATATTGATAATTAATAAAAAGAAATAAATATATTTTTTTATTTTAAAATAAAGTATTATTATGTGGTAATAATAACTTTTACTGAGTTTATAAGTTATTTTTTCTGGTTTGACCCTCCGAGCCTGGAGACGGGAGGAACCCACTCAGATTTCTCCTAACGATGCAGTCATCTGACCCGGATACAGCACCCTCACATCCATTCCTCTGTCGGAAAACTGCCCGTTCCAGCTACACAGTTATCCACCGTCCACTTATTAATCATAATTAACTTCTTGTTCCCAGGATTAAACTCATTAACGAGGCTCCGGATGATTCCGGAACGAGCTAAGAAACTCCGGACTTTCACCCGCTAATTGTATCTTCCTTGCTTTAGAATAATTACGTCTGTGACGGAATAGCATTACACGGAATTAAAATGGTTATGCAAATGACTGTGTGTACACATGAATATTCATTTCCTGCCTTTCTGATGAACAAAAAGAACAAAAAGTTCCTGTAATTAAAGGTGAAATGCGCTGTCTGAATGGAAAATAGAAAAAGAATGGAAAGAATGCAGAAAGAAAGACAGAAAGAAAGAAATATCACAGCAGAGCGCGAAAGAAAAGGGTGATTTTCATTCAATGAAGCTTCCTGAATTAATTAAAGTCAATAAGTCTGTTTTATCTCAGTTTTTAGACAATTTAAAAAGAAACTAGTAATAATCAAATAGCGATGATTTATATATATTGCAGGTTCAGACTATGTATGATTTAATGTGTTAAAACAATCTGTGCCGTGTCATGGCGAGCATGCTTTATAAATCAGTAAATAATGTGTTATAATCCAAGGGGTGTAATAAAATGTCGTATAGTATTATAATTTTATGGTAATGTTTATTGTAATGTTAACAATGTTTATTTTTATTATTAAATGACTTAAACATTACTACACTGTAATAGTTACTGTCATGCTAATAAGCTCTTTGAAATGATTAAATATACAGTATGAACTTATATAATCCCTTCCAAAGATCAGCCATTATAATAACGCAACACTTATACAATATCTTTAAACACCGACATACCATTAAACCCACTTATTATATCACGTTCATAATGCCTTATAAAGCCTGGAATACAACCTTAACTATTGAATATGTATAAAGCATGCAAAATATTTTTAATTACTAGCTAACATAAATAAACACAAATATGTGTAATAAGCTTGCATGTCGACATACGGCCATAGACATAATTTAATTCGTTAAATGTCATATTTTGCCTAACAATGGTTATATACGTAATATCATCATGTTATAATTTTTACTCTGTTGTAAATCACGCACATAATGAGTAATAATGTATTTTTATTTTAAAAGACTTAATAATGTTATAAAGCATATAAATCCTCTTAATGCCTGACGTGTTATAAGCCCTTATTACTGTATTGTAGGCATACATGACACGTTACATACCAGCAACACCCTTACTACTAGAACCTTTTAGCATGCACAATAGTTATATAGAAAACATATATATATATAATAAATTGCTAAACGTGTTATATAGCACACATAATGCCTTATAATGCAAGCATACAATACTACAATACAAACAACTAAACATGTGTCATGGTGATTTTTCCAACATATAATAATGCTTAGCAAATGTCATAAACTAATCGATACTGTTCTACACATGCAGAATTTTATGTGTATGTCATTATAAATCGATTAAATAATCCCTTATAATGCCAAACTTTGTTATAAAGCACCATCAATGTGTTATAATCAACTGATATTGTTATAAAGCATATATAATACTTTAGAAATGCTTAAAAGTAAAGTGTTTTTATACTATGTATTATACTTTAATCATAATAGTTATAATTCTAAATACTAATAAACTCTTACATAACGTTCGATTGCTCTTATAATGGCTGCTACAGCTTTTTGAGAAGAGGTCGTTTAGTGAATAAGTTGTTGGATTGGTGATCGGAAGGTCTTAAGTTTAAGCCCCAGGACCACCAAGTTTTCAGAACTGATAATAAGACAATTATAGAAGTGATCTTGATTTGTTATAAAAGGTGTGTATAACAGGTTATACCCCCCAAGCATACTACATTATTAGGTCAAACAATGGTATTATAATATGTTATAAGTACTGCTTATAAAGGGCTACTCCTGTTTTATATGTGATTATAATGCAGAATATACCCCTATGTATGCATAATAGCACGTTATGAATGATAATAACTAATTTTCAGTAGGGATACTGTATAAGACATAGGTGGAGTAAGTTCTAAGGCACTGTGATTGACAGGAAGTGATATGTTTGTGGTTTGTGTGCTGATTCACGCCATCCCGCACTCTTTCTCCTGGGCACCGTGCTCGCCATCTCGTCCGCGTAGCCGAGTGGAAGGCTGAATTATTTATCCTGCTGCTGAGAGATAAAGGTAGAAACCATTAAATGCTTTTTGCACAGAATGATGATAGAATGTAAAAGAGAGAAACGGCGATATTTAATTCGTAAGAGTCGGGATTTTAGTGCAGCTCGGCTTTAAGAGGAAGTGACATGGCAGCTAAGTGATTATTACCACTCATGAAGCCTGTATGTACAACTAGTGACGAGTGTTTATACACAGCATGTTGTTATAGACAAAGATTGACCGATTCATTGGTTTTACCAATATTTTTCTCTGGCTTCGATTCCGGCTTTGTTTTTGTTTTTAATAAAAACAAAATGCAAAAAAAGGCAAAAATATCTTTAAAAGAGATTTGTTCCGTTCAGTACTGTTATTATCATCGGGTCAGAAGTATACAGAAATATAACCATCAATAAATATTGGTTCTGCATATCAGTTATCGCTTAACGTAAACGTAAGTTATCTGCATCGGTATCGCTTCTGAAAAATAATATCAGTCGACCTCAAGTTACAACACCATATAATAATTTCTGTAAACTTTAATTCTGCCTGTAATACATATACACAGGCATGTAGGTCACTTTATAATGACTTATAGGTTGTAATAATGTTCGAAATTGTTATAGTCCCTATTTATGGAAACATTCCTATAATGTTATGCGGATGGTGTCAGGCTGAACCTGTACTGTTACTTTATGCTTATTTATGGTTATCGTTGCTGACTGAAGGTTATAAAGGCACATAAAGGTTTGAAATCCCGAAAGCTCAAAACGTCGCTCACTTCCTTGATTGATCCCACTCTGATTTAAAAAACCTGGAACCGTCTGCTGGAGTAACTAACAGATTTTACAGCTCAGCTCACTTTAACCACCCACACACACACACACACCCCCCCACACACACACTGCTGACCTGCAGTAACCCTCTCGAGCTGGATGTCGCTCTCAGCGAACTCACCGCTGCCAAACGATTTATTCTGACACGAGCCGGAAATCGTTAAGCAGCTCGACCCAAAACACACGAAAAAAAACCACCACAGACTTTCATTTAAAAGGTTTTTTTACTGTCTGGATAATTTGATACAGCGGTATAGAAATATTCTCTGTTTTTTCTTTTGTCTGATTTGTGATTGGATGAAAGCAGTCTAAGGTGTGTTGAGAAGTTTGAAGGTAAGATATAGAAACAGTTTCCCATTTTTGATTGGCTCTACTAGTTTCACTGATTTGTTTATTAAAGTTTACGCAGTTTCTCTCTTTAAAATATTACTTGGATATTTAATTTTTATTTGGCCCAAATTTTACTCGACCTTTAAAAAGTGTAAAAAGGTTTAGGTTTGTTTCATGTTTCTTGTTTATATTATGTTCAAGTTTATGGTTAAGTTTACGTTCATGCTTTGAGTTTACTTCCTGTTTTGTCAGTCATGTGATCCTTGTTTTTCCTGTTTCCTTTCATGTGATTCCCCTGTCAATGTGTCGTTTTTCCATTGGTTGTTTAGTCCTGTGTTTAGTGTGATTGTGTTCAGGTGTCTCTTGTTGTCTGGCGCGTTATGTAGTCCCTGTGTGTGTCTTGTGAATTATAGTTTGTCTTGCACTGATCGGTGAGTCTGTGTTAGTTTCATGTTAATTATCACGTTAAGTCATGTTTAGTTTGTTTGTCTATCACACTAGTTTAATAAACTGCACTTGGGTTCTCAAGTTCTCGCTTGTCAGTGGAGTTTTTACAAAAAGATTATAATATTGTCCGTCATTTACATTTTAAAAACCTATTTCTGCTTATATTAACTTGATAGAATGTCTTCTTAACCAAACCCATTTAACCATTTAGTTGAATTTTACCAAGTATCTATCTCCTCAACCCCACCCCCACCTGGGGTGTCTGTCTGCCAGCCTGGTGTATCTGTCTGCCCGCCCTTCTATGGTTTGTTTTCTCTGTTTTATCGTTTTATGTTCAGTTCTCAAAACTATTTTCTGCATTTGTGTTTGTCTCCAGATCTCTGAGAAGCTGCCGTTACCATGGGAACCGACGCCTTCTTCGAGTGATGTAGGATTAATGATTAAGACTTTCTGACCAGAATCAGAATCGACCAATCAGAACCGATGTAGATAGTAAAAAAATTACGCCTGTGTAGAAAAAATAAGACAAACACACACACACACAATAAAGCAAAATTAGAAAACAAGCAGCGTGTGTTATTGTATTCTGTTTACCATTGATGCTGAAAACACACACACACACACACCAATGTTTGAATTAATATGAATCATTATTTAGTAAAATGCACCTGTGATGGCTGGAGAATGGAAAAGTTAGTGTGTGTGTGTGGTGTGTGTGTGTGTGTGGTTCTTCATCCTCCCTCTTTAGCACCTCACTAAACCCGTATCTGGCTCCGACTTTACAGTGTTTCCAGTTTACACACTGCAGCTGCTTTCTGTCTGATCTGTGAGTATATTATCAGCTAGCAGGCATTAACGGATGTTTTCCCGCTGGTCGCTGGGGAATAAATAAGAAAAGCGTCGCATAATTAATTTATTCCGACAGCAGCGTGGAGATGATGCATGCGAAAGCGCATCGCCTGCGAGCTGGGTGATTATTCAGGGACTGGATCGCTAACTCCATCACTAATACAGTCCTCAAACCAAAGAAAGAAATCAGATCAGATCAGATCAGACCGCTGAGCCGCACCACAAACTCCACATACACAACTTAACGCTTAAACACTGCTAAACAACCTAAAAGCATCATTCTTCAGATTGTATAAAACTCGCACATCAGCATCGAAATGTCAAAAATCTCAAATGTGACTTCAAATAAAAGTTTCGCGATTCAAACATTGAAAATTTTATGCTTATTATTTTACCGATTATAGTTGAGAATTTATAACATTTGTTATTATACTGACTTTTTAACTGCTTAACAAAAAATCATCAACTAATTGTGATAAAAATCAAATCATGGAAAAAAAATTTTAAAACTTTAAAAATTCTCTATAATAAAAATTATATGAGAATTAATTAGAACGTAAACATTTTTATAACATATCTATAAATCACATGAGAGAGAATTTTAAATCAATCACGTAAAAAAGGATTTAACGTAAAAAATGTTCGGGTAAAAATTAACGGCTAAAAAACACATATTTATTTCTTTTTTTATTTAATAGAACTGGTTAGAATAATATAATCTAATATAATAGGATTAGAAAATTATGATTAAAATTTTTAATAAAAAAAAAAAAAAACTTTTAATGGATTGGTTTAAAGAAATCGTGTGAGAAACGACTCGTCTAAATAAAAGCGTGTGAATTTTCTTCGGATTTACTAACAGCCTTGAAGTTGATGTGACTTTTGTGTTGAGTAAAATCCCGATAAAGGATTGAATCCTGCGGCGTGTGAAGATGGCGGTCACTGGGAGGACAACGAAACGAACGCACCGCTGGGACTCCTGAAAGCTGTTTACTGAAGCGACTCAGACTTTTAGAACAAAGGAGAAATCCAGAGCGAGACTCTGACTCGAGACCTCTGAAGCTTTTTTAAATGGAGATCGGTGGAGCGGAGTGGGCGGAGTCATTATCTCCCTCCCGGGGGAACAGGCCCGAATCCCAGGACCGGCGGGAAGAAAATCCAATTGAAATTGAATCTGTGATTAAGATCACAGCACAAAGCTGATAGCAGCACCAACACCTTCTCCTGAGAGCTGAACAGAGACGTCCTGGAATCACCAGGTCACATGGCCTAACGAATAAAGTACTGATTGGATACACAGTTTGAAGTGTAACGTAGGGTTTGGGTTTTGAACTCGCTGTGTTCTGACACTCGGTACGTCATTAACGAATCAGCAGGGGAGGAATTTTCGACTTCAGCTCATGGTGCTGATGATAAAGACGAATGAACCCCAGCAGAAATGAGGTGGTAATAGAACACGTGCTTTAATCAGATCCAGAAGCGCTAATAAACGAGCTTCCGCTTTAATCCCTCCTTAATTAAATACAGCATTTTAAAGCTTTCCTGTACAGGACGTTAGCTCTGATATTTACAGAGTTCAGTGAGGACTTTTGGATAAATGCCCGCCGCCCCTCCTCCCACCCCATCCTAAATTAAAACCTCTTGCAAACAACACACACACACTTATTTTTGGTGTAAAAGTCTATCATTTAATCAGACCCCCATTAGATAGCGTATTATCAGTATCAAAAAAGAATAAATATTAGCAGATTAGCGTAAAATATTAAACAAGTAGCATACAAGGTTTCAGGGGCAGTGGGGATCAAATGGTTAATGCGCCAATTTGTTGATTGAAAGACCTGGAAGACCTGGGTTTAAACCCCACCGCCCGCCAGCCAGAAAATGTTGTCAGTTGTCTAATGACCACTGGGGGGCGCTACCACACTCATTTAAAATATATGAAAGCTGAGAACTTTTGAATTGCCAAAACTCCACATCTAACCACAAGCAAACAACTCTCGTTTAGTGTCAGACAATGGAGTGCTACTCGTTCTTCATCTGTCTTCATGACTCGCACAGCTCCAGAGACACACTGTTCTCCATTAGCATTCAAATGCCCAGATTTCCAACACCCCTTGGTGTCTGAACACCCACAGGGGGGCGCTACTGCCCTCGTTGGGAATTGTTTGGTTGTGGTTTTCTGTGAAGTTTTGGTGATTTTAAAGTTCTCAGCTTTCAGGGATTCTTGCTAATAAGGACACGCTGTCCTGAAGGGTTCCTCATAGAACCTTCCTAAAGTAGAAGGATTGATGTGTTGCAATCCTCAGAGGAGTTAGTGAGATGTTCTCATTAGCGTTAATGGGTTCCAGCTCGGTTCTGTGGTGCTCTAATTTGCTTTAATTCATTGTTATTGAAATAAAAACATTTACGGCGTCTTTAAGAAATTGGCCACATCACTTTTCAATTAACAGTGACAAATGGATACTCTCTCTCCTCCTCTCTCTCTCATTTTCCCCCTCTCTCTCTCTCTCCTCCTTCTCTCTCGTCCCCAAATGGACTCTCTCTTTCCTCCCCTCCTTTCTCCTCCCTCTCTCTCTCTCTCCTCTCTCTCTCGCCTCTCTTCTCTCTCTCTCTCTCTCCTCTCTCCTCCTCCTCTCTCTCTTCATCTCCCCTCCTCCCTCTCTCTCTCTCCTCTCTATCCTCTCCTCCCTATTCTCCCTTTCTCTCTCTCTCTCTCTCTCTCTCTCTCTTATTATCCCTTTCTCTCTTTATGTCTCTCTCTCTCTCTCTCTCTCTCTCTATCTCTCTCTCCTCTCTCTCTCTCTCTCTCTCTCTCTCTCTCTCTCTCTCTCTCATTTCCCCCCTCTCTCTCTCTCTCTCCTCTCTCCTCTCTGTCTCTTTACCTTTCTCTCTCTCTCTCTTCTCCCCCCACCCTTTCTCTCTCTTCTCTCTCTTTCTCTCTCTCTCTTTTCCCTTTCTCTCTTTCTATAATAAATGTCTATAACGTTATATGATCAGACTGCTATACTGGCTTTTTGTTATATAGTTATTACTCGGGTACACTAGTACTTAATGAATGAACTATCTGATTAACTAATCAAACACTTAATTAAAGTATTTGACTTTGTCTGATGAGATGGGGGCAGATAATGTTAAGCATCTGTTTGATGTCCCTCATGTTATTTGTCTCCGCTGTTCCTGTGATAATCTGTGCATTGCTACGACCAGCAGATCTGGTGCAGTAGTGTGGTTCTGTGTCCATGACTGTGACAGGGTTCTTGTGACTGGTGTCGGGTTGGACCGCTGGGGTACTCGTGGGATTTCGGGTGTTTCTTGGAGCTCAGTTGTTTTACTAAATCTTGCATGCTTTAGTGGGCTGTGCAGCCGGTGGTGGGTCAGCATTCTGGGTGGAAGTTTACTGGTTCTAGTTTGTAGGCTTTAAAGTCTTTGAGGGTTATCCTATCTGATGTCAGTTTTTGGTTCTGCTGTGGTGATCCCATTCAGGATGCTGTCTTTCAGAGATGTTGTGGCAGATGGGTAGGTATTGTTTTTTAAGGTGCACATAGTCACAGAGTGCGTCTGGTCCCAGCAGTGGGGGACGAGCTATGTGCACACTGGGCTTAAGGGCACAGTCTCTTGAGATACTGCTGTGATCTTGTTTATGGCTTTGGGGTGGAAATCTGTCTGTGGTAGTAGGGTAGATATGACCATTTTTGCCTCAGGAGAAGTGTGAGACTGGCTTTGAGGATCACAGACCTCGATGATAAGGCCACTCACGCTTGCTGTGTTCTCAGATCATTGGTTCCAGTGTGAATTATAATGTGGCTTGGGGTGCCGAGTTGTTCTTTGGTGAGAGGATCTAAGGCTCTGCTAGTTGTTGGACACTATAATTTTGCCAAGTTGCATTTCGGAAACATTCTGTTTTTTTCTCCAGGAATTTTCTATTGGAGTCCATTAAAAGAAATATGTCTGCTTTCTTTACCTCTCTTTTGTAGACTGACTCAAGTTCAGGTGGACATAATGCAGGTTCAGGTTCTGATGGTGTTTGCGAGTTAGAGTCAGCGGTTCGGCCTTCACTGGATCAGGTTAGATTTCATTTGTGTGGAAATGGTGTGTGTGGAGATGATGTGTGTTGAGATGGTGTGTGTGTGTGAGATGGTGTGTGTGTGTGGAGATGGTGTGTATGCAGATGGTGTGTGCAGATGGTGTGTGTGGAGATGGTGTAAAGTTGCAGCTCATTTCTACAAATAACCTACACTCAGAATCATATAACAATTTAAGAACTGCTAATTGGAATTTTGGACTTGAGGACTTGATCATTTGGTTCATGATGCCGTCCGATCCAGTGGCTTTTTTGGCTTTGAGTGTGTGTAGTTTCATTGAGTTCCTCCTCTGTAATGGGGAAGTCTAGAGGATTCTGGGAGTCTTTTATAACCAATTCTAGTGTGTTTAGTTTTTCAGTGATGGTGTTTTGTTCAGTTTTGTAGTTTGTGTTTGGTGTGTAAATGGATTTAAAGTGATCGGTCCAGACGTCACCGTCCTGAATTGCTAATTCGGTTTTAGATTGAATTAGATTTTTCCAGTGCTCCCAGAAGCTATTGGTCTTAATAGAATCTTCGATTAGTGTTAGTTGTGTTCGTGTGTATTGGGCTTTTTTGATTGAGTGTGTGTTTATAGAGTTTTAGTGTGTCGCAGTAATGGAGGCGTAACTCAGTGTTATTTGGATCTCTGTGTTTTAGGTTAGATCGTTTTCTTTGTTATCGGTTGGTTTTTTGGTTTGTGTCCTAGTTGTTTAATTGACTAATTTGTGCAGTTCTGCTAAAGATCTGATTGATATTTTGAACTGCGAGGTTTAAGCCTTCATTACTGTGGGGATGTGATGTATCCAGAAAGGTGTGTAAAAGCGTTTGGATTTCTTGGCTGTTGATTGCTTTCTGGAACACTTCAGTGCTGTTTTGGGCCCATCTGTATGGTCTCTGGATGTTACACAGCTTACTGGGCTGTGTGTGTGTAGTGGGTTTAGTTTCTGTCCTTTTAATGAACACAGTAATTGGGCTGTGATCAGACAGAGGGGTTAGCGGTTTAACAGTGAAGGCGCTGACACAGAAAGGGTCTAAATCTGTTATTATATAATCGACTGTGCTGTTGCCAAGAGGTGAACAGAATGTGTACCTTCCCAAAGAGTCTCCTGGTGTTCCTCCATTGATAATCTACAGACTCCGGCTTTGACAGAGCTGCAGCAGGTCCTTTCCGTTTTTGTCAACCTGCAAATCAAAGTTTTGGCGAGGGAGGTTAGTTGGAAATATAAAATTGTTTCCGTGTTCTGTGTTAAAGTCTGGGAGAGAACCGGTGCGGGCGTTCAGATCTGCACTTCCCTGGGCCTGGAAGCTGCAGATCTCAGTGTGGAGCTGGGGAAAGATCTCATCAGCTCATCAGTCTCGTACATATCAGGTTGAGCAGGTGTTTGCCCAGGTCTAGGTCTGCTGGTCCAGAGCTGCTAAGTGTGTTCACTGTAGCCGCCTAGCTCTTTCGCTGTAGTTGTTGTGTGGGTCTTGGTGGTGGGGTTATCGGGCTGGTCCTGGGTTGCCTGGGTGAGATGGCGAGTCATTGCGCTGGGGTCGTCCTGGGTGCATGTTCATGTCGTTGCCAGGTGGGTTGGTAGTGGTGGTAGCCTACTGGTTGTGTCCTGATGTAATTTGGTGGTAAGTTTGGTGGTCTGTGGAGGATGGGTTGTTTGTGTGTCTTCTGATGGGTGTCTGGGTTGCGTCCAAGAGCAGCATCTTTGAGGTTCTTTGCAAATGTGCGCACAGTGTCTTTGCGTAGGTGAACGTTGTCATGGAGGCTGTGTATACTGGGGTTTGGATGGTGTGCCAGGTGAACGTTTGCCATTGATGCACAGCTGCGAGTGATTTCTGCGTTCACCCTTTGGATAGTGGCAGGGTGAAAGTCACTTCTGGGCAAGATGGTGGAGATAATCATTTTTGCAGCCGGGAATTTGTTTGTGGCTGTTTGTGCCACTCTTTTGATGGAGTCTGCTACTCTTTTCTGCTGTGCTCTTAAGTCACTGGTGCCCGTATGGATAATAATGTGGCTCGGCTGATTCCAGATGGTTTCGTTGATCTAATGCACTAGTTGAGCTCTAGTGCATTATTAGTTTTGGGGCACCATAATTTGGCAACTTTTTTTCCAGGAAAAAGCTGTGCTTCATCTAAGAATTTCCCGTTGGAGTCTATTAAAATGACAAAGTCCGCTTTAGTGTATGTGTTTTGGGGGGGTTTTGTGGCTGGTTTCTCTGTGGGATTTGTTTTCTTTTTAACAGAAGACTGTGGCTCTGCCTGAGGTCCTGGTGTCTCTGACGGGGTATTTGTAGATTCCGTCTGCGGTCTTGGTGGCTCTGTCTGGAGTTCCGGTGATTTTGTCTGGAAGTTTGGTGGTTGTGTATTAGACTTTAGATCTGGATGTGGGATTGGAGTCTGAGTGTGTGGGGGTGGTGGTGCTGGTGGTGTGCTCTCTATATGCTGGGGTGTGTGACAGCCTTTAGGTTCCCCTAGCTGCTTTCTCAGGGTGTTAACTGTTTGGTCTCTGAGGTTAATCTCTCCTTTTACGGTGTTAAGTTCAGCTGTCAGAGTGTCTCTGTCTTTCTGCAGCTTTTTCAGTTCTGTCCTCAGCTCCAGCAGACTGGAGAGAACCATTTCTTTAAGTTCTGTTATCGGCACCTCTTGTAATGAAAGGTTCTCCTTGATTTGACTGGGTTTTTTCCAGTTCTCTGTCCTGAGCTGGGCTGTGCTGTGGAGGATCAGCTCTCCTTTGCTGCCTGGGTCCGCCTCCCCCTCCTCTCTCTCACAGAGGGTGTTTGGCTTGCCCCTCTCCCCCTCTTTCTCCATTTGGTGGTCTTTGAGGCCTTTGATGGTGTGAAAGTCGTTAATTACAAAAGTGAGGCTGGCTTCACTACCCTGAAACATGACTGTCCCATTGTGGTAGATATTTACAGTTAGGAAAGTGTTGTCACTGTCCTTCTCCTGTAGAATAATCTGTCTTCCATTGCAGATCCCTCTCTTTTTATGGAGACTGTAGTGGTTACAGAGAGCCTGGTGCCATGCCTCGGTGTGTTCTGTGTGGAATAAGAGGTTTGGAATGCTGATTGCAGCTCCTGTTTGGATATAATCCGCTCTTAGAGTTTCTGGACTTTCCTTCAGCAGTTTATCTTTGTACGCTTTCTTGGCCTGAGCGTTTTTTTACCTCCTTTGGATAGGAGATGACGAGAGGGTGGAGGTGACCATTTGTTGCCATGACTTACAATTGCTGGTAATTGCTGGTAATTGTAGCTAACAGACTAAAGTTAATTTATTTAGAGTATTTAGTTTTTGTAGATTCAGAGGTTCTTACCGCAGTAATTCTCGCTGGTGGATTTAACAGAAAGCAGTTTTAGAATCCTGAATCTAATTTTCTTCTTCTTTTAAAGCTGCAGCTGCTCCTCCTCTGTTAGCCTGTTAGCTGATGATTCAGTTTGAAGATTTTCCAATTTTCTTCATAAAGCAACACAAATGTAGTCCAGAAAAGTTTTCCTTATGTTACCTTCCTTTAGTTTCCGCAGCTTTTTGGCGTTTTAGTTTGGTTTATCCTACATTAAAGCTATCTTATTTGTAAAAAACTTGGGAGCTTCTGTGAAACATGACTTCTCACTTAAACTCTCTCTCTCTCTCCCTTTTTCTCTCTCTGTCTCTCTCCATCTCTATTTCTTTATTTTGTGCACACTTTCTCTCTGTCTCTCTCTGTCTCTCTTTCTCTCTCTCTCATGCTCTCTTTCTCTCTTTATTTTTTAACTTTAGTTTTCCAGTCTGAGGCGATGATAAATGTTTTGGTAGCTTTTGCTATACCGTGAGTAGGAACTGATTCTAACTTTTTTCTAAATATTCCACAAATTGTAACTATAAATGGACAAAAGAGAAATGTTTTTATTGGTTATTTAATTGGCTGTTTGAGGAGAATCCACTCGGGGTGGTGCGGTTGGAGGAAATGGATCAGTGTGAGATCAGTAGCTTAGCTTCATCCCCTCTTTAATGATGATAAACGATGAGGGCGTTAGCCATGAGCTGCAGCTCCTTCAGGCTCATTTGAACGTTAGTGCTGATGCGCTTGAGTGTGAGGATTAAAGCAGGATTGAACATCTACACTGATGATTTAATTACATCTAAAATCACACACACGCACACACACACACACACACACACCCCAAATCCAAGTCCTCTCAGCGGCTTTTGCCATTTTTACAGGACACATTTAGCCACCAGATTACCGCGGCTAATGCTTTCCGCCGTTCTCTACCCATCATTAGCTTTAAAAAGGCAGTTAGGACGAATTCCACATCACGTGACCGCCAGCCTGCTGCATCTCCCAGCCTCCGGATTCCAAACTCTGCTAACGGGAAATTGGGACATGAAGTTTCAGCAAAAAGAGAAAAAATAATAATAATAATAATAATAAGGTGTGTGTCTGGGCGAGTAAACAGCTCCTGGAACAAAAGTCAGCAGTGTCCAGCTGTGAGGAAGATAATAAGCTGCTCCGCCGTGGACTGAGCCGGAGAACAGGACGACTCCGGCGGGACGCGGGTCAAAAAGTCAGAACATGAAAAAGAAACAAAGAAATAAAAAGCAAAACAATACGAAACATGAAACTGTGCCATTGTGTATCGCGCACAATAATATCAGTTATTACAAAAAACGTTACTAATGTTACTAATGTCACTAATGTTACTAATGTCACTAATGTTACTAACGTTAATAATGTCACTAATGTTACTAATGTTACTAATGTTACTAACGTTACTAATGTCACTAATGTTACTAATGTTACTAATGTTACTAACGTTAATAATGTCACTAATGTCACTAATGTTTCACTAATGTTACTAATGTCACTAATGTTACTAATGTCACTAATGTTACTAACGTTAATAATGTCACTAATGTTACTAATGTCACTATTGTTACTTATGTTACTAATGTTACTAACATTACTATTGTTACTAATGTTACTAACGTTACTTATGTTACTAATGTCACTAATGTTACTAACGTTTGTTTGTTTGTTTGTTTGATTGATTTACCCTGAATGACACTTTTTTTTTGCTTTGCCACCTACACAAACAACTCAATCTTACAATTTATTAAAAAAAAAACCAAAAAACACACACATCAGAAAACAGCTGGTTCGCAAAAAGTGTCAAAATTTCTACAAAATATTTTGGTAATTGATAAATTGCGTTTCTGTTTATTTGAATAATTTCACCAAACCTTTAATTAATTAATGTAATATTTAAAATAACTGCTGTTCTCATTTCTTTATGATTTATTATTATTATTATTATTATTATTATTATGACGATACACACAATGTACACAATAACAACACACATGCACACAATACACACACTGACACACACACAATACACAGCACATTAACTACACACACACACTACACTCACTACACTTACTACACACACCACACAGAGTGAAATTAAAGCAAAAACAGCATTAATCATTGATGTAATCATGAAATTCATAATAAACAAAACAAGAAGAAATGAACTCAATTTATTGCTTTATTTTATTTTATTTTCTGTATTTAATTGTTTTATATTTGTGTCATTAAACAGATGGACGGAGACGCAGAGTCACTTTATAAACGGATAAAATAATAATCTATTTCTTTTGATTTTATTTATGATGAAATGCATTCCATTCCTCAGTGTGTGTGTGTGTGTGTGTGTGTGTGTGTGTGTGTGTGTGTGTGTGTGTGTGTGTGTATGGTTCTGGAGGCTTCTGTTTGCTTCCTCTTCTACAGATCAATAATGCATGAATAATAACAAACGAGTGGCGTTTACCAATCAGCAGCATGTGGCACCACAGACACAGAACCCTCCTCTTCCTCTTCCCCCTCCTCTTCCTCTACCACCACTTCCCCTCCCTCCACCTCCTCTTCCCCCTTCTCCTCTTTTTCCTCCTCCTCCTTCTCCTTTCCCCCTACTCCCCCCTCCTCCCCCTCCTCCTCCTCCTCCACTTCCACTGTCCCTTCATCCTCCTCCCCCTCCTCTTCCTCTTTCTCCCCCTGCTCCTTCCCCTTTCTCATCCTCTTCCTCCTCCTCTTCCTCGTTATCTTTCTCTTCATTTCTTATCTGAATAGATAAACAAACTACTTTATTTTCCTCATGTCATCATCAAAGACTTCAGAACTACAGAACCGGGTTCTCTGTACCATACACATATAAAATAACCCCAGAACTACAGAGCCGGGTTCTCTGTACCATACACATATAAAATGACCCCAGAACTACAGAACCGGGTTCTCTGTACCATACACATATAAAATAACCCCAGAACTACAGAGCCGGGTTCTCTGTACCATACACATATAAAATAACCCCAGAACTACAGAACTTTGTGTGTGTGTGTTCCTGTGTGTTATTAACGACCCACTGAGCAGCTGGCGTAATGAATAAACAATGTTGATGTACCCATAATGCAACAGCTTTGTTCTCTGTGTTCTCTCTGTTCTTTAGCACCCAAAACACCACAACATATTCATGATGCATGACAATCCACCCACACACAAACACACCCACACACACACACACATTAACCCATCAGGAAGCAGGAAGTGAACTGGGAGACATGGCCGCCGGACCTGTGTACAGCATCCGCTAACGTACAATGTCCCGGAAAAAAAGAAAGAAGATGAAAGAGAGAGAGACAGAGAGAGAGACAGAGATAGAGATAGAGAGAGAGAGAGAGAGAGAGAGAACCACTCTGCACTCTGTATAAACTAAATAAGATAAAAGATACTGATATACTGTCAATTCTTAACCACACAAGCAAGCAAGCAGACAAGAAAGAAAGACAGACATACAGACAGACAGACAGACAGAAAGAAAGAAAGAAAAACAGACAGACAGACAGAAAAAACGAAGCAAAGAAAGGAAGAAAGAAAGAAAAAATGAAAAGGAAAAAAAAGGCTAAAACACTGTTCAGGAATTTTTCTGTTAAAATGTGAACAGACACACACACACACACACACCCCTGTGTTAAGTTTGAGTTGATACGTTGATTCTTTTTGTTGTTTCTTTTCTGCGACGGCACACGCCTCAGATTCGCAAAAACATCATCGAGTTCAAACTGTGACATAATAAAAGCAATAAATGAGTTAAAGGAGTAAAAAGTCCTGATAAAAAGCGAAGGTTTACAGCTGATGATTCGTCTCTTTTCCAGACAGACGCTGAGTTTCTGTGAAGTCGAGGCAGTGACTCAGTTCCGAATCTATTTCAATCCAACATTTCCACTTAAATAGACAGACGCAGAATTTATCATCTGTAATCAGTTCCGCGTGATAGAACTAAGAGTTCAGATCGATTCAAACGACTCCTAAACGACTCACGACTCATTCTGGAGGTTAGAGTTAAAAGTGGAATCTTCTGTAGATCCTAATGCTGGATTGTTGCTGCAGGATTATTAAAGTCATCGGATCGTCAGGGTTTTTACACTGCACGGCGGATCGATGACAGGAAGTTGCACAATGCGTGACTTTACTATAGAAAGAATCGCCAAACAACTCTGTCTGATCCGCAAACTAGGCTTCACACCGGACCCAATAAATCATTAGGCAATAACGCAAAATCACGTGTGAGAGCAGAAAAAAAGAAGAGACAGAGAGAGAGAAAGAAATGATACATGCTCTGCACTCTGTATAAACTAAATAAGGTACAAATGAGATACTGTGTCAGTCAAGCAAGCAAGAAAGAAAGAAAGAAAGAAAAAATGAAAAGACAAAGAAAAAAAGTAAAAATTAAAAGAAAGAAAGAAAGAAAGAAAAAACAAATGGAAAGAATGAAAGAAAGAAACCCACATAAGAAGCGCTAAGGCAATAACGCAAGATCGCATGAGTTCACATGTAAGACTGTAAATGTTATTAAAATGGCAGCCTGCAGGAAGTTCTGCGCGCTGATTTGCAGCAAAAGGGTGGGAAAAAATCATGTCATAGAGTGAAAATCGCAGCTAAAACCGTGTGCTGTGAACTCGACATCAGTGGAAAATAACACACACAGAAACATCACGAAAAAAGACATTGCACACATGTAAGTGGTACGTGATTTAATATAGCTGTGAGATTTTAACAGCGCCACCTGCAGGACTGGAGAATTATAAGCATTTTTTTTATTACAAAAACCTGAAAAAACACAAATTAACATAAAAATAAATAAATAAATAAAAATGGTGACAGGTGACGATACGGAAAACAAATCATATGTGATACGTAAAGTCATTAAAAAAACAAATTCACATAAAAAACAAACAAATGTAAAAGCAAAATGAATTAAAACAAACATTTTATTAGCGCTAAATATTTTTTACAGGAACATTTTAGGTGGAAAGTATCATTAAAATAGTGAGTTAAGCCTTAAAACATCGAACAGAAATAACAAGAACTGAGAAATCTTTTGGAATAATAAGTACTGGAAAACTGTGATAGATGTAATCGTAGTTAAAAAAGAGAAATATATTGTGAATAAGAATTAAAAATATTTTTGTGTAAACAAGTAGGTAAAATAAATAAAGGTGAAAATATAATTAAAACACACACAAAGATAAAGAAATATAAATAATAGGTTAAAAAATGTAATAAATAACTCATTAAATACCCATGTGAATCAGTCTGCATGGTGTCGAGTCCCATCATGTGATCAAACACAGTAATTATTGTGTAATTTTTCTGAAACTGAAGCAGTAGTTAAAGATATATAGATAAGGAGGCGATGGTGAGCGGAGTAACGGAGCGCTGCTGCTGCTGCTGCTGCTGCGGCGGCGGTAATGGCGGTGGCGGTGGCGTGGGAGGTTTTTCTCCAGACTTGGAGTTGATACAGACAGTTGAGTGGCCGTAATGAAGAGGAATGGTCTCGGCTGTTTTGAATTGATTTCAGGTCAGACTGAAGGTTTAATGAAGGTAGACAGCACCACCTGGCCAATTACTGCAGCTCCGACTGCACCACTAAACCACTGCCACCCATATTCCAGCTCAAGGGGAGAAAGGGGTTACTCTAGGTCACGCTGGAAACTGGAGGGGTCAAAGGTCATCCTTTACAGATCACACACTAAACTGAATTATTTATATATATTTTTTTTTCCAGTGCCCCAACCCACTGCACCACGACACCGGACATCGGACGCCATTTTTAACGATTCCACAGCTTTATTTCAGTAAAGTTCTTAGGCGCAGATGTGAAACTTTTGGCTTCCATTTTTTAGGGAATCCAAGAAGAAATGAAAAAAATTACTATAGATCACATGATTGGGACAGCAAAAACTGTTAGCAGAAGTGGGCGGGACCAAAAATCATAATAACACTATAATAACCAATTACGAGTGTTATAAATAAAATAATGTAAATAAAAATAATGTAAATAAAATATATTTTTTTAAATTGATAATAAAACAATGTTTGAATGAGGAATTCTGGGAACTTTTGGCCACCGAGCACATGGTACAATCACTGGCAACAAGTCAAGATGGATAACGTTTAAAATTTCATATTTCCATAATATATGTGTGTAAACGAGTGTGTATTTATATGTGTGTAAACGAGTGTGTATTTATATGTGTGTAAACGAGTGTGTATTTATATGTGTGTAAACGAGTATGTGAGGCGGGAACTATGTCCTAATTAGTAGTATTGAAAAAATCTCAGTGTGTAAAAAGTTCCTGGATGAACTACTACTCCCATGATCCCGCGGAAGAGACGACTCATATTCCGAAATGGCGGAAAGCGTCAATGCGACACTTTACAAGAGCTTAAAATAGCTTTAAATACTTTCAGTAAAAAAAAAATTCCTTATTTTCCTTTAAATTCACGTCAAATGTCACATCAATATTAACGCTGCCTAGTACTTTCCAATTTCATTCATACTACCCGTAATCATACTATACAGAACAGACTTTACGCTCAGGAAGTGCGTACTAACTCATAATGTAGTACACATGTAAGTAGTATGCAATTTCCTATAGTCATAAGATTTTAACAGCGCCACCTGCAGGATCGGAGAACTATGCAAGTTTGTAAGACCTTGATTTTTCTTTTATATTTGTGAACGAGAGACTCCACTGAGCACCCCCCCACACACACACACACACACACACACTCTGTGCCTCCCACAACATTCTCCTTTTTTTGTTCTTTGTTTTTTTTAGCAAAGGTTTAAGAACAAGCAACAGCAGTTAAAACACAGCTTCTGCTCAATCAGCAATTATTGATTGCTATGACGACCCCAATGCACTGAGGGGAGCCGGCAGCTTCCGTCACACCAGCGCGACTTCTAGATCTCTGCTGAATGATACTGACGAAGGTGAAGCTCAGCCAAATCTCTGACAGAGAGCAGAGTAAACACCAGCAGCATGCTGAACTACTGGAGATGAAGATCCATGCTGGTGGGTGGCGGGGGGTTGGGTGGATGTGGCTCCTGTCCTTCATTTTCAATTACTGAATTTGTCAAACAGTGAAGGTAGTCACATGGTACTGAAGCAGCTTGACCATCGGTTGCCAAAATGTATCTTTTGTTATTCTCTCGTGGTAGTCCCTCGATAACACATCATAAAGACAAGCGTACTGTTGCCATAGTTCCACAAACTTTTCTCCATTTATAAGTGAGGGAAAGTGGTAGCGCAGTGGTTAAGGTGTTGGACTGCTAGTTGGAAGATTTGGGGTTCGATTTCCAGCAACATCAAGTTGCCATTGCCAGGCTCCTGAACAAGGCCCTTAATCCCCAATTGCTCAGTTGTATAAATGAGATAAATGTCGTCTCTTTTCCAGAAAGTCGCTCTGGATAAGGACGTCCGCCAAATGCCAGAAAACATGTAAGTCATTTCTTTTTCTTTTGCCATGTTTAAAAAGTTCTGTAGAGATTCTGTGCTCCTATTGGTCAACATCACCATGTTATCACCCGTGATGGACCACAGACAAAAATATTAAACATGCTAGATTATCTGCGTTGATGTCTAAAGCATTGCAGACATAGCGTCAGTTGTTTTGCACTATAACACACTACACAGTACTGAATTCTGCGTCCCAACATCTAAACGTCGTTTAAAAAAACGACGACAAGCGAAATCTGCCAAAATCAGACCCAAATCGTAAAATCTGACTGGGGCTTTACATTGTGTTGCATTAAGACACAGAAGTCTGAACATAAAGTAGGGACGTGTGTATTGCATATACTATACCATACCATACCATACCATACTATACTATACTATACCTTTCTATACTATATAGTCTGTAAAAAAACAATACAGGAAGCGAGTAGTATGTCCCATTTCATAGTATTAAAAAATCTGTAGTTGAAAAGTTCCACCAGTATTTTGCAGTACACATGTGATGGACACTTTAATATCCCATGATCCCACAGGAGAATAATTGGAAAACAATGTTTCCTTGTAGCCATTTGCACTTATTTAATATCATTCAAGTTAAACATTACACATATTTGCGCTGCTGTGACGTCATGTGACAATATCCACATGGCGGATGTAGTAGGTCATGAGGACACATTAAAGAAAACTTTTAAATTAACAATAGCATAGCAATTTATAGCTCATTCATTATTTTAAATACTTTTGTCCAGATTGAGTGCCACTGCTTGACAACAAGACACCTGATTTCTCTCTTTCTTTGTTTAGCTGTACTTTACATTAGGCTTCATTTCCAGCACACTTGTAATTCTGCTCAGACTCTTTTAAAGCTGGTGTATTTACCGAAAGTGCCGCAGTAAAGACTGAAATATTCTGCGTTTAAGCATGAGGAGCATTCAGTAAATCCATTCACTCAAACCATCTGAGAGAAAAGAAGGAAAACAAGCGAAAAAAAGTTTCAGTTCCGGGCAGGATTCATCTGACAAAAGCAGATAAATAAATACATCTTCTGTGACAGCTTAGACGTTACAGGAGATGGAGAGACGCTCGTCAGGGTCATTAATTGTCCAGTGAACGTAAAGGGACGTCAGATCTGAGAGAAGAAGGAGATAGGGCTTCAGCCGTCTCATTTTTTAGCGTGGAAGCACAAACGACAGCGAGCTGACGCTTTATCATGCACAGACAGCCTTTCAATAAAAAGCCATTTACCTCCACAGAGTCATCTCACTCCATCTGGAGGTCTGGCAGCTGAAATGAAAGCTCTTGCAGGTACCAAGGACAAAGTGCATGATGGAAACATTTACACCGGGTTCCCGGGATGGAGTGCTTTCCGGGTAGTGCTGCATGCCTGAGATTGTTTGCACAGAAGGCATCGGTTAGCTTTTTGGGTACCTAGTGTTACATTTACATTTCAAAGTCTTGCTTTTAGAAGACAAAGCGTTACATACTGTAGTTAAACAGTGACACATTCATGTAACATAACCTACATGTTATTGCATTACATTCTGTTGCATTTACATGATATTACATTAAATGTATCGTACACAGTGTTACAGCGCATTACATGTGTGATATATATGTATATGTATATATACATCGGGTCTTATTCAGGATCAGCTGTTACATTACATTTACACTGTTTGTCTTTTACAGTGTGTTATACTGTTGTGTGTTACATAGATTTATGTTTAGGATACACTGTTCTGTTTGTTACATAGTGTAATGTTATGTTAGTTACAGGGTGTTACTGTTACATTGTTTTGTTTACTACAATGTGTTACGTTTACTTTCCACTGTTAAGTTTGTTGTATGGTGTAATGTTTAGGTTACATTGTATTGTTTTTTACTTGGTGTTACTTTTACGGTACATTATTACATTGTTACATGGTGTTACATTGAATTCACACTGTTGTGGTTGAAACATAGTGTTACACTGTTATGTCACTGTTATAATTGTTACAAAGCTTTACATCTAAGTTACCCATTTTAAATGAAAGTTACATTTCTGTTACACTGTTATGTTTCGTTACACACTGTGTCATGTTTTAGTTATCAGTTGTGTCGTATAACAAAAATTAGAAGAAGAAGCTACTTTGAATAAGACGAAGTTATTTCTGGCCCATTCTGCGCTTTAATTAGGTCTCCTTGTTTTTTTTCTTTCTATTTTGAAATGTTATCCTGTTTGTAAAATAATAATATATAGTAATATATATAGTAATATAGTAATATATGCATTATAAATAGTTGTTACCCCATAGCTGGTGGGGGGTGAGAACTTTTGCATTCATCTGTAGATACCTACAGTAAAGCTGTTAGTACCGGAGGCTGGAGCAAGAACATGCTGCTGATGAGACGTAGGTGTGAGGGCAGGTGGGCGGCGCCGTCGCGTCTGAGGGCTTTTGACACTTGAACACCAATGCCGTGGGGTAAGTGGAGTGCATTAAATTAAATTAATGTTACATTCAATCTGCTGGAGTAAAAACTGTCCCTATTTTAGAGAAATTTCGTTCATTTACATCTGATAAAAATGTTTGCCTGGAAAATGTTTGCTTTAATGTAATTGGTTGTTGTTATAAGTACTAGGAACTAAAACACTGCAAACGGCCCACTTAATGTTTGACCTTCAAAATAAATATCTGCGTTATGAAAAAATAGAAAAAAACGTATTCAATTTAAAACCTACTAAATCTAATTTATTCACAAAAATAGTTTTAATAATAATTCAGATTGAAATAAAGTCCCGCTGAAAAATCTCCGTTTAAGCCAAAACTCCTCCAGCTACTTGGCGGCTAAGACCAACTGGTTAGCTGCTATTTGAAGCTCAAAATTGACCTATTTGTATGGAAAACTGATTAGCAACCTGGCAAGAGGAATTTCATTAGTCCAACTCCATTTACACGTCCGCTTCACCTCTGCTGTGCAATTACAACTGAAAAGAGTTACAGAACAGACATTTATTAGCGGCGTTATCGCAGTCAGAAAATCCACTGGACGACATGTCACACAGAGACAGCTGGAGGAAGTGGTAGTGCAGTGGTTAAGGTGTTGGACTGCTAATTCGAAGATCGCGGTTCGATTCCCAGCAACACTGTGGTTGCCACTGTTGGGCCCCTGAGCAAGGCCCTTAACCCCCAATTGCTCAGTTGTATAAAAAAGATAAATGTAGCTGGGGGAAGTGGTAGCGCAGTGGTGAATGTGTTGGATCGATACCTGGAAAATCTAGGTTCGATTTCCTGACTGACTAACGCTAACACTTCCCCAACCCCAAACGATGGTGATGTCGATGTTTAGGCAAACAAGACACCTGATTGGATAAAATCATTTTTTTCACCAGGTGAATTTTGTTGCTTGTTTTAGAGTAAGTTATAGAAATGAATGTTTGAGGTGGGGCATCAGGTAGCTCAGGTAGCGCTAATAACACTTTAACAACTCTTCTTTGTTTGTTTTAGATTTTAAGATGTCAATAATCCTGACTAGCCATGATGCAATCTTCTTCTCATTCACTAGCAACATCGATAACGAGTCTGTGTAATTATCAGCAACCAGAAACACTTTTCATTCCAGGGATTCAACGGCTTTTGGAGTTTATTACATGCTAGTCAACAAAAAACACAAGACAAGACTCACAAATCTAAATTAAACGTCATGTACCGTAAGTAAGATCCAAAATGGCGGTACGTTATATGGCTCGCATATCGCTATAGCAACAACAGGGCAAAAATCTCAAACGGTACATTTCATTTACTGCATTTGGTGACTTACATTTATTTTATTTGTACAACTGAGCAATTTGGGGCCCAGCAGTGGTAGCTTGGTGGTGCTGGGAGTCAAACCCATCACACCCTGTGTGACATAACAGCAATCTAATAAAGTGTCCAAAAGTAGAGAAACATCTACGCACAGCTGCGTGTTTGGAGACTACGACAAGCTGAAGAAGTTCTCAACAGCGAGTTCTGACCTTGACCTGAGATCCCGTGACACGCTTTTCTCTCTGACTCGGGCTGATTAGTGACAGACAGTTTGAGCTGCTGGATATGCAGGCGCTTTGGATGGGAGGTGGAAAAGCGTGACTCAGAATTACACCGCCGCTTGATTACGGTTAATCAGAAAGCTCGAGTGAAGAGGTTAATCATGACGAGCTCTCTACAGAACGTCAGGTGATGCCGTGACATGTGCTCCTCATGGGGAAATGATCATTACCTGAACGGATGAAGGAGTCGTTAAAGGTGCAGGTGTCGAACCTGGGCGTTTACATCACGGGTCATTTAGAAGGACATTTAAAAGGCAGAAAAGTCGTCCTGCTGAATCAGATATGCTGACGATGTGAAAATAAAGCGTTCAGCCGAGGAAAAAGACGGACCAAGCCAAGCACACATCACGCTAATGAAGTCATCAGAAGGGTTTTAACGCCATGATATCACTGCCCTGGGAAACAGCACGGGTTCTGCTTCATCGGCGTGAAACAGGAAGGAAAAATTAACTTTAACGCAAGCGACTCAAGAGTTTAAGGGACCAACGTAGCGACGTTTTCCTCTGGATGATAATGCTACGGTAATTAACGCTATAACGGAGCACAGTCTAGAGAAACTTCTTTAACTGAGTTTATTTCTAAAAGTATCATATGGAAAATATCTCCCATTTAAAGGTCATAGCGTTGCCTTGCACCCGAAAAGGACCTAAGTTACATTAGTGGTATTTTTGTAGACATTTTTATCCAGAGTGACATTTTTAATCGAACTGAGCAGTTTAGAGTTAGGGGCCTTGCTCAGGGGCCCAGCAGTGAGAGTAACCTATCAACCTATCATCTTCCGCAGTCCAACACCTTAACCAATGAGATAACACTTTCTCTATTTCTCCATTTCAATGTCTATTGCTTATTTAACTTTGTGTTTCATTTTGTTTTTTCATGAAGGATCGAATCAGAAGCGTACAGAATTTGCTAAGCTATTCGCTAACACAGAAGTTTCTTTGTAACCTTCATATTTGCACAGGTTGTGTATTTTATTAAATTTTATCTATTTAAAAAGAAAAAAACAATGGAATGATTTAGAATAACAAAAAAAACAACAACAACGACTATATACAGTGCTTATTAATATACATTTACCTTATACAGGGAGTGCAGAATTATTAGGCAAGTTGTATTTTAGAGGATTAATTTTATTATTGAACAACCACCATGTTCTCAATGAACCCAAAAAACTCATTAATATCAAAGCTTAATATTTTTGGAAGTAGTTTTTAGTTTGTTTTTAGTTTTAGCTATTTTAGGAGGATATCTGTGTGTGCAGGTGACTATTACTGTCCATAATTATTAGGCAACTTAAGAAAAAACAAATATACCCATTTCAATTTTTTATTTTCACCAGTGAAACCAATATGACATCTCAACATTCACAAATATACATTTCTGACATTCAAAAACAAAACAAAAACAAATCAGTGACCAATATAGCCACCTTTCCTTGCAAGGACACTCAAAAGCCTGCCATCCATGGATTCTGTCAGTGTTTTGATCTGTTCACCATCAACATTGTGTGCAGCAGCAACCACAGCCTCCCAGATACTGTTCAGAGAGGTGTACTGTTTTCCCTCCTTGTAAATCTCACATTTCATGATGGACCACAGGTTCTCTATGGGGTTCAGATCAGGTGAACAAGGAGGCCAAGTCATTACTTTTTCTTCTTTTAGACCCTTTCTTGCCAGCCACGCTGTGGAGTACTTGGACGCGTGTGATGGAGCATTGTCCTGCATGAAAATCATGTTTTTCTTGAAGGATGCAGACTTCTTCCTGTACCACTGCTTGAAGAAGGTGTCTTCCAGAAACTGGCAGTAGGACTGGGAGTTGAGCTTGACTCCATCCTCAACCCGAAAAGGCCCCACAAGCTCATCTTTGATGATACCAGCCCAAACCAGTACTCCACCTTGCTGGCGTCTGAGACGGACTGGAGCTCTCTGCCCTTTACCGATCCAGCCACGGGCCCATCCATCTGGCCCATCAAGACTCACTCTCATTTCATCAGTCCATAAAACCTTAGAAAAATCAGTCTTGAGATATTTGTTGGCCCAGTCTTGACGTTTCAGCTTGTGTGTCTTGTCTTGTTCAGTGGTGGTCGTTTTTCAGCCTTTCTTACCTTGGCCATGTCTCTGAGTATTGCACACCTTGTGCTTTTGGGCACTCCAGTGATGTTGCAGCTCTGAAATATGGCAAAACTGGTGGCAAATGGCATCTTGGCAGCTGCACGCTTGACTTTTCTCAGTTCACGGGCAGTTATTTTGCGCCTTGGTTTTTCCACACGCTTCTTGCGACCCTGTTGACTATTTTGAATGAAACGCTTGATTGTTCGATGATCACGCTTCAGAAGCTTGGCAATTTTAAGAGTGCTGCATCCCTCTGCAAGATATCTCACTATTTTTGACTTTTCGGAGCCTGTCAAGTCCTTCTTTTGACCCATTTTGCCAAAGGAAAGGAAGTTGCCTAATAATTATGCACACCTGATATAGGGTGTTGATGTCATTAGACCACACCCCTTCTCATTACTGAGATGCACATCACCTAATATGCTTAATTGGTAGTAGGCTTTCGAGCCTATACAGCTTGGAGTAAGACAACATGCATAAAGAGGATGATGTGGTCAAAATACTCATTTGCCTAATAATTCTGCACTCCCTGTATAAAAAATAGCACTAAAATTATAAATATAATATAAATCTAAGCTTCGACCCATGTGTAGCCCTGCCCAGTTTAAGACCACGCCCAAAATATACTGCTATTAATAAAGAGGGCGGAGCTACAGCAAAAAATTCCTACAGATTATTTATTTAACTTAATTTAACTGTTTTAATGTGACATAAAAATGGGCGGAGTCCTGGATTCCATTTGCAATTATAGATAAATAAATAAATTTAATGTAAAGGTCCGGCTTTAATTCACTGGAGGGTAGAGTTACCCACTGCGTATATCCTGCCCAGTATAAGACCACACCCACATTATACCGCCATCGTTAAAGGGGGCGGAGCTACAGCTCCTTCTGTAAGAATGTTTTGTAGCTTTGTAACTGTTCAGAAATTGTGTATTTATATAATAGATTTAGAGCTTATACATATATACATGCATACATTTTGAACCAGCAGCAATAATTAAATGTTTTTTATTTTAATATGTAACATAAAAATTAGTTGGAGTCAAAAATGTGCATTTCCAATTATAAAAAAATGATATTACTAAATGACTTGACCCATGTTACATGTAGCTTCGCCTTCTCATACCTGTCCAGTAGCGACCACTCCCACAGTATACTGCCATCATTAAAGGGGCGGAGCTACGGTACTTCCTGTAACAATGTTTTGTAACTTGTTCAGAGATTGTGTATTTAATTTAATATACATATATAGATAGATAGATAGATAGATAGATAGATAGATAGATAGATAGATTTAAATTAAACAGGTAAAAAAGCTTTGGAATGATTTTAGATAATAATAAATAATAATAATAAAAGTCCTAACAACTTTTCATAGTGCTTATATTTATATGACACATTAAAAATTTGCATTTCTTATTATAAATAAATTATATTATTAATGGACTGTAATCCATGTTAAGTCTAGCTCCGCCCACTTTATACCAGTCCAGTATATGACCACACCCACATTATACTGTCATTGCTAGAGGTGGCGGAGCTCCAGCACTTTGCAGTCTTTTTAATCCTCCTAAATAAGTTAAACATTCCGATTTGACTCTTCGGAAACATTTGACTGCAGATTGAATCCTTTTTCTTTGCCTTCCCTCCACATGTAACTCAGATGATCCTCTGGGTCAGGAACTTTTTCATATAAGTTCTATAGTCGGTGTGGTTTCTTGTTAGTGGAAGGAGGGAAGACGAGCTGTCAGCGAGTTCCACCATCCTGAGGCAGATTCGCCTGTCACGATTCAGACAACGTTTTTTCTCAGCGGAAAAAGAAAAATCATATTTCTGTGTCTCGCTGAGTGACGGACCTGCAATTTGGGACGAATCCTGACAAATTTGTCCGACACGGTACGAGTCGGTGATTACTGCAGAACATTTAAATGTGTTTGGTTTTTTCAGATGTTGCAAAACCTCTGAAATCCGACGGCATTTTATTATTTCACCTCATGTGACCCAACCGGGGGAGTTACAGTAAATCTGCTAGCTCTTCAGCGCTAATGCTTAATTCATGACTCGTCGCTTTTTCCGGGTCTCATCGCTCAGAAGTCGATCCGGCTGCTGCTGGTGCAAGGACACATTTTATTACGTTTTAAGAGAATATTAATCAAATGACAGGGGTTTAATTATGACCAATTAATTATTCGAGTTCCGCTTGACGGCAAAGGAACGCGCGACTCCATCCTGTCCTTTTCGGTCAGAAGCGAGCGGCGGAGAGATCGACAGCTAATTAACGAAGGCGGAGTTTAAAACCTGAGAGGTGAAAGAGTTTAGTTCCTCCTTTCCACAATTCCTTTCCTTCCCTTTATATTCGTTTGATATTTATTCATAAATGTCACAGTCGACACACGTCTCCGTTCAGACCTGCGCTTAAACTACCACAGCTGAGATGTTAAAAAAGACAGCAGGGGTTCATTTTAGGTATTTTTCAACATCGAAATCAGATGAGATTTTTGATAAAAGGGTGGATTATTTTAGGCGTTTTATGCATCTGAGTGCAACAGCACCACCAACAGGTAACAAAATAAACACAAGTGAACTTGCAGCTGATTTCTTTCTGGAACAAACTGTGGATCAATCACATCATTTTATTATTTATTCATCTAATGGATGAATAAAAATATAGAAACCTCTTTATTTATATATTATATTTAATATAAATTTTTAATTAATTTATTTAATTTGTGCTGACATTTATGAATGTGACGCCTTCTTAACACTGAACAAAGGACGGATCGTTTTATTTAATTTCTTTTTTAGATTGACTGACCATTTTATCCTAAAAAGAAGAACAAAGCGCAGGCAAATAATTTCCAGCGTATTCTTGTTTAAACTTGTCTTTTTTAAACTATTTAATATTTTTTATAATTAGAATAAGCATCAATTACTGTAAATCTGCTCGTTTCAAGATTATTTCCGCTTAAATCCGTGTCCAGACATCAATTTCTAACTTTTAAGAGAAATAATCATGAAAAATGAGATAAACTCTGTTCATTCTATAAAAACAGGTTAAATAAGTATTTAATAGGGTTTATTTTAAACATATTATAGGAAAAACTATATTTGGTCAAAGTATGATGGTGTATTTGTGCTGTACAGCAGCTCCATATGGTCGAGTCCGGGTCAGATGCAGTATATAAACTCTTACACTTTTATACTAGAGAGTGTTTAATAATGATTACACAAAACGAGTCAGACGTCCAAATCTTTATAAGAAAGATCAAGTAAAAATAATTTGACTGTAGTGCTGTACAGCAGTGATGGGAAGTTGGGATCATTTTACCGAATCGGATCTTTGAGTCTCGTTCAGCAAAATCAACAAATTTTTTTCGATTCATTTCTTTCCTAACAGACCTACGACTTACCCGAACCTTAATCACACTACAAACAATAGGAAACTATCATTCTATAAGAAAGTTTCATTCATTGTTTATTTGGTTCTTCAGACTATGATTAGCTCACCTCACTTGAATGAACAAATCACTCTCAGAGACGACTCGTTCTCCCTGAGTCACATTAAAGAGTCGTTCAGTGAACGAGCTGTTCAACAACGACTCATCACTACTGTACAGACAGTTGAGCAATTACAAGAAGAAAACACATGTACATGCACACATATCTAATTAGGAAATATAAGAAGAGAACCCTTAAAAAACAATTAAAGTATATCCAAAGAAAGGGAACCCATATGGCTCCAGCAATCTTTCCACTTAACCGTGGTTGAACGGTTAAATACACGTACGACGGACACTTTACTATCCCATGATCCCGCGGGCGATGCGATCCATCATATTCCAAAATGGCGGAAAAGAATGACACGGTATTTTACAAGAACTTAAAGTAAGAAAATACTTCTGGATAAAAAACATTGTTCCTTGTGCTTAGATTGCATTTAGAGAAAACGCTGCTGTGACATCATATGTCATATGACAATATCAACATGGCGGATGTAGTACATCCAAACCATACTATATATAACATTTACAGCATTTGATGGACACCCTCATCTCATTTGTACAACAGAGCAATTGGGGGTTGAGGGCCTTGCTCAGGGGCCCAGCAGTGGTGGCTTTGTGGAGTCGGGAATAGAACCTACAATTTTCAGGTTGGTAGTCCAATACCTTAACTATGAGCCACCACTTCCCCACAGAACAGACTTTATTTCAGATGATGGTACAGTCTGAATCGACTCATGATCTAAAGATTCGACTGAATCGAATCATTAATGAATCATTGCCGGTTGCTGTAGCCCTGCTCGTAGTCACAGGTTTGGTTTTTAATGGGTGGGGATTTTATTTTTTTTTTGTATCTTAGACGATACAAATCTCACCACCGCCTCGGTGACAAATCTGTCTGTTCACTTTCTAAGACCAACTTCCCAACACGCGCTCACACACACACACACACACACACATGCACACACACACTCACACACACGCTCACACACTTTTAGCATCGGAAAATTAATGCAAATAATGATAAATAATATTTGCAGAGCGCTACAGAAGCCCAATAAGTGACAAAGCAATAAATTCTGAGACCTCAATAGAAAAGCCATTTGTCACTGGCAAAATGTAAAAGCGCCTCAGCAACATGCCAACTGTCGGAAAGTTAACTTTTCTTTAGTTCTTAGAGAAAAAAAACGATCTCACACACACACACACACACATGCTGAGACCGAAGCCGGCGCTCTGCGATTCTCTAACATTTTACAATCAGTCTGCTGAAGGAGAAGAAAAAAGAGAATCAAAATCTAATCAATTTAAACTCTTCCAGTCTGAAACCCAGAAATGATTCGATTAAGCTCGAGCCGATGGCGAGAACATTTTTACACATTTACACAAGCGAAAGGGTGGAATTTTATTCTATACTGTAAATAAAGATCTGGAGTTTAATCCTATTTTTGTTCAATATTTATATTTTGTTGCTACATTTTTCAAAACTGATTCGTGTCTCTTATATCAGTGAGTCAATTAGCAAGGATCACGATCTTTAAGCTTCTTTTTGGTGTAAATGATTCGACGAATCTTTCAACATCATTTAAAAATCTTTATCTGTCATCGTGTTTCTTTACCGCCATAATATATAGATATATTATATATATATATATATATATATATGCAGTGATGTGTGTTCGGCGAATCAGATTTGTTCTGCTGATATCGATTCACTCTTGTGTTATTTAATATATCACTTTTTGAATCAGTGAATCGTTTCATTAGAAATTCCACTTTTTCCTCTGTGGTTTGTTTGAGTTAGTGAATCAGTTCAGTTGTGATTTGATTCATCTTCTTTATTAATCTTCTGTTTGTAGCAATGTTTGTAGTTCTCTTTGTGAATAATATTTTTTTATACGTAATATTAATATATTATTATAAAATTTAATCTATGTGCTTCCTGTTTCAGATGATGACATCATCAAGCGGTGCAATTTGCACAAATTAATACACGAACGAATCGTTAAACCGAACAGATTAAAATGATTCAAATCATTAATCAGCATGATTAATTGATTCTATTAAAAATCTCTGAACTCACAAGATAACGTTCTCTAACACACACTGAAGGTCAGCATATAAACCGCCAAACTTTAGCGCTGCTGTTACCCTTAATAATATAGGGGAAATAATAAAGCGGGTGTTATTACAGACGAAAATAAACGGGAGGATCCAGCTCGTACTGCCCCTCGCCCTCTCTCCACTTCAGTCTCTTTACTTATAAATATCACTCTTCATTCAAGATATCGATCTTCCATGTCTTCCCGACGTCTCTGTGTATCTCCTGTAATTACTAAAGATTGCGTAACCTCCACTTATGGCAGCCATGATGGATCACAACACACGTTTTCCGGGTAATTTTCCTTTGTAGCACGTGTAATTAAGTGACGAAATATAACGTAGAGAATTAATTATGATTCATGGCACTCACTTTAACGCAAAGATTAACGGTCAGGTTTCAACTTCACCATCTTTCAGAAGAAGAAGAACAATAAGGAGGAGGTGAGAATTCGGCTCATGGAGATCTTAATCAGTTTATTACTTACTGAATGTGGAGAGTTGTTGAGATTAAAAAAACAGTAAAACTTTATATAATTAAAATAGAGCAAAATAAAAGTCAAAACTAAAATGAGTAAAAAAAAACTTATAACAAAAATAATTTATAGAAAATGTAATAAAAATTAAAGCCACAATAAGTGATTTTTTTTGCAGCAACAGTTTTTGCCTATTGAAAGACTTTAACAATCATTAATTGGTCTGAATGTATTTATGTATATTTATATTCTGACGAACGAAACATTTCCTACCTGTCTGTCAACATATTCATGTGTGTTACTTTACTACCCTGAGAGATAGAGAGAGAGATAGAGAGAGAGAGAGAGAGAGAGAGAGCACGGTCCAAGTAGATAAAATTAGCTCCAATCAGTGTTTTTATTCAGAAAAAACAAAAAGCTGGAACGTGTCCATTTGTCTCTCTTCCTGTCAGACCTGCTCCACTTAACATGTTCATCACACACTCCGGTGACATCTCCTGCTGACACACACACACACCGCTTTACACTCAGCTTTAATTAACAAATATGTGAGTCAAACTGCAGTGTGTGAGTGTGTTTTGACTTGACTTGAGTCTGTGTGAGTGTGTTATCGTTTTATTGTGAACTTACCCACTGCAGCTATTTCGTTATCTACCACATTTGAGTCAACACCTGCTTTCATTTCGGCACCTGCTACATTCAAATTACTAGTTCCATTCAACACCTACTTTATTTTGCTTTAGTATTTACCGCATTTGATTCAACACCTACCGCATTTGATTCAACACCTACCGCATTTGATTCAACACCTACCGCATTTGATTCAACACCTACCGCATTTGATTCAACACCTACCGCATTTGATTCAACACCTACCGCATTTGATTCAACACCTACCGCATTTGATTCAACACCTACCGCATTTGATTTAACACCTGCCACTTTTATTCAACACCTACTGCATTTGATTCAACACCTACCGCATTTGATTCAACACCTACCGCATTTGATTCAACACCTACCGCATTTGATTCAACACCGACCATTGATTTAACAACCTACCGCCATTTGATTCAAAACACCTACCGCATTTGATTTAACACCTTGAAACACCTACCGCATTTGATTACCTACAACACCTACCGCATTTGATTCAACCACCATTTGATTCAACACCTACGCATTTGATTCAACACCATTTGATTTACCGCATTTGATTTCAACACCTACCGCATTTGATTTAACACCTACCGCATTTGATTTCAACACCGCATTCAACACCTACCGCATTTGATTTATTTGATTCAACACCTACCGCATTTGATTCAACACCTACCGCATTTGATTCAACACCTACCGCATTTGATTTAACACCTACCGCATTTGATTCAACACCTACCGCATTTGATTCAACACCTACCGCATTTGATTCAACACCTACCGCATTTGATTTAACACCTACCGCATTTGATTTAACACCTACCGCATTTGATTTAACACCTGCCACATTTGATTCAACACCTACGCATTTGATTCAACACCTACCGCATTTGATTCAACACCTACCGCATTTGATTTACCACCTATCGCATTTGATTCAACACCTACCGCATTTGATTTAACCAAACCTACCTTAACAAAAACATTGACTAAACCTTTTTTACCGCATTACACCTGATTTGATTTGTTTCAACAACATAGCATTACACCTACCGCATTTGATTCAACACCTACCGCATTTGATTCACCACCTACCAAATCTGAAGCAAAACTCACCGCATTTGATTTAACACCTACCGCATTTGATTCGGAATATATTGAGTAAGAGTCATTACCTACCGTATCGGTTCAACACTAGCATGTGAGTTATCCGCTATTACATTTGATTTAATGCCTAACAAATATGATTCAGTGTCTACCGCATATGATTCTGGACCTACTGCATTCTTTAAATCGCCTCCTCCTGCATTTGATTCTGTATCGAAACTTTTTGATAGCTACCGCATTAGATAAAGTGCTTACCGCATTTGCTTCGGAAGGCCTTTTTTCCCAATTAATAACAGTGTTCTATTAGATGAGGGCAGGAAAATAAATCTGTGTTTTGCTATTTTGCCCCTTTCATTTTTTTCTTTTGTATGTTTCTTTTCTAATCCTTAGTGTTTAAACTCCTGCATTAACATAAAATAATGCGACTCACGCTCAGCACCAAGGAGAAACAAATTGCGAAAGTGTAAATTGTTTTGCTGAAACATGAGACGCATTTAAATTCCCAGTATCTTTTATTCAGGAATCAGTAACATGTGAACGTTAAAGAGAACCGGTTCCTACAGGTTTACGCTGTCCTTTATATTCCACATTAGATAGAAACACAACGCTGGTGCAGTCAGAAACGTGCGTGTGTGTGTGTGTGTGTGTGTGTTTAGAGCAAATAAGGTTCGTGAGAAGGGGAAGGAATCAGGAGCTCATTTGCATGTATTTATTGATCTGATTTATTAATTTATTTATTTACCTGCTGGAGCATCAACAAATTTCATAACCCACTGAACCTGGACACATTTCAGTAAAACGCCTTCTGTTTCGCAAGCTGTCTTTGCACCAGGACGCCGCAGTCTCAGCACACCGGGCACAGCAGGATACACACCCAGACGTGCTGTCTGCTGCGAAGAATTCCTTCAGAAACCTTCTGCAGCAGTGGAGGAAGTGGAGGAACAGCTAACCAAAAATCTCTGTAGTATCTTAAAATCATTCGGAACAAAATGATTATTTTTAGTCCAGTTGTTCCTTTATTTATTCCCCAAAGCTTTAAAATGAGAAAGTCTGCATTTCTGCCTATTTTCTTCTTTTCTTGGAACTGATTTATTTCTGTCTCTATTGTCAGATCGAGATGAGCAAGAGAAATGACTGGATTCTAGGGGATTTTTTTAGATTAAACTCATCATAAATAACCAGATCTGACACACGCCTTTAGGGGGCCCTAAGCTAAATTTTATTTAGGGGCCCCTCTGTCACCAATATGACTGATTATTGTAAATTATTGAGAAAGTGGTAGCGCAGTGGTTATGGTGTTGGACTGCTATTTGGAAGATTAAGGGTTCGATTCCCAGCACCACCAAGGTCCCACTGCTGGGCCCCTGAGCAAGGCCCTTAACCCCCAACTGCTCGGTTGTATAAATGAGATAAATGTGAGTCACTCTGGATAAGAACATCTGCCAAGTGCTGTAAATGTAAATCTTTGCTTATTCGTACGCTGTAACTTTAACACACCCATAGTGCAGTTTATTTGTCGTAGCTGTGTTGGTTCTATCGTACCGGCGTTTTTACCCCTTTTACGATTTATAATTGGAAACAGTATGAAACTCATGCGGGTGCTCAGACATTTAAAGTCTGGCAATACAAAGTGACATCCCTAATGCGATAAACTGCAAAGTAGCCAAATAACAATAATAACAATACTAAAATAATACTAAAATAATAAATAATAATAATAATAATAATAATAATACTATAGACCAGCAGGCAGTCTAGCATAGTTTATTTTACATTTATTTTCGGAACTTCTCTTTATCTTGCTGGGATTTTTTTATCTCGGTTTCTTCTTTTTTTTTTTTTTCTCTGCACCAGAAACGCTTCTGTCCTTTTTTTGTGATATTAATGAGAGTTTTGCTGCAGTGCCGCTGCTCCTTCAATCAATTTCAACAACACTGTTGTTAATCAGTTGCGCTGTGGCTGCGCGTCGTTCCTGCAGCCCGTTAACATCATATTACTGTTGGGGTTTTTTTTCATTTCATATTGCATTTTTCTATAATTACCATTGTCCTCTGACATAATCTGAAAAATAAACGAAACGAAAATGAAATCTGTCATTTCCATTACCATTACAATTACCGAAATCTGTCATTTCATGTACTCGTGGGGGCCCCCGTGGTGGCCAGTGGGGGCCCTAAACAGCCATTCAGTTCACTTACTGCTTGGGACGTCTCTGTAGATAATTAATTGAAATCCCTTAAAAATTGTTCATTGCTTTAATCTGCTGCTGATTAATTTCCTAAAAACGGACAAACATTGCATTTAATTTCCCAGAAGGAAAATTTCACCAGTCGTCCAAAAATGTCATCCATTCAGATGGAAATGAAATGTGCATCTTTTCAATCCAAATGATTCCGAAATTACCCATAATTCATGCAGGGTACGACTATTCCTACAGTGTAGACAGGTTTCCATGACAACAGGTAGTATTCCTTTTCCTGAATATCTACCCGGAAATTACGACTGTGTCCTGTTCCTCACCGCTGACCTGGAAACAGAAAGATTTAATTAAAACACAGAAAACTTTTAATGTAGCTTTCACGATGATTCCATGGTGTCCAAAATCAATTAGCAATTAATTAATAAAAAATCAAAAAGAATTCTTTAATTATTATAAAATGATGTAATTACTCACATAAAAATAGATTTTCGCCATATTGCAACATTTTTAAAAATATTTATCTCCAATCCGCAAGAATGAGGTAACGACGGTGTCGAGATGATGTCAGGATGAAACCGCATTTGGACCCAGACCCATGGAGGAACCCATTCCCATCTGGGTGACAGCAGAGTGTGTGATAATAGATAACGTCCTGTATACACACACACACACAGACACACACACAAACATCTGCATCCAAACAGAATTGCAAAATTCATTAGAGGTTCCTTATTAATTTTTTCTTCTGCCGAAGACATTAAATGACTCGGAGCAGGAAAAGCGTAACAGTCACCTATCGCTAGGCAACCAGATGAGCGACAGCCGAGCTGTTATATACACTGCAGCTGAAATTAATACTTCACTACTATATAGTGTGTGAATCCAGTATGTGAGGTGAGAAGTACATCAGTGCTCCTGGATGATCTTCTGCGTCCACTTGGATTCTGAAGTACACATGCGATGGACATTTTACTGTCCTATGATCCCGCAGGAGAGACAGCTCGTCATATTGGTGGCTTAGTGGTTAAGGTGTTGGACTGATACCAGAAATACCAGGGTTCAATTACCAGCACCACCAAGCCAACACTGTGGGCCCCTGAGCAAGGCCCTCAGCCCCAGTTGCTTAGTTGAATCTAAAAAAGATAAATGTAAGTCACTCTGGATAAGGACATCTGCCAAAACATCTGCCAAATGCTGTAAATGTAAATAAAGCACTCTTTGTGTGGTGTTAATTATTTGGGAAAGTGGTGGCTCATGGTTAAGGTGTTGGACTACCAACCCAAAGATTGTGGCTTCAAGGGCGTCTGCCACATGCTGTAAATGTATTCTAAAACGGCGGAAAGGAAGCAGCGACGTGGCGACTTTACAAGAGCTTCAGAATAAAACAAAAATATTTTAGTTCTACTCGTTTATCAACATCCAAGTTCACACTGCTGTGACATCATATAGTATCACATGATCAATACCAACATGGCGGATGTAGCATGTCCGAATTCTATTCACACTACTTGTAATCATACAATATTCAGAATGTCATTTCACATAAATCTGGAAGAATCAAGCGTTTAAAGCAGTCTGTGCGTTATGAATTTGCCCTGTTGCCCTCTGGTGGTTCATTAGGGCAACATTCCAAATTTACATAACATTCATCAGCTTTGAGTTGGTAGATATAAACTAATGAATATTTTTACCATTATAACCCTTCCTACTCAATCATATGCTAATTAATGACAAAAGATGAAATAAAGCCAAAGATAATTAATAAGCTAGCAGGACTAGTCGTTAATTAAGGATGAAATGTTCTTTAATTCTGACATTCGAAATGAAGCCATATTTTCTGTGTTCAGTTGTTAAATGTGTGAGCTGGAGCTCCGTGTTGCTCTCTGTCGACGCGTCGTTATGTGAAATAACAAAGAAGCATCAGGCAATCTTGCACGCTATTAATGCCAAGAAAACAATCTCGGGGGAATGTAAGAGGGCCGCGCATCAGTCATGCCAGGCTTTATTTTTCATCTGGTGCATCGGGGCAAACAAAACAACTAATAAGACTTCCTCGGAGCTCTGCACGGCGTGAGATGCTTGTTTCTCTGCTTTCATGATGCACGAGACGGAGACCAGCAGCAGAATAGCTCAATTTGTGTCCCCCATCTGGCAAATGGCAGCAAAATTGCCCTGAATTACTTAATCCAGAGTCTACAAAGAGCTTTGAATGATATACAAACCAATAAGATGGAGCAGATACTTCGAGCGTAAACACGCCGAGAATAAAGGAACGCGGCTCCACACGTCAGTCCGCTATTCTTTCATAGAGGAAAAAGATGAAGCAACCGGAATGAAGGTCCACACAAAAGTCAATAACATGATAATCAGGTCTGGCATGTCTCGACATGCCCTGAACCACCACTACCACCACCACCACCTCACCCGTCCATCACTATCTCGTCTGCTAATTAAGGTAATTGCAGCAATCTGGAGCCCAAACTAGTATAAACTCCCCCGTCACAACAGCTGCATTGCCAACACGCGCCGCTGCGTTGACAGGTTTCTGGCTCGGACGTCCAATTCATCTGATAAATCATGCGAGGAAGCGAGACTTTGTGACTTCCTGGAATCAAGATCGTTCTCTTGAAAGTGCAAAGGTGCAGTTTGGGTTGTATTCGGATTTTGGACGCAACCGCAGGACCGGAACAGCTTTATTAACATCAGTAACGATGAGATAAATGAAGACAAATATATTCCTCGTCCAAACAGATCACAACTATAAAAGAAATATTAGCGTAAACCAGCTAACTAGCTAAGACCATATTTACCTAAGGTTTTCCATGCGGCATTAACTGACACTCTGTACACTCATTAAGCTAATTGCGTAATATTTACACCCTCTCTCCCACCCATCCCCAGCCCCACCCTCACACAGCCTCCTCATCACCATCCGACACTAGGCTGCGGTGTTAACGGATCAACTCCTCGGTCGTTTGGTTAATTGGTTCATGCTTAATTAATCATCCAGTGGAAACAGGAGGGGCGTCCAAGGGATATGAACGAAAGCCTCCTGTTCACTCATTACATCAAACAGAGACAACGATATCATTAACATTTGATAGAAACGGCTCATTTACGGCGCTTGGCAGACGACAGTATCCACAGTGACGTGCATAAGTGCTTTAAAGTCAACTCTCTTTTGTAGATGAAAATGTTCTGGCGTCTTGGAGATTTGACATGACGCTTCGATGCTAAATTAGTACTAGCTTGCTAATTAGGTTTTTCAGGTACAACGAACAATTAAAAGGGCCACCAGATTTCAACCAGGAGTCAGAATTTACTTAGACACGTAGCAAGGTTAGTCATATATCACAGCATCAGTGGTGGAAAGAGAACTGAAAATGAAGACTCATGTGTCACATTCCGTTTTTGCTAAATGATAACTAGCAGCAAATAAAATCATTTAAAAATGTGTAGCGGTAATTTTCTTCTCGATTTGGTGGTCATCGTAGGCGAAGTTACAGCTGTTAACCCAACCCAAAACCTCGGCGAGTGTGTGTGGTATCGTAGTACAGAATAAAGGACGTGAGCTGATCTCTGTTTATCAAACTGAAGCAATGTTGCTAATAAGAATTCGCTATATTTTGTTTAAAGAGCTAGCGCCGGAGGGACAAGGATGCAAATGAGGTGACACCCCAGTGCTAACTGCGTAGCATAAATCAGAAAAAAAGCTCAAGAGCTTCAGCCAAAAATACACAACAGACAAAGAAAGAGAGCGAAAAGCAGGGAAAAAAGATAGAGACTTAAAGAATATGAGAGTAAGAGAGAGAGAGAGAGAGAGAGAGAGAGAGAGAGAAAGAGGGAGAAAGAGAGAGAAAGAGCATGAGAGAAACAGAGAGAGAGAGTGAGACAGAGAGATAGAGAGAGTGAGACAGCGAGAGATTAAAAAAGACAGAGAGAGAAAAAGAGAGAGATAGACAGAAAAAGTAAGAGAGACAGAAAGAGAGTGAGACGGAGAGACAGAGTGAGGACAGCGGGAGATTAAAAGAGACAGAGAGAGAGACAGAGTGAAAGAGACAGCAAGTTCTGGTCTGTGTGTTCATTCATCAGGACTGAGGCAGTAAACGACTCCCCGAGTGCCATTCAGAGTGGAAGGAAAGTTAATTGGCTCTGCTGCTCGTTTGGGATTCGTTTCAATTATCCTGAAAACCGACATTCATTCGGTACCAAAAGCCTTTGATGTCTAATTCTGTGTGTCGCGAGTCAGGAAGGCGTAGCACTCCTCCATTTACCAGCCAAATACACAGCCATCCACTCTCTCTCTCTCACTCTCTCTTTCTGTCTCTCTGTCTCTCTCTCTATCTTTCTGTCTCTCTCTCTCTCTTTCTGTCTTTCTCTCTCTCACTCTCTTCCTCTCTCTCTCTCTCTGTCTCTCTCTCTCTCTTTCTCTCTCACTCTCTCGCTCTGTCTTTCTCTCACTCTCTGTCTCTTTCTGTCTGCATCAGCTGAGTAACTGAGACAAAAAGTAAAAGTCTTGGACAGAATCGGAGTTCCGTAAGACGACGCGTTTGGTTTAATTAATCAGTTTTATTCAAGAGCAATAAATGAACATGACATAAACTAACAAACACTGGTTACAAAACAGTGGGACCGCCGATCTGACATGCTAATTTAATGATCAATGACATGAAATATGCAAAGACATTCTTACATCTGATTGGCCGATTGGATTTGTTTTTCTATATTATGCTAAAATTTGTCATAAATCACAGTGTGGTATTAACGGTACCGTTACGACGTCACTATGAAAATCATCATAAACAGCGTCTCAGACATCGCTAATGATCGCTGATCGCTGCAGTTTTTTCTTCCTGTAATTATGTTGTTACTATAGCAACATCAAGTAACTATTTCCGACCAATCAGAATCCAGAGTCGGTCTACATAAACGACCGCCATTTTTACAGTAAGCAGTAAACTAACAGGAGAGTCCAAAGTGTGTGTGTGTGTGTTTGTGTGTGTGTGTGTGTGTGTGTGTGTGTGGCACACACTGGCAGCGCGATGCCTCGACGCTACTGTAGATGAAGGCGATTGAAGGCTGAAGCTCTGAATCAGATCAAAGACTGGGGCTGAAATTAAAGCCTTTGATCTTCAGGTGAATTAACTGTAAAATCACATAAAAGCACAACATCTCCAAACACACACACCAGTTCAGCAGAACATTACGTTTCATTAGAACCCCCACCGAACTGCTGGGACACCGTTTACCGTCTGCCGTCCACTCTTTATCCGCCTTTCATTCCTTTCTGTATTTCTGTATGTTTAAATTTGGTCGAAATCCATTTCTTCAAAGTGTTTTTACATCTTGGCATCTAAATATTAATGATTCACAGCGTCTAGCAGACGTCCTTATCCAGAGCCATTTCTCATTAATCTCTCTTATACAACTCAGCAAATGGGAGTTAAGGGCCTTGCTCAAGGGCCCAAAGTGGTGGCTTGGTGCTGCTAACACCTTAACCACTAAGCCACCACTTTTAAAAAAGTTTATTTTGTATTTATGATTTTTTAAAATGATTTTTTTATTCATCATAAACTTACAGATGCTTTTGGTGTTTCATTTAGATTTTTTTTTCTTTGTCTGCAAATTTCATATAAAAAAAGAACAATATTAAAAAAATATATTATTTTATTTATTATTTATTATTTATTTATTATTTCTTAGCACATTTTGTCTAGGAAATAATTTAAATTTTAATCCATATTATTATTGTTGTTGTTGTTGTTATTTATTTATTTATTTATTTATTCATTTATTTTATTAGCATTATTATTGCATATAAAATATTTTCTCACTGTTGCCTCACAGTAAGAAGGTTTCGGGTTCGATTCCCAGGCAGGGGCCCTTCTGTGTGGAGTTTGCATGTTCTCCTTGTGTGGGTTTACTCCAGGTTTTCCTGTGTGTGTGTGTGTGTGTGTGTGTGTGTGTGTGTGGCCCTGTGATGGACTGGTGACCTGTCCAGGGTGTCCCCCCCTCCTGTCTTTCACCCTTTCAGAGACGGCTGGTTTAGACTCCAGCAGATCCCTGTGACCCAAAATTAGGGAATAAGCGGGTATAGAAGATGAATGAATAAATAAAATGAATTAATTAATTAATGAATAATAATAATAGATGAAGGTGATTGTTGTTGTTGTTGTTATTTTTTATTATTAGATAAATAGGTATGGAAATAAGGTCAATTATATAAATGAATTATTTATAATAAATAAAGTATCTATAATAATAATAATATTAATTAATGAAGATGATGGTGAGGTTTTTTTCCTATATATATTTTTCATATCATTCCTGACTCATCTCCTTTTTCCCTCCTGAACTTTCCGCAGCCCCTCTGTTCCTCTCCAGCTGTTCCGTTTCCCTCAGAAATGAGCGAGATGTTTTTTTCAGTTGTTATAAATCACAGCGAGGAGATTTCTGCTTTCATAAATGTCAGGAAAGCGGCTGGGACGTGGCGTTAAGTGTGATGAAGAGCGGCTGCGAGGAGAAGCAGCAGTCTAACCTTTAAAGAAAACTCCTCCTGCTCGCTGAAGTACATGTACATGTGTGAGAACTTTCGGAGGGGTTTTTTCTGTAGCTTGTTTTAAATGCCACAGGATTGGGACGTAGAGACGCGGCGCTGTGGTGGTGGGGTTGATGATAGATCAGCGAGTCCTGCTGGGGTTCCACATGCGGCGTTGAGATTTCAGCCGGAAATAAAAAACGGAGAGATGTGCATTGATTAGATGAGCTGTGAGGATTATTACTGGGTTGTGTGGCTGTGTGTGTGTGTGTGTGTGTGTGTGTGTGTGTGTGTGTGTGTTGTCGAGCAGCCATCTTTCCGAGCTTTGTGATCACTCGGGTCTAACGGATTCATTGACACAGCAAGAGACTCATCACACAGATCAATCACAGAACATCGAACCCAGCAGACAACTGAATCCTCACAGAGTGTTTGTGTCTGTGTGTGTGTGTGTGTGTGTGTGTGTGTGTGTGTGTGTGTATCGATTAAATCCCCATGAAACACCTGAGCAGAAATTTGTCTCTCCACAGTTGCAGGGGTTTAAAGCGAAAACATCAAACCGACCTTTGTTTAGATTTACTTCCTGTTTTCACAGGCTTTGTAGAATTACCCTTCATTTGCATATCGCAACCTGATTGGCTCTTAGAACTTATGAGGTCATACCTGGACGATGTATTTGGTAGCTGGGTTTTCAGTGTGGATTTACCCCGACTGATACCTCTCTTAATACCCCCACTATCACATCACAATTATAGAAACACATCAATACTAAACAAACACACAATATAACACGGTGTGGAATTACAGACAGAGAGACAAGAAAGACACACAACTCCAAACCTCTACACTACAACCACAACTGTACCACCTACAACATCTGGAGCAGTTCAGAATCAATATTTATCTTAATATTAATATAACATCAGAAAAAACATTACAGATATCAATTAAAGGCTGTAAGTCAATAAACTCTTTCCCGCACTGAGACACACTAGTTATCTTCAGGTTACCGAACTCTCATCACCGTCTACAACTTTTCCGGGAAAATCTGCCTTACAAACGTATTCCTTTTAGTAAGTTTAATTAAAATTTTTATTTAACTTTAAAGACAAGTTTTGCTAGTCTGTGCTCGGCTGTAAGAATTTACTTTGATCAACCAATCAGAGAACGGAAAAAATGCTGACGTCATTAAGGCGTTATAGGAGTTATTAAGGAGTCATAACTGGCCCTGTAAGCTGGGTTTCTTATTGGTTAAAGAAACAGTGTTTAATATTATTACCCAATGATCAATCTGCCCCTGTTAATATAGTGTAAGTTCCACGGGCGGCGCTACTGATTCTGAAGGCAGATTAGATTAACATGGCAACACATAGAAACTGAAATCTGATTGGACAGAAAATCTAACATCCACACACACGTACTGGAAGCAGTGCAGCGAGAGAAACACTACGAAATGAAGAAAATAAACTGCTGGAATAAATTAATACCATTTAATGGAACTAATATTAGAGTTTAGGGTGTAAATGTCGGTCAGTGATTCTGAGAGTGTTTGTAGGCATTCTTTTTTTATTTAATTATTTTATTAGTTATTTATAATTATTTTAAAATTGTCCATTTTTAATTGATTTATTCCTTATTTATTAGAATGTATTTTTTTTCACACTTGTTACCTTTTAGGTTCTTGTTTACGTTAGAAGTTTGCTATTCTGTGTGTACCAACACAAACATAAAACACACAAACACACACACACCAATCAGAATTAGCTATAAATCCATGCTAATTATACTCTAATTAGACAACATATGCTAATTATAACACAAACAGGAATAATGTGTGTGTAATTAGCCGCAGCTTTTATAACATTTAGCAGCAACTGTAACATGATGTTGCAATAAGAGGGTTATAACAGTGCTATAACAGTGTTATGATGGTTCTCTGACAGAGTTAGGAGAGGGTGATGAGCATTTTATGATAAACCTTTATTTATAACCTGTCGTAACTAAATAAAGCACTATGATATGCCTATGAATGGGTTATGATAATGCTTTGACTGGGTTATAATGGTTCTATGACATCATTATAATGGTTCTGTGACAGGGTTATGACAAGGTTTAAAACTCCTAACATTAAATACACAAGTGCAGAAAACTATGCAACCACCAAGGAATTGCACTGAGGCCAAGCTAATGCCAGGCTAGGCTAAAGCAAAGCTAAAGTCAAGCTAGGCTAAACCAAACAAAAATAACAGTTATGATTGTTCTATGTAAGGGTTATGATACGGTTATGACCGTGCTATGGCTGTTATGTGTAAGTTGCTCTGGATAAGAGCGTCTGCCAAATGCTGTAAATGCTGTGGCTGTGTTATGACAGTTGTATGACAGGGTTATGATATGTTTATGGCAGTGCTATAACAGGGTTATGATATGTTTGTGACAGTGCTATGGCTGTGTTATGACAGTGGTATGAAAGGGTTATGATATGGTTATGATGGTGCTGTGGCTGTGTTATGACAGTGCTATGACAGGGTTATGATATGGTTATGATGGTGCTGTGGCTGTGTTATGACAGTGCTATGACAGGGTTATGATATGGTTATGATGGTGCTGTGGCTGTGTTATGACAGGGTTATGATATGGTTATGACAGTGCTGTGATAGGGTTATGATATGTTTATGACAGTGCTATGACAGCAGGTTATGATATGTTTATGACAGTGCTGTGGCTGTGTTATGACAGGGTTATGATATGGTTATGATGGTGCTGTGATAGGGTTATGATATGTTTATGACAGTGCTATGACAGGGTTATGATATGATTATGATACGGTTGTGTGTTTGCTGATTAAAACTTGGGCTATTAAAATACACTAAAGAATGACTTATTTTTTAAATTCTAGATCGATTTATGAACATATTTATTAAATATGCTTATATTAAATTATAGAAATGTTTTATAACTAAACCTGAAACATAGTGTATGTGTGTGTGTGTGTGTGTGTGTGTGTGTGTGTGTGTGTGTGTGAAGTTATTACATTTGTTATTATATTTCTGACTCTTTCTCTGCCGCTATTCTACACATCTCATCAAAGTTTTGTGACCTCTTCACTTTTCTGCTCCTTCTAAACCTGTGTTTAGAATTTTTTCGAGGCAGAAACACATCATAAAAGCTTCTAAGATGATAAGGAGAAGATGAAGGTGAAATTCTGCTCTGAACCAATCAGAGTAGGTCAGGTAGCTGTGTCCAGACATCCCCACAATCCTCTGAGATGAAACAGAACGTGTGAAGAACACCCTGAGGAACCGATGCCAGGTGAACATCTGCGCACAGTGGAAAATGAAGGTCGTTATCATGCACAAGATCTTTCTCAGCAGAATTCTGGGGGAAAATGGGATGTTTGATGTGTATTAAACTTCTTAAAAGATCTGATGTGAAAAAAACCTGAATTTGTAGATCCTCCTTTAGGCCATAAGCTTGGAGCCTGGCTGGGATTCACTCGGGATCGAGATTATTCATGTAGAATCCTACAGCAGTTATAATTCTAAACCTTTTTTTTTCTAACAGACACCACAGAACCCTTACAGGTTCCTTCAGAACAAGAAGATTTTTGGGTTATCTCTCTGGGAAACTAGTAAGATTAAAGTGTTTTTGGAAGTTCCTCAAGAGATCGTAAATACCTATAGACTCAAAATTGCTTGAACTTTCTTAGACCATTAAGGTTTCTTTGGTTGTCTTTTTGGAGAACCTTTAAGGTTAAAGTTTCTTTGCAGATCTCTTGTGTTTTTTTTTTCACAGCCTTAGAAAATTGGGTTCCTTGTGAGTTCTTGTAATAATTTATGTTTGTTAGTTCAGGATCTATTAGATAAAGTTCTCAGAGGGGCAAGCGACGTGGACCACATGATGCTACATCAAATTTGGAATCATTAGGGTTTATTGGGTGGAACCCCACTAATAATGATGGATTTCCCTGAGAAGATGTTTCCCAAAAAGAACATTTTTAACAGTGTAATTCCTGTGATGATGTCATGGAGTCCGCAGTCGGAGGTTATTGACACAAACTCACATTTCTGCTGAATTGTGTTCTCATTCAGAGCAGTTTTAATATTTTTTCATTAATTCATCTGAGCAGTTGAGGGTTAGGGGTCTTGATCAGGGGCCCAGCAGTGGCAGATTGGTGGTGCTAGGAGTTAAACCAATGGTCTTCCCATCAGCAGAACAAGATTTTAACTTCCCCATGATTAAGTTCTATACAGGATGTTTGTGCTTGCTTGGTTCTTGTCGCCTGTGTCAGGCTGTCGGTATGGTATCCGTGACCCCGACCCCTGTCTCCATCACCTGTAGAGCTGCCAGCAGGGACGAACCCGAACTCCGCTCTCTGCCAAAATTACACCCCCACGACACTTCCAGCGCATACAAATGTCAGCTATTCAGTAACTCATAAAGGCGGAGAAGAGTTAAATGTCAAGTAATGCCTTTTAAACTAATTGCCGTCGGTGTCTATGCACAAGCCCAGGGCTCTCCTGATTAACGGCCGAGGCGGGATGCTCGTTAACAGATGCGCCTTTTAGCCTCGGACGCTATTGTGTTGCTATGAAAGGGGAGATAAAGAGATGGAAAAGATGGGAAGAGATTAGAGGAGTCAGTATACAGCATCACATCACAGCTGCTGATGCAAAGAAAACTGACGAAAGGTCAATCATGGGTTGGGGGGGTTGGGGGGGTTGCTTGGTAGGGTAATGGAGTCCAATTAAAGTTGTAGATTGTAAAATTGAAAGTGTAGACAACGCGATTATACACTGTTGCTGCTGGTAACACTGTAAATCAACATATTTTTTAACTGCTGATAAACAGTGCCACGATTGTAAAAAGGGGGCGGGGCCACAATCAATAGGCGTAAACCTTGTCTATTGCCATACAGGTTATGCTGGGATGCTGTTTGATCTGTCATCACCCGAACGCTGCCTTTTCCCGCTCGCTGAAAAGTAACAAGGGATGAAACGATGGTGTTCTGTGTGATTTGAGTTCTTCACGACTTTAACAAGCACATCGTGATCTCATGTCTGCTGGTGAGTCGTTACTGAACTCTTTATTTCCTGGCAGATTTTTTCTATTCATGTTGCTGCTCTTTGATTAGGATTTATTTAGTCAAATCGATCTGTCTCACTCGTCTCTCTTCATTTTCTAGGTTGAAAGAAACACTTCAGAAGCCTTTTACTCTCAGAGAACAAATAACACCTAAATTATTTTAAACCCCGGCGCAGTCCTTTCTGTCGGTTCCTTCCTGATATGGATGTTGATTAGTTCTCCAGAAGATCGTTTCTATAGCAATCGCTCGTTTACAGAATACAGCTGAAGCTCAGATTCGGGATGTTCCATGGCTTTAAACGTAACTATAAAAAGATAAAAAGTGTGAATTGATTTATACTTGATGAAAAATTGTACACGCAGTAAACAATAAAGCAAATGAGGACGGGGACTGAGTGTGAAGCTAAAGCTCATGACATGTTTTTGGTCTTGTTTAAAATGATATCCTTTGTAAAATTGTCACTTGTAAAAAGTACATTAGGGACCGGGAACATTTTAAGTTCCTGCGATTTCTGTTCTTTAGATCAGGACATTTGGGGGCGTGGCTTGTTGCATGTTTAAAGAGTAAGTTCTTTTATTTTATTTATGGAATGTAACATTTTTACATCCGGATGTTAAGTGCTGCCCTCTTCAGGTCAGAACTAGAACCACCACCGTCTAGAACAAATCCTTTTTTGTTTCATTTTAGATGTAGAAATGGTGAACGAATGGGTGATTCATCGTCTCTGCTTCAGTCTGTGTGTGGAGCTTGTTAGTCTTGTATATTTTACTGGTCAGTATCGCCGTATTAGAACTTTTTAAACTACAGTGCAATTTAGGGGCGGAATTTGTTGTTCTAACATGAGTTTTATTAACTTACTCTCTTTCACAGGGTCAGACAGACATTAAAGGATAAAACGTCTCTGTATTTGACCTTCAATGCTGCTTTTTATTCCTTGAATCTTAAATTGAATTAGCCTCAAGTGGCGCGTTTATTTTTGTATAAGATGAAAAAGTTTTTAATGAGATTTCGGTTACAGGGTTAACAGGGTTACCACATACCACTCGTCTTTATTTATTACTCTGTTTTTTTATTATTTCTTTTACCTTTGTGTGTCTTTGATGTGATCACTAATGCTCCAGTAATGATCTGTCTGAGTGGAGCGCTGCAAGGTTACACTTTTGTCCTTTATTAGTGGAATGCTTTGTTCTTTCGCTGTCCTTTCTAAAACTTATGATGTTTCCTAATTTTTATTTTGCTATTACAGCTTAACTTTGGGTCCAGAACAATATAATATAATAACAGTATAATAATTATTATATTTTTATATTTTTATTAATATTATTAATAGTAAACAAGTTCACTTTCCGTATGTTCGTTAACTCCGCCCACACTGACCACGTTTGAACCTGTTTTTTCACTAAAACTAAATTTCATATTATTTCTATTACCTAAACTCAGTTCAGTATGAACAGTAAGTGCTGCCCCCTTTGTACATCAGTGGTACTGCAGGTGTAAAAAAAAATTATTAGTTTATTGTTAATTTATTATTTTACATCCTAATGTGTAGTGCTGCCCTCTTTAGGCCAGAGCTGGAATTTTCCTTTTTAGAACAAATTCTACTTCAAAAATTGTCACTTTTAAATGCGAACATTGCTTAAATTTAATGTTTGATTGCCGCTGCTTTAGTTACAGACGGGGATCCTCCAACATCGAGGCGTCGATAAACATGTGCTGCTGGATAATTTGAGGTTATTTTCCGCAGCATTGCTGCTTTGATTCCTGTTGAAAACCCAGTGTTTGGAGAGCAGTGACTGTTATTTGCCTCTCAGACAGGATTTGTTTTGACAGGCAGCACAATTGCGGTATAGATCACTGCATGTCGAGCTCCGGCTTCTGACCGTGACGCTGAAACATGCAGACGTGTGAGAAATGACTCCAGCTTGGATCTCGCTATTCTTTCAGCCTGTTGAACGAGAGACAGTGAGAAGTGGGATGAGGAACAGGAGTGTGTGCTGAGTGTGAACGTGGGGTGAACTGACACGTGCTCTCACCCCATAGCCTCCAGCTATGTTGGAACCAGGAGTAACGGGGATACGGTCAAACAGGGTGTAATCGCAGGACAACATCAGGATGATTAAAAATGTAATTATTTACGTGAAATAAAGCGTAAAAATATTTAGGGGTTAAGGCTATCAAGTGTTTGATAATTGGACGAAATGAAAAATGATGATAAAACCGATGCTGATATATGGAACACCTCAGGCAGAGAATGCGAGCGGGTATAAATACACTAAGTAACGAGGGCTGATGGGAGACAGGTGGACTAATAGGCTGCCATGGTGAAGGGATAACAGTAACGAGAGTCCATATATGGAAAAAAAGGGATCACATGACAAAAATGGAGATACGGTGTTTTATTTTTATTTAGAAATATAATTTGAATGAAATTATTGTGAATTTTATTCAGAAATTCAGCTCTTCTGATTGGACGAAGGGCGTGTGGTTGTGGGCGGGGTTATTTGTAGCATATAATCTGCTTTGTCTCCATTTACAATATATGACATGATGTATCAAAATCCCCGCCCTTAAATTGGCTAGCACATTTATTGCATTGACATTTACATCATTTATCGGACGCCCTTATCCAGATCTCCTTCATACATCGGAGCAATTCGAGGTTAAGGATCTTGCTCAGGGACCCAACAGTGGCAACTTGGTGGTGCTGGGAATCGAACCCTGTTCTACCAGTTAGTAGTCCAACATTTTAACTACTGCACTACCAGTTTCTAATATGTATTGTTTCTGTCAGATTAGTGAGTCGTAGTTCGTAGCGTGTGAGTAAGTCAGGAGGTATTTCCAGGTGAGACACCTGCCACTTTTCATCCCTTCGTTTCAATGGCGGCGTCTTCCAGAACCTGCAGGCTAAGGGGCAGATCTATGCGGAGGCAAGAACAAGAACATGTCTGAAAGTAACCGATCTGCCCTGTAATTCCGCAGTGTGTCGCTGAGGTCTCGCCACTGTGTTTCTTCATTCAGGGCACCGGTTCGTGTGACCTGATGTCATTTCAGATCTGTTCTCACAGCAGGTTCTCCAGCTGGTGATAATTGAGGGACTAGATTACCCACAATGCTTTGTGATCATTTCTAGCATCACCTTTACCTCCAGTGTGGGAGAGTGTGTGAGTGCGGCGATGCTTTAGTGTTCAAACGACTGACTGAATTACAAATCTCAGCTTTTCAACTTTGTTCCTCTGTCTTTAAAATCCTTCCATTCTTTTCTTTTCTCATTCTTTTGCACTCATCTCATCACTTCACTTTGGTTCACTTCACTCTTTTTTATTTTCCCCCTTGCTTTGTCGTCATCCTTCCATCTTTTCATTTTCTTTGTGTCTATATCTTTCCTTTTTTTAATCTGTCTCCCCTGCCATATTTCTCACTCACTTCAACAGCATCGCTCCAACTTTCTCACCATCCCATCATTCCTGCTCTATTCATTGGTTTTTTTAGGATTTTACTCACATGCATTTAGACGTGTATCAGAAATAAAATCTGGCTGAAAGCTGTTTAGTGTCTTACACAAATATGCAAATGAGCTTGTTATATATAATTTTTTGGCTGTTTTGCAGGTTTTTATCTCTTAAAACCTGTAATTTCACTACATCAGGCAGCTTTCAGTCATCAAATGTATTTTGGACACTAAAATCTGTTTTTACTGGTTAGTTACAAAATGTACTTAAGTGAACAGACACTTAGGCCACGCCTCTTTCTTTAAAGTAAACAGACACTTAGGCCACGCCTCTTTCTTTAAAGTAAACAGACACTTAGGCCACGCCTCTTTCTTTAAAGTAAACAGACACTTAGGCCACGCCTCTTTCTTTAAAGTAAACAGACACTTAGGCCACGCCTCTTTCTTTAAAGTAAACAGACACTTAGGCCACGCCTCTTTCTTTAAAGTAAAGTTAAAGTAAACAGACACTTAGGCCACGCCTCTTTCTTTAAAGTTTTCTAAACAGACACTTAGGCCACGCCTCTTTCTTTTAAAGTAAAACAGACACTTAGGCCCACGCCTCCATTCTTTAAAGAAGACAGACACTTAGGCCACGCCTCTTTCTTTAAAGTAAACAGACACTTAGGCCACGCCTCCTTCTTTAAAGTAGACAGACACTTAGGCCACGCCTCTTTCTTTAAAGTAAACAGACACTTAGGCCATGCCTCTTTCTTTAAAGTAAACAGACAACCTTAGGCCACGCCTCTTCTTTAAAGTAACAGACACTTAGGGCCATGCCTCTTCTTTAAAGTAAACAGAAACTTAGGCCACGCCTCTTTCTTTAAAGTAAACAGACACTTAGGCCATGCCTCTTTCTTTAAAGTAAACAGACACTTAGGCCACGCCTCTTTCTTTAAAGTAAACAGACACTTAGGCCACGCCTCCTTCTTTAAAGTAAACAGACACTTAGGCCACGCCTCCTTCTTTAAAGTGGACAGACACTTAGGCCACGCCTCTTTCTTTAAAGTAAACAGACACTTAGGCCATCTCCTTCTTAGGCCATGCCTCCTGCCTCTTTTAAAAAGACACTTGGGCCATGCCTCCTTCTTTAAAGTGGACAGACACTTAGGCCACGCCTCCTTCTTTAAAGTCGACAGACACTTAGGCCACGCCTCCTTCTTTAAAGTGGACAGACACTTAGGTCACGCCTCCTTCTTTAAAGTGGACAGACACTTAGGTCACGCCTCCTTCTTTAAAGTGGACAGACACTTAGGTCACGCCTCCTTTTTTAAAGTGGACAGACACTAAAGCCACGCCTCCTTCTTTAAAGTGGACAGACACTTAGGCCACGCCTCCTTCTTTAAAGTGGACAGACACTAAGGCCACGCCTCCTTCTTTAAAGTGGACAGACACTAAAGCCACGCCTCCTTCTTTAAAGTGGACAGACACTTAGGCCACGCCTCCTTTGTTAAAGTGGACGGATAATAATGCCACAGCTTTTGTCATGAGAAAGCTTATGATCTGAATAAACATCTACATTTATTAATTATAATATTTAAGGGAGAGGGATAAATACAGTGAGAGAAAGACAGACAGACAAAGAAAAAGAGAAAGACAGAGAGAGAGAAAAAAAAAGAGAGTGTGACAAAGAGTGAGAATCAGAGTGAGAGAGAGAGAGAGAAAGAGACGGAAAGAGAGAGAGAGACAGAGAAAGAGAAAGGAAGCGAGACAGAGAGATAAGGAATTGATAGAAGTAGAGCTGAAGGTCAGAAAAGAAGTTGTTTTTCCGTCTGGTGTGAAAGCTCAGATCAGAGTGCGTGAAATAAACTCATCACTATCATAAAGAACGACTGCAGAATACGAGTCGCTCCAAACAGCCAGGCGCTACAGTGAACACACACACACACACACACATACACACACTCACAGAGGTATCATATTCATGTAATAGACAGTTTTATTGAAATAATCCAAAACAAGTCCAACAGTTCCTGCAGTGCCGCAAACATCGTCTGTTTAAGTATTTATTAAACTTTAACTTTATATTAAAGTGTTTATTATAATTACTCATTCATTCATCATCTATAGCCGCTTATTCCCTAATTCCAGGGGATCTGCTGGAGTCTAAACCAGCCGTCTCTGAAAGGGCGAAAGGCAGGAGGAGGACACCCTGGACAGGTCACCAGTCCATCACAGGGCCACACACACACACACCCACACTCACTCCTATAGGCAATTTAGAGTCACTGATCAATCTAACATACATGGACTGTTGGAGGAAACCAGAGAACCCGGAGTAAACACACACACACACACACACAGGAAGAACAAACTCCAGACTTTTATATAAATTTTTTAGAAAATCTTAGTTATCTGCTGAAGTTCCCCTGGTGGCTCGTCTCCATCTCAGCCTCATCTGCTTATCTCCTAAAATGTGAACAGTGTTTTAATTACTGATGTTAAATAAATACCCTGATAATTGGTGGTCAGTGTCCATATATTCTCTTTCTCCAGTAGTAGAACTATGTGATTAATCAGTAAACAATTACTGCAGTTTCTGAACCTCCTCATTTCCTCAGGTGTCTTTTTGGCTGTCTGCAGCTTTCAGGTCTTCAATTCAGCATCAAGGTTTATTTTTTATTTCAGAGAAGTTCAAAAACTGATGAAGGATGAAAGTCTTAAACACGGACTGATATAGATGGAATGTCAGTCTCGCTGACATCAAAGCATAAACTGATAACGCTACGCCATCTCCATCCATTACAAATAGCATGCTTTCTATAAAAAGAGAAAAGGATCATCAGTTAACCCCTTACTGACCACGTCCAGTGGTGATCAGGAACTTCTACAGAACAGAACAACCTCGTTTCGGGATTCGGGTCGAAGTTTGATTGTTTTACTAATATTTTTAACTTATTTTTTAAACAGTTTAGGAACTCTATAGTGAAGCTTTTATAAAAAGGCAAGCCAAGTTTATTCCTATACCACACTTTTTTTTACATAAGAGAAATTAAAATACAATCACAACAGTAAAAACAGACAAATTAAAACAAAAGCAAAAATTTTAAATAAATGAAGATAGTTAAGAATTTAAAATGATTATAGTCAGTTGGGACGTAGCACAGCGCTTATTCAGTAAATGCAGAAATAAACAGATGTGTTTTGAGCCTGGATTTAAAGATGGTGACTGATTTAACACATCTGATCTCTTCTGGTAGCTGGTTCCATCTGTGGAGTGTGAAATAGCTAAAAGCAGATTGTCCTTGTCCAGACTAAACCATTCTTTATCCTCATGATCTGAGTGATCTAAATATCTGAAATGTGTTCAGGTCCTATAGGCCATTGAGTGATTTATAAACGAGTAACAGTTCTTTCAAAGCTCTTTAAAAGGTAACTGGTAGTCAGTGTTTGGACCTGAGGACCAGATGTGACCAGATTTTCTGGTTTTAGTCAGAATCCTGGTATCAGTGTTCTGTATGAGCTGAAGGTGTCTAATGGCCTTTGTTGGAAGGCTGGTCATTACAATAGTCCAGTCGAAAGGCAGGAGGGGGACACCCTGGACAGGTAGTTTTGGCACATTTAACTATTAATTTCAATGGATTTGCAGAGGGAATCGATGGGACTGTAGTCATCTGGTGAAAAGGAAACATAAACCTGGGTAGCATCTGCATAGCTGTGATAGACAATTTGGTTCTTTCTCATTATTTGACTCGGTGACAGGAATATACAGGTTGAACAAGAATGGAGCAAGTATTGAGCCTTGTGGGACTCCGCATGTCACAGACATCCACTTAGACTTATGGGCTCCTATACTCACATAATAACCTCTTTCTTCTAAGTATGAATTAAACTACTTGAGGACCATCCTGTTACGCCCGACTCAGTATTCTAGTCTCTCTAGAAGTGTGTCATGAATGACAGTGTCAAACGTAGCGCTGAGATCTAGAGGTATCAGCACTGATATTTGGCCAGAATCAGAAGTAGAAGTAGAATAGTTCAGGAACTACATAGCAAACTAGTTTACTAGGTGGACACATAAACCAGGAAATAGTTCTGGATAGTTTCTGTACTGTTTTTATCTATACTGAAATCATATCCAGTAAAACTCTAATTCACTTCTGTATCTCAGTCCCAGTTTGCTTTTGTTTCTTTTTTTTATTTTATTATTTCACACTGCAGAGTTTTTTCTGTCTTTATCAGGAGCAGAACTGCAATGCACCAAGACACGTCATGAAAAATGGCCTGGTCCTCCTCAGCATGCATCTCGCTGCCCTACACAGGTCACAGCCCCCAGAATGTAGTTTCTCCCTGTTGATTTTTTTCAATGTTAATATAAGAGAGAGTGTGTGTGTGTATGGTACGATGTGTGCTGTATCAATGTCTGCGTATGTAATTTGGTTCACATGGTGTTTATGTGTGTATGTTTGAGAACACACCCAGACTGGAGCACTAGCTTATAACTCTTCATCACACACTTATGCCACTAACATAACATGACAGAGACAGTATTAGCTGCCCTCCCATTGAGAGGCCGAACGAGGTGCATGTCAGCCTTAGTGTGTGTGTGTGTGTGTGTGTGTGTGTGTGTGTGGCGGAGTGGATGTGTGTGAGTGTACATGCCTGCCTGCATTGCACCATTACTCAAGAATTCTCATAGAGTGTATGTACAAACACATGTACACACATGTACAGCTGCTAGACTATATATATCACATCGCTCTCACTATCTCTTCTCTCTCTCTCTCTGTTTCTATTTTCTGTTTCTCTTTTCTCTCTCCTCTTTCTCTCTGTCTTTCTCTTTTCTCTGTTTACTTTTCTCTCTCTCTCTCTCTCTGTCTTTTTCTTTTCTCTTCTCTCTCTCTCTCTTTCTTTTTTCTGTTTCTTTTCTCTCTCTCTCTCTCTCTCTCTCTCTCTTTCCCTCTTCTCTCTCTCTTTTCTCTTCTCTCTCTCTCTAGGTTTCTTTTTTTCAGTTTCTTCTCTCTCTCTCTCTCTTTCTCTGTAATCTTTTTTTCGTTTCTCTTTTCTCTCTCCTCTTTTTTTCTGTTTTCTCTTCTTTCTCTCTTTTCTCTTCTCTCTCTCTATCTCTCTCTTCTTCTTCTCTGTGTTCTTTTTTTTTTCTTTTTTTTCTCTCTATCTCTCTCTCTTTATCTGCTCTGTCTTCTCTTCTTCTCTCTCTCTCTCTCTCTGTTTCTTTTTTTTCTGTTTTCTCTTCATCTTATCTCTCTCTCTCTCTATCCTGGTATCTTTTCTTGTTTCTCTTTTCTCTCTCTCTTTTTCTTCTGTTCTTTTCTCTATCTCTCTCTATCTCTCTTTCTTTTCTCTGTTTCTATTTCTCTCTCCTCTTCTCTCTGTCTTTCTCTTCTTCTCTTTCTCTCTCTCTCTCTTTCTTTTTTTCTTTCTTTTTTCTCTCTCTCTCTCTCTCTTCTCTTCTCCTCTTCTCTTCTATCTCTTTCTCTTTTCTCTCTCTCTCTCTTCCTCTCTGTTTCTCTTTCTTTCTCTTTTTCCTTTTCTTTTCTTCCTTCTCTCTCTCTCTCTCTCGTTCTTTTTTTCTGTTCTCTTTTCTCTCCTCCTCGTTCTCTCTCTTCTGTATCTTTTCTCTCTCTCTCTCTCTGTTTCTTCTGTTTTTATTTTCTTTTTCCTCTGGTTTGTTTTTTCTTTTTTCTCTTTTCTATCTCCTCTTCTCTCTGTCTTTCTCTTTTCTCTCTCTCTTTCTCTGTTCTTTTTTCTGTTTCTTTTTCTTTTCTCTCTCTCTTTTTACACACTCTACAGCAGCATTACATTATCTGGCAGACGATCTCATCCAGAACAACTTACACTTATCTCATTTTTACAACTGAGAAATTGGGGATTAAGGGCCTTGCTCAGGGGCCCAACAGTGGTAACTTGGTGGTGGAAATCAAAAACCTACCATCTTCCGGATTAGAAGTTCAGCACCTTACCCACTGAGTCATCACCTCCCCTTGGTCTCGATTGTTCTTGGTGCTGGTCTTTGTGATGGTTCTGGTCCTACTGTAACTCGCTCCTGGCAGGTCTTCCCCTGAATGCACTTTGTCCTCTTTAGATGATTTAGAAGCAGCTTCAAACAGTTGTTTCCAACCCACTCCACCCCCCACCGCTGCACTCCCTCCACTGGCTTACAGTGGCTGTAAATGCATCAGATTTTTAAAAACACTGATGCTCACCTACAAAGCCCAAAAACAGAGCAGCACCATTTATCTCGAAGCACTGATTGCTCCTTGCATCATATCGCCCTCCCTTCAGATCCACAAGCACAACCTAAAATGCAAGGTAGGACTGCTTTAAGGCCGTTCTCTGTTCTGGCATCAGGATGGTGGAATGAACTTCCCATCAATGTCAGAACAGCAAAGTCACTGACTGTCTTTAGGAGATGACATATTAATCTGTTCTATGATGTGCACTTTTGTATGTCACTCTGGATAAATATGTCTGCTAAATGATGTGAATGTAAACATCTTGATCCTGACCCTGGCCCTAGTCTTGGTTCTGTTTTTTTTTGTGGTGGTTCTGGTCCTAGTCTTTATTCTGATGTTGTTTTTGCTCCTGGTATTAGTCCTGGATCTGCTTTTTGTCCTTTGTCTTGCCCTAGTTTGGTCCAGGTCCAAAAAACGAGATAGAGTTGAATACATCAAGTAGATACAATAGAGTTGAATACACCAGGTACCGAACTATGTACATCCACCAGTAAAAGACTTTCTAACAGTTGTAAGGAACCAGTCCTGTCAGGAGGGAAAAGAATTTTAGGTTTTAAGCGACTATGTGTGTGAACTCGTGACCTACTGAAAACTGCTGTAGAGTGTACGGCGTGAACACTTGTGTGTCTTTAGAAAGTACTGCAGCATCAGTTAGTTGTGAGTCTTGATGTGCGAGTGTGTGTGGGGGAGTGTATATAACCAGCTGTGTTTCTCTAAGAGGTTTGTTTGCCTCCCTTTGATTAAAGATCTTAAAAAAACAGGTGCCCAGGCCTTCATTCAACATAATTGGACCCTAATTTGTATCTCAATTTATTGTTACAAGAACCTCAGCAACTAATTACCAGCATATCCTCTTTAATCAAGTCATTAACTAATCTGAATGCAAATCTGGACTGGTGGAGTGAGTGTGTGTAATTGTGTGTCTGTGTGTGTGTTAGTGTGTGTTTGGGGAGGGTGAGGTTTAAATACACCACCTCTTCTCTTGAACCTTTTTATCATCGCTAACACGGTAATGAATGCTCTCAGACGGAGTGTTAGCCACTGTCAGCTGGTCGAATAACAAAACATACACGCCGCATAGAGAGGGAAAAAATCTAGAGCATCAGAGTTCACAATAAAGCTCCATACTTGATTTAATAGGGTCAGGGTGGCACCATAGCTAAAATCAGTTTTTTTTCATCAAGTAAAAGTTCTTTTATGTTTGTTTTTTGCATTTTCTGTTATAGAAAGTTTTCAAGGACCATTTTCAAGCCCCCAAAAACCTTTGGAGAAAATCGGCAGCTTCAACTGGAAATATAAAAACCTTTCAAACCCCATTAGATCTCTCCCCCCTCCTCCCAGGGTGTTCAAGAACTTATTCAGGAACCTAGGACAGAAGTTCAGAATATCATTTCTTAAGAGATAATTATAAAATAAAAACTGTCACATACACCAAATATAGAATCAATCAAAGATCTGTGAAAGAATTTAGGTGTTTTTCCTCACCAACGTCAAGCGAAGGATGATACTTTGGTGAAAAAAGTCTATTCCTCCAGAGACTTGTAGAATTAATGACCAGACAATTTGAACACATGTTTCTACACTGCCCTTCCAAAAACAAAGTCACACACTCTAATGTTTCTCTGGACCGCCTTTGGCTTTGATTACAGCACACATTCACTGTGGCATTGTTTCAATGTCACAACATTTATTCCCGTCCAGAGTCGTATACATTTCTCGCCAAAAAGAGTCATTTTTCATCATTGATGGAAGAGTCGGTCTGCTGTGCAAAGTCTTCTCCATCACATCCCAAAGACTCTCAATGGAGTTTCGGTCTGGACTCTGTGCTGGCCAATTCATGTGTGTGAATGATGTCCTACACTTTAATTTGAGCCTGATGAATCCTGGAATTGTTGCCTTGAAATATTGCCGAACCATCAGGGAAGAAACAATCCACTGCTGGAATAATCTGCTGATTCAGTATATTCAGGTGCCCAGCTGACCTCATTATTTGGGCACATAACGTTGCTGAACCTGACCAACTGCAGTAACCCCAGATCATAGCAAAACCCCCCCCCCATAGGCTTTTACTGTAGACACTAGTACTGTAGGCATTATACGTGCATCAGTTCATCCACCTCTCGTCTTACCCTAATGCACCCTTCACTCTTGAACAGTTTTTCTATTGTGTCCATTTCTTTATGTTCCCTAGCAAATTCTAAGCCTTTTTTCCAGTTAGTCTCACTGATAAGTGGTTTTTTTAACCCTACACAGCTGTTTAGTCCCAATCTGAGCTTCCTTCACATTGTGTGTGTGGAAATGTTTTTACTTTCACTATTAAACCTAGCCGTGAGGTCTACTGTGGTTCCCTCCAGTTTTATCCCTCCATTTTCTTTTTATGTTAGACAATTTCAGTAATTTCAGTCTCCTTAGATGTTTTCTTGACTTGATTCATACGAATAGTTTGACCCTTCTGTAACATATAAATGTCTTTTTCATGATCACAGAACAGGTCTTTCTACAGGATTGTTTAATAAAGGACCTTTACCCAGTGTTCTTTGGGTGGGACGTCTGAGTCTAATCTTCATCAGCAGTCCGTTTCTGGCAGAAATTCTAGTTCAATAAAACTCAATTTTATTTGTGTTGCGCTTTTTACAATGGTCACTGTCTCAAAGCAGCTGTACACAATCCAAGATAATTCTACAATGTGAACGAAGCAGAAATCAGTTCTGATTGTCCCTGATGAGCAAACCGAAACCGAGGGGGAGACGGTAATAGGAAGAAACCTTAAGAGGAACCAGACTCAACAGAGAACCTATAAACAGGGAGCAGGAATTGTGCAGTCACACTGTGTGTATAAGCAACTGTAGTCACACGTCCTCAGAAAACAGCTGGAGCGTCCTCATGGTAGAGTGGAAATGTCCTGATTCAGCATGGTGATGTGACGTGATCATCAACCGGAGGCGGGTCACCAGGAGGAGTCAGACAGGTCAAGAGTGGAGAGGGGGTCTGGATCACTAGCAGCTCAGGAGTGGCATATGTAGCTCGAATTAAGAAAGAGAGAGAGAGAGAGAGAGAGAGAGAGAGAGAAAGAGAGAGAGAGAGAAGAAAGAAAAAAGGAAAGAAAGAAAGAGGAAAACAGTTAGTGGCAGCTAAAGAAATCTTCAGTGCTGGTGAAAGACATCTTTTAGTGTTCTTGGTGTTTACGTATTTTTACCTTTGTAGCTTTCATTTGCATGCGCGCTGTTATTTCTTCTCTTTTTCCTTTCGAAAAGTTTCCTCTCGTCTTTTGCCCTTTCGTGAGTGAAAGATTGAGCTCATTTGAATTCTCTGCATTTATTTATTTGAAAGCATTCATCAAAAAAGTGCCGGTTTTCTGTCAGGTTTGTAATTAAAACAATTTTACAGCAGGTTGCTTTTAACACGCCTGCGAAAATGCGAACGTTGCCTGGGTAACATTTACAAAGCGTAATGGAGGGACATTTTTATCTGTTTATCTGTTATCTCAGCACTACGACAAAATCTAAAGCCAAGCAAGCAAACAGGTGGAGTAATCCGAGGGTCCTTTAGTGCCATGGTACGCTTTCATCCTCCGGCAGACGTCTGCGAGTGGAGAATTTATCTGATGCATGCAAAATCTGGACTTTTTTTTATTATGCGCATAGTTGAAGTCAAGCCCTTAAGTTAGCAAATATGCTGCCTACATTTCATGTAACGTAATGATTTGTGCATTTGTCAAAAACGCAATATGTGCAAATGTACAAATATGTCTTTGGCAGTCATAATAATTCTATAATGAGCCATAACTCAGGACTAATTCCCCTTTAATATGGAACTATCTGTTCTCCCAGGATTCCTGTGCATTTGTGCCAAAGATGTTAGGACGCCTTCATCTGCTTGTGTTAGTATTGATCAGCCATCGCAAGGACACGTCCAGCCTGTTTCTCCGTCTGTCCAAAAGCCGCCAAATCTGTCTAATAGCATCTTTTAATATTTAATGCCAAATTCCAAGGAGCAAATTCATTATTTATAAAAGAACAACACACACTTGTTTACTTTCGGACTAACAGTTTCTACACATTACTTCCTGTTTTTTATTCATGTTATCGTAGTTAAACATACATTATAATAGCAGCCGTCTTTATTTAATAATTAGCAGTGGAAAAACAAGTCACTGTGAACGCTGTGAACAGTTCAGTGGTTTATGTGTAGGACTGCTGATCAGAAGCTCATGGGTTCAATCCCTGGGAAGTTACATTTGACAGACGCCTTCATCCAGAGATCTTACAATTATTTGACTTTATTAAGAACAGGGCAGTTGTGGGTTAAGGGCCTTGTTTAGGGGCCCAGAGGTGTCAGGTTGGTGGTACAGGAAATTAAACTCATGATATTTAATAGTCCAAAACCATAAACATTTAGCTAGAACTTTCCCCAGCTACAACTGCTGGGCCCCTGAGCAAGGCCCCTAACCCCCAATTGCTCAGTTGAATTACCTTTGCATAGGATAAATTGAAGTCGCTCTGGATGTGGGCGTCTGTCAAATAGCAGAAATGTAAATGTGAGTCAAGATCAAGAGAAACGAAGGACTGCATTAAGCTAAAGGAAGAACCGAAGGTTGTAGTTCTAACGTTCTATGCAATATTAGTTAAACCTATCTAATGATAGCAGCGGGCTGTTAAACAGAGAAACCGAAAGCTGGAACGTTTCCGCTCTGAAAGTATTTAAGCAGTGTGTTTTTATTTATTACAGCTTGTCTTTGATTAACAGAGAAAAAACTTTAATCTACATGATTAAATAGTCCCTTAAAGTTGTTTTTTTTAAACACTAGATTCGCTTCTTTAGTTAAAAGCTGAAGAGATCCTGAGCCGTCTGACTAATCCCGTTCTGCTGGAATCTGACTCGGTAAAATAGCCCTGGCTCTGATTCAGACCTCCAATTCTCACCTGACACCATCTGTGAGGAGATGAAAATGATGGCAATATCTCTGCTATTCCAGTCTGTTGCTTTATCTCTAACAGGGCAGTAGATTAAGATGGTGCTTTCTGGCAGGTAGGTAATCGGCCCTGTTATTGGAATCAAAGTAGGAATGATGGCCGATGCTCACAGCCGGGTGCTGAACAATGAGCCTGTCATCTGACACATGGAGTCCAACTTTACAGAAAGTTCGCCAGCAAAAGAAATTCTGAGTATTTAGTGTGGGTTTCCTAATGAGAATGGCAGGACCAGCAGGGGTAAGAATAACAGGGGAAAAACAAGCAGGGGCAGGACTAGCAGGGTCAAGAACAGAAAAGGGGAAAAATAAGCAGAGGAAAGATTAGCAGGAGGAAAAACTAGCAAGTCAATACTAACAGTGGGTCAAGACCACATAAACAGTGAAACTAAATCAAGACCTAAAAGAGTTCAGACCGAGATCATCAAAAGCAGGGGCAGGACAAAAATCAACAATTCATCAGACTTGGCGAATCCAGGACAAATCTAAAGGGGAAACATTGAAGGGGTGGTAATGAGGCAAGACAGGGTAAGTCTGACTCCTCTGTTGTTGATTTAGAGGCCATTTCTTTTTTTTTTAAATTTGGCCAAATTTTAGTGCTGCCTTGCGTTATTTCTCGAGGCGTGTACAGATATAATGAGAGGCGATTAGTGTCTCCTGCCAATCTGATGGTCGGATGAATTTTTGACATTTTGGTTGTCCAGTGTGAGGAAATCACACAGTTAAAGCAGGAAAAGAAACTATGGGATTAAGTAAATTAATGGAATGTGTAAAAATGAAAGATATTAAAGCTCCCTATTAAATATCGAATGAACTTTAAAATTTTGTTAATGACTTATTAATGGTTTATGAATGGTTTAGTACGTCAGTACCTGAGTGACTCTTATCCTGTTATAGTCCTCCACGTCCACTGCACTCTCAGAACTCTGACAATCTGATAGACAAACACCACCAATAACACACACTGTATATTTCTGTGTTATAAGTCTGAGCCCACTGTCACCACCAGATCCAGTCTGTACCCAGCTCCGCTCACAGTAAGAAGGTCCCGGGTTCAATTCCCATGCATGGGTCTTTCTGTGTGGAGTTTGTATGTTCTCCCCGTGCGTGTGTGTGTTTATTCCGGGTTTGCCGGTTTCCTCCAACAGTCCAAAAACATGTATAATAGATTGATTGGTGATTCTAAATTGCCCATAGGAGTGAGTGTGAGTGTGTGTGTCCCTGTGATGGACTGGTGACCTAAGCAGCTATAGAAGACGAATAAATGAATGAATGACCAATCCGAATACACAGATTGTTAATTTTTATCTTTAATATCTGTACGTTCTTTATGTCTATCCGCAAAAAAACGTATTTCCACACAGTTTTGGGTTCAGGGTTTCCACGTGTTTACGTTTCGATTGCGTGGCCGAGTGGCAGCTTGATGCATGAACACCTGAATTCTGATCTTAAGCTTTAAATGGCATGTGATTTTCGTCCAGCGTGAGCATTGGATTACAACTAAATCCCAGGTCAAAGGATCTGAGCAGAATCTCCCTGAAGCTGCGTATATTCCTCATCCGCTCTGTACAGCGTATCCAGACAGATGATAATATCAGTGATACCCTTCATTCATTTCACTGCACTGCTGCTGTTTACTTTCCTGTCTGCTTTCTGTGCACGAGACAATTGTTCCAAACGAGACATCAAACGAGACATACCATAAAATATCGTTACTTAACTATCGATCATCCGTCACAAAGCTTTGCATCGTGTCTCACATCTGCAACCTACACAACTGCTGTAATCAATAAAAACATTACTGAGGCTGTAGGATCGATGCCCACTGGTCACCTCTGCGTGTATACCAGATTCTTCTTCATCCAAACTAAGGGTCCATGTTCCGCTCCGATACATTTGTACACCTTCTGAATGACTATAGACAAAAACCTCATCATTAATAATCATCTTCATCTAAAATAAGTGCATTTGTTGGAAATTTTAAGAAGCTGCTGCACCTTTTATTTCAACCCTAATTGGTAGCCCCTGTATCCTGTTCTGAAAATGAAATAAAGGAGTTAAATCTGGAGGACTTCCTGTTCTCCACAAAGAAGGGACTTTTTTAAATGGAAGTCCCTATAAAAGTCTCTATAGTTTGCAGTTTGTTTGTTTTTTTAAAAAGGACGGACAGATTTCTGGGTTCTGCATTGATGGAATTGATTCTTCACATGGTTCCCCCTCAGAACCGATCAACCAGTCAAGTTGGTTCATCAGTTGGTTCATCATGAGGAAAAACACCATGAACAACCGTTTGGTTCCATCAAGTTCCATCCTTGTTTAAAGGAAAGCCGTTGTTAGAATAAGATAATAATTAGTGACGCATCGAAATAAAAATTCTGGGCCAAAAAACAAAAATGACTTATTTTACAACATTCTGAAATTATTTTATTGTTTTTATATTAGAATCTTTAATTTCAACTGAAAGAAAAACTATAAAATAATAAATTAACTAACCTTGTAATTGTTAATATCGCAAGAAAATTGAATAGTAAATATTTTAGAAACACACTTTTTTTATTTATTAGAATTTATTATTCTCCATTAAGCTCTTTTTAAAAGATTTTTATTTTCAATTTTAATGGCCAAAAAACAGTATAATATTTAATTTAGCAGCTATTTTTAATTAAATATATTTCTCCTTTAATTAAACATTATTATACAAAACAGCAACAGAAAACAAACAACCCTTAAAGTGTAAATGGCAGATTTGGCCACCAGTGGAGAATAAAGGCTCTATAGATTCCTGGGGCTTTTAGATACACAGTGGTGATAGAATAACAATGAGGTTATATAATTAATCACACAGACACACTCGACATACGATGAGGTTACGTTCTGGAAAACCCATCAGAGTTCTAAAAGTGGTGAGTGGATAGAGGGATACGTTCTAAAGTAGCCCACGTTGGCTGGTAAGAGTACTTAATGCGAGGTTATATAGTGTGCAATGTTACTTTATAACACAGCGGAGCGTTTCGCAGAGCGTGATGATAATACAGGGTGTTAACAAAGAAAAATGATGCTACAGAAAATTAACAACAAAGTCACAACGTTCTCACTAAGCAAAGACTGTAAAATGTAAATGCCTTTATTTTGTCACATAGACTTTTTACAGCACAGTAACACTTTTTTCGCATATCCCGTCTTAGTAAGTTGGGGGTCAGAGCGCAGGGTCAGCTATGATACAGCGCCTCTGGAGCAGGAGGGGTTAAGGGTCTTACTCAAGGACCCATCAGTGGTTGGCTTGCCGGTGGTGGGGCTTGAACCCTGGGGTCTTTCTGGTCTTTAGATCAACAGCTGGCGGTGGTGGGGCTTGAACCCTGGGGTCTCCAGAACAGCAACTCAGCGCCTTAACCATTTGAGCCCCACTGCCCCGTAGACTGTGAAGATTACCTGTTCCAAAAATAGTATGATGTCATGTTTTTTTATACTTGTAGGGTCGCGCAGTCGTTATCGTACCGTGAGCCGTTCCATCGTAAGTCGAGAGTTTTCTTCAAATATTATTGTGGATATTTGAAAACATTTTCCTTTAGTTACTTTTATCAGTGTAACGACTGGAGCAAGAGGGAAATATGACTGCTAGGTACGGAGGAGGGCAGGGGCATTAGTGGTAGCACAGTGGTTAAGCTGTTTGACTGTTAATTGGAAGATCTCGTTTTGATGCCCAGAACCACCAATTTACCACTGTTGGGCCCCTGAGCAAGGCCCTTAACCCCAAATGAACAAAGATAAATGTAACTTTGGATAAGGACGTCTGTGAAAATGGCATAAATTATATATATATTTGGTTTGTTGATATTTAAACTTTTTTCTTTTGGACGAATTGTAATAATGACGTTTTTGACCAGAACATTTTGATGCAAACCTAAAAAAATCATTCTTATCATTTCATTCCTACAGTTTAAAGCAGGTGATTTACAGGTGTGTTCAGGAACCCATGAGAATGTGGAGAACGTGAAGGGGAACTGAGGACCTGCTGATGATTGGTGAGGATGTGCTCTGGACTCACAGAAACAACGTGGCGGCGGTAAATCCGTACGGTATGAGGTCATAGGGACTGAAGTGTGATTTCATGCATGGAAGAAGATTGTGAACATTGTTTGTGTGTCTTCTGCCTGGATGTGTGTACAAAGAGTGATTATGCAGTGTGTAGGAAAGAAAGAGAGAGAGAGACAGAGAGAGAGAGAGAGAGAGAGAGACGAAAACGATGTGATACACACTTTCTACACATATGCATCTGTTCGTGTTGATTGCATTCGTGTATGTTTGTAGGTGGGTTTTTTTAGTCATATAACAGAAGTACAGCTCCACCATGTGGCTGTGTTGAGCATTGACGAGAACAGTGAACTTCAGGATAAAACACACAAATCACACAGCCAAAACGTCTGTTAAGAGAAAAGTTTTAGTTACCTTACTGCTCTGGTGATTTTCCAGACCTCCGTCCCTAACCAGGTCTCATTTATTAATCCGGTCTGCTATTGAGGGAAGAGAGAGAGAGAGAGGGAGAGACTGAGGGAGAGAGAGACTGAGAGCGAGAGAGAGAGACAGAGAGAGAGAGAGAGACTGAGAGAAAGTGAGAGAGAGAGAAATCCTCCAGGGTTCAGTATCCTAACCTGAGCTCTCAGTTCTCCTCACCGGTCCTACAATATAAACAGTTCAATGATGATAAAGTGCCACACTGAAGCTGTCGAGTCTCTCAATTCACTTCATAACAGCCATTCAATCGATGTCTCACACACACACACACACACACACACACACACACACACTGTAATTTCTATTGAAAGAAAAGATCAGTTCCTTCAGCAGAGGCACCATGTGACTAATCTGATTGATTTTTAGTGATGAATATTATTGTGTAGTGTGCATTGTGTAGTGTGTATTGTGTAGTGTGTATTTTGGTGTAATTTTTGATCTTTGGTGTTTTTGTACTGGATTTTGCTCCGATCTGAAGAATCGGGTTTCGATTCATGACCTTCAGTTCAGCTTGAATCGTTCTGGTGCTAATCTTGACTCTTCTCATTGGTATTGATGTGCTGTTGATCTTCACTCAGTGGGAAGTGTGAGTAAAGTTTTGTCCTTCACTGGTCTTTAGTCTCTGTTTCTGTCTTTACCTGGAATGTCTTTTGTCTTGACTTAGTTCTCTACACATGTTGGTCTTGATCTTAACCCTGATGTACGTCAGTGACGTACCGCAGGGTTTCTCTTAGTAAGCAACTGTAAACTACACATACAGGCCTGTTACAGCTAACATGCTAACACAGTTAAATACTATTGATGCATATGTTCTGCAGGACTGACGTTATACGGCGCTCGGAGTTGGGATGTTTGAGAGGTGATGTTTTGTTAAAGCCAGAATCGTTCCATATCCATTCACTCGAAATAAAAAGTGAACAAACAACAAAATAGCTTGTTGCGCTGTGTGTTAGCTGTTAGCCACTCATAGCACTTATAGCGCAGAAAAACTTTGTTAGTAAATCCAGTTTGGGTGTAAGTCTTTCCTTAATTATTTCTCTGCAAATGTTTTTAGAAGATCAGGAACAGGGCCTGTTGTGGCGGTGCTGGTAACTGCGTCTGTCTTACAGTTTTACACCCTGGAAATTCATGATAAACGCTGGCATTAGCACTGAGCACGTCCCTAGACCCAGAGGACAGGCTGTCAGTGAACGTCCAAACTTTATTGGCTGATGATTCTTTTGCAAATACTGATTGATCAGCTGTGGCATCTAGGTGTGTTGAGGCAAGTTGGAGCTAAACTCCGCAGGACACCCTGACCCTCCAGGATCGAGTTTGGACACTCCTGATTTAGGTCATTAGTCATTCCAGTTCTTAATTGGTTTTTGGTTTCACTTGATTGATTAAATATATGATTAGCGGCCGCAGGTGGATTTCAGCAGCAGCTTTGAGTGAATCCCTTCCGCTTATGTTGACCAATTTAAAGCTAATGGGTAACACAGGCTAAGGGGCAGGAGGGGGTTAGATTACTTCTTATTTCTTAGCTAAATATGGCAAATTTCTGTTAATGATAACAGAAATAAAGCTAAGAGATAAACACTGTTTAATATTTTTATTCTGTCTCATTCCTGTTTGTCTTTAATTTGACTTGGTCCTAGATCTGTGGGTATTGTTTTAATCTTGGACCTGCAAGTCTTGATTCAGTGTTGGACCTGTTTGTCTTTGTCCTGCTGTTTCTGACTCGGTTCTGGACCTGTAGACACTGACATTTTTTTTTCTTTTAATTGGTTGTTTGACTTTTTTTCCTGCTCACTTAATATCCCATGATCTTAAACTGGTCTTAAATCTTGGTCTTGGTTCAGTCATTAGTTTGTATCAGTCTGGTTTCCTCTAGTTTATGACTCACTCCTTACACACATTTAGTTTAGGGTTAACTCAGCTAACTCAGAGTTAATTTACTGAATAAATGTTGGGTTTGACTTACATTTGTTTGGTTGATCTCGACTCGTGTGGTCCCGAAATCAGAACAATCCATTATAGAAAACAAAAGCAGAGCGTTATAGATGCTATCTGTCCCTCAGCCGAATGTAGATTTCTGCCAGCAGCATTACAGGAAGCACTTTTATTAGAATTCTGCTGTTTAGTATTTGTCACAGCATCACGGTGACCCACCGCGCAGAAAAGGTAGAGGAATAAAAACATTAATTTGCTTCTGAAAATGTATCTGCTTTAAAATCATGAGGGAAATAAGAAAATAATAGAAAATGGAAGTAAGGAAATAGAGAGGAGGCGTTATGTTGCAGCTGTGTATGTTTTCCTTTGGCGGAACGTAGCACAATGGGACAATAAGCGCTAATATAACTTCCATTAAATTGCATCTACTGAATACTCGATTCAACAAGCCGAAGCTGTGCGTCTGTCCTTAACTCTGCACTAAAGACAGACGGGAAATCGGTTTTTCCCACTGCACCAAAAATAAAGCTGCTTGCGTTAAACAGCGACTATAGATCATTAGCAAGATCAAAGCGTATCGGCGCTAACAGCCTTACAAATCCGTCTTAACACTCACAATGTTTTGATAACAGCGTTGTCCTTTTATGTTGTCATCAAATCGCTGATTCAGCTTTAGAGACGTCAATGTGTCTTAGTGACGCGACAGAAAATCCATAGCGAAAATTTTCAGTTTCAGCTAAAAAGGGCTGACTAACAGTTTAGCAGCGGCCGCTAGTGAATTTTAGCAGAGGCCTCGAGTGAATTTCCTTTTGCTTTTAAAAGTCAGGAAGTCTGAAGCAGGTTTATGTTAGCCAATTTAAAGCTAATGGATAACACAGGCTAAGGGGCTGGGGTTAGCTCACTTCTTACTTCTGTCAGCTAAATACAGCAAATATTTTGTGAGATAAACACTGCTTAATAATTCATGACACAAAGGGTCTGCCGTGCTATAAAAGAGAAATGATCGTGGTTCGAATCCCGTTCGAATCGTTAAGCGCATCGAAAGAGGAATAGATTTAGCGCTAATTGTTCATCCATGGGACTGTAAATGCTTCGCCAAGAATCAGAGGTAAAATTAGGCGAATCTCAGAACTGTTCCATTAACCGGTGCATCCCACCAGGAGTGGACAAAGCGTTCGCTCCATTACAGCGGTAATTGCGTTTAAAAGCGGATAATAAAACCAGATTTTAGTGCTTTAATTGAGATTAGAGCTCCACAGGAGTCCGGGACTAGCCTCAATGTTGATTAACGTCATTTTCTTATTTTATAATCATCATCAAAAACGCAAATTAGCCAGAAACCTTAGAATACCAGCTCAGCTACCGTTACTTCCTGGTAAAGTGGGACGGAAATAGTATTATAATAAAAATAATTAGAGATCTATAATCACACTATAGCTTTAATCCCCTTAAAGACGACGAGTGGAGGAATAAAAAACACCTCCTGCTCAGCCGGAGAGCAACACGTCGGATTCAATCACGACCTTTATGAGAGTTTTGTTATATTCGAGTTGTTTATGCACTTTTTAGACCACAAAGCAATTTCAGCTCATTTAGCCGCGGTGGAAAGTGGCGTTAATGTGATTAGGCAGACAAAATTTTTTTTTTTTTTTTTTTTTTTTGCTAACCCTGTTTAAAGGTACAGCTGCTCGGAAATGCAGTTTCCACACTTTTCTTCAATAAACATATTCAATAAAATGCCTCTCCAATTTACAGCATGTCGGTTACGCGACGTGTTTTTTAACCCGTTCCACTGAGTATCAGAGGTGGAGAACCAGACGCCTGCAGAGGAACCTGGCAGAAAGAACCAGAAAAATATTATTTATGATTGTCTGTTATTAACTGTAGATAAATATTAGGATCATTTATCAAGCATGTTTGTTCATTTCAATTCTGTACTTTCTTGCTTTCTTCACACACACACACACACACACACACACGATAAGATCTGATCCACATTAAGGTCTGATTCTTAGATATTCTAAACAGATCCGGTTTCTTCTAGTCTACTCCGGTTTCATCCTATTAAATGAGTAATTGTTGTTTTTTTTTATCCTCACGTACATCCAGATGTTTTGTTATAAATATTTCTACTTAGTTAACATTTAAAGGGATGACTTTTCTCTGTACACTTGTGTGTGTATGTGTGTGTGTGTGTGTGTGTGTATGTGTGTGATTAATGAGTGTATCGGGGTGAGACAGTATCTACAGAAATCTCTAAGAACGTCTAGACTTCAGAATCAGATTCCAGTTCAAATCTTTTAATTTTAATTATTTTTTAATTCTGCTTGATTTACTCGAATGACTTTACATTAAAATTTCCTGTCTAAGAAACCTTTTAAAAACATTTATTAATTATTAATTAATAGAAAAATGTATATGCACAACGCACCAATCGGCATTTTAGTTATTATAATTGTTTAAATTTCTGAAATTGTGCTTGTTGTGTGGTGTGTGTACATGTGGTGTGGGGTGTGTGTGCACAAACACCCTATAATGATAAAGATCCAACCAGTGTTTTTTCCGCATAATCTCGTTAAATAGTTATTTCCCCTTTTTTAAACTGAACAAGCCTGCCCTTTTAGATGTCTGGTTTTGTTGCACCAAACATGTCCCACAGACCAAGCCACAGTGTTTTTTCCCACTACTTGTCCCACCTGATTCTTAAACACTTTAAATGCTTTTTAAAAAGTTTAATCTTGATCACACAGAACCACGTTAACACATACTCTTTAATTTACATTTCTGGCATCTTACATTTTTTTATTTTCTAGCATTTTTTACCTTAGCAGTTGAAGATTAGGGGCCTTGCACAAGGGCCCAGCAGTGTCTGTGTTATTGGTGCAGGGAATTGTAATTTGGACCCCACATTCTTCTGGTGGTCCCCCTGTCCATTGGCACCCAGTCAGACCCCCGGACGGTGTGTAACTGTTGGAAAATGAGAGGGTCTGTATTACTAACCATTGAAACAAAAGCAGAACTTAGGTCATGTGTGGCAGCTGCAGCCAATCATGATCATGGAAATCATTTTCTAACCACTCTGGTCTCCTTCTCTGTGCTACAGTGTTAGCATTAGCTGAGGTGAGTAGTTACGAATTACATTCACACTTCGTTAATTTTACTTGAGTAAAATTTTTTGGGTGAGTTCTACTCTGAGTATTTTTATGGATGTGAACTTTTACTGTTACATTTTTAGTGAAAAAACCCTAAAACTTTTACTTTGCTACATTTGGCATCGTTCCTTTGTTTCGGTCGTACGGTAATAAATATGAGAATTTTATATAATTAGTTTATATGAAATGTTTGCAGGTCTCGCGGGATTTCAGAGACGCTGCATGCGAGAGGCTGCTACGAATCTTCTGCTTAAGTTTGGCATGCGTTTAATTAACGCAGAGGTGTGTGTGTGTGTGTGTGTGTGTGTTATCGAAGGCAGAGCACCAATAACCTCAGGTTCAGTCTATTGATTCATGCTGAGTGCAATAAAACCAACAGACATCCCAGTGTATAAGAATTCCAGCTCCAACCCAAAAACACACGTAGCCACGAGGGTCAAAATGACGCCTATATGAAGTCTATTAATAATCATTCGGTGTCTGTGGACACTTTAACCTCCACACGCTGTCCCAATAAAAGCAACGACAAACATCCTGTGAACCTACAAACAAGCACACACTCATAACAAACGTTTATTCTGAACATCTGCACACATTTTCATATCCATTAAACACAAAACTAAATAAACTCAACAGCAAAACTGGGACGTCCCTCATTTATACAACAATCCGTAAATAATGTCTGTACTTATAAAATGTTAAAATAAGCTACCACTTCCTCAAAGGAAATATAGTTAATATTCTGGACAGGGCGCCCTCTGTCGGCTGGAGGATTGCATTAACACTGTCTTACACATTTTTAAGAAAACTTTAGATGAAAACTTTTAAGCGAATCGGCACTTGTTGTTCTTCGCTCTATTTTTGACTGAGGAACTGCATGTGCTATCAACACCACGAGAAAAGACTGAGAGAATGACAAGTTCTCCATAAAGAACCTGTGTTCTGCAGTGAAATATAAACAGTGTGCTGAAGCTCACATCAGACAGAAGAAGTGGAGAATTTCATTATAAGGGAAATTTTGCGATCCAACTACAGAAGTTTACCAGGTTCCTCCAACATCTTCCTCCGTATCTCCGTCCAAACATGTCCCGAAAAACAGGAAGCAATTCGGCGAGAAATCGGTTTACAAAACAACCTAGGCAGCAGAAGAAAACCAATAACATTCTGGTCCAATGACTTTAGAAAAGTCACCAAACTTTATCGAGTGTGAAGTTTTTCGATCTTTCAGAAAGTAAAAAAAATGGAATGCTGGGACCCACCAGGCACCGGAGAACCGGAGATGGATTAGTTTTGCATGCCACTGAAATGAGTCTTGTTCCTGGAGTCAGATGTATTACTTTCTCTCTCAGCATCCTCTACTCTCTCACACACACACACACGCCCTACTGAATAATCTAATGCCTGCTGGAGAAACGTGGCATCACTCATAAATCCATAAATCCGTAAAAATCCTTGTTTCGACAGTCTCGCTGTCTTTTGAGTTCTGTGATGAAATAAAAGAAAATCATGTTGTTACCAGAAAAATCTATTATTATTATTATTTGACAAAAAATATTACATTCTTGCATTATTTAGTTTGTCCCCTTTACTATCCATTTGGTAGAAACCCAACTCGCTAAAACACCACCATTCCAACTGTAAAGCATGGTGGTGGTAGCATGTAGCAGAGTTTCCTTTGCCCTGTTGTTTTTTAAACCTTTTTTATTTGCAGCCCATCCGATTCTAACTTTGTTTTGAATTTGCACTAGTTTTTGATTAATTGTGCTGTTTTTGGTATTTTGGGTTTAAATATTTGGTTTTGGCAACAAAGAAGTACAAAAAAAGCTAAAGGATTCCTGAAGTCCATGTATGGGAACATATTAAATAATATTTTTCTGTTTTTATGATGTCACACAGACCAACTACTGTAGCCACGCCTACTACTGTTGATTGACACTGCTGTTTTAGCATAGTTAAGCGCAAAGTCCAGAATAACCTGATACATTTACATTTCAAAATGTAAAACGAGAGGGTCTGTATTACTAACCATTGTAACAAAGCAGAACAGTTAACTTAGGTCATGTGAGGCAGCTGCAGCCAATCATGAGCATGGAAATCATTTTTAAACCAGTCTGGTCTCCTTTTGTGTGCCACAGTGTTAGCATTAGCCATTTGGCTAAAGGTTGCAGGTTTGCCTTATAGTGACTACCAACTTTGCAACTTGGAAACAAAAACCAATGTTTTTATTTGTCACACATACTTTTTTTACAGCACAGTGAAATTCTTTCTGTGCATATCCCATCTCAGCATTTGGGGTCGGAGTGGACGGTCAGCTATGATACAGCGCCCCCTGGAGCAGAAAGGGTTAAGGGAATTGCTTAAGGACCCAACAGTGGCTGACTGGCGGCGGTGGCGCTTGAACACAGGTCTTTCCGGTCTTCAGATCAGCAACTCAGTGCATGAACCATTTGAGTCCCCACTGCCCCCTTAGTGGTGGCCTGAACTGAGGATTCTATAAAGACATAAAGAAAATGGCAGACGATAACATCAACAACGACATCATCCCACTAAAGTAATCCCGTCCCAATGGGGTTTCCAGAGCTTGTTCACATTTTATTTAAAGGAATTTAGGAAAGAAATACAAATTTTCCACTTTCACCCTCTCCTCGTGATCTTACGTTCTAGCATTTTGTTTATGTTCTTTATCCTCCGCGCATTTCAAGCGCTTTCATGCCTCAAAAGCAGCAACGAGGCTGGAATCGTGAAGCGGAGCAGATGAGAAAGCTGCGTCGTGTCGATAAGCTTTGGCATACGCTTTAGTCTCGCTGCAGCTGCTATCGGCTAAAGAACACAAGGAAACTGGGTGCTGCATACACACCAGGAACTGCTGCAGGGGTTTACAGCGATCTACTGCACTGCTGAACAGATAGAGAGATAGATTCCGAAAGCGCTGGTGTGGTTTAAGATCTGTTTTATCCGTTTAGCGGTTTATCATGTAACACAACCCGAAAGAGGACAATTCAAAAGACAGTTTCTTCGCTAAAAAAGATTTTCACGAGCTGAATTCTTGAGCAGTTCAGGAGTTAGATCATTACAGATCTTTAAAATGCTCCTGGAGAAAACCTTCAGCTTGCGTTATAAATGTGTTTATATGAACTATCATTCAGTTACAATTTAAATCCACCGAAATATTTCCAGATATTTTTCGTCCCCCGTCCTGAGCGAAAGCAGCGTCCTGAGAAACATTTAAAAAATAAACGCCCTTATCAGGCGTAAACAATTTTCGATCAATTTATTTCCTCCCCTTTCGCTTCTTCGCTCCTAAACCCGCAATCGTCATTTCCAAAGTGACTTCCAGGCTGCGGTAACGACCTCACTAAATCACCTGATCAAAGCTAATCAAAATTACGACAGTCACTGAATCTAAAACGGCTTCAGAGGCATGAAATAATGGATTCACCCCCGTCTCATGTAGAGGGCACTGTAAATTAAACAGGGTGCCAATAGATATAAGCACAAAGGTAGAAACAGCGATTTTTTTTTATCTGTGGTAAATATTTAGGGTAATTTAGACTTTTGTAACACCAGTAAATGAAGGAAAGAAAGAAATGGATGATGCTCCGGCCATCTGGTCAGGATGGACCTTGTTGCTGAAACTGCGTAGTGGAGAAACAGCAAATACAGAAATGAGGTTATGAGGCTGTCGCTCTCTTTCTCTCTCTCTCACACATTCGCTCACTCTGTGTATGTATTTGTATTTACATTTACAGCATGTGACTTACATTTATCTCCTTTATACAACGGAGCAGTTGGTGGTTAAGGGCCTTTCTCAGGGGACCAGCAATGGTAATTTTGTGGTGCTGGGCTACCACTTTCCTGGTGTACATAATTATATATAAATACTTTCACAGTTTTACTCACACTTACGTTATCTTTTGAAGGCGGGATCTGGGCACAGACCTGGTCACGTTTATTAAGTGGAAGGCAGTCGGGTCCCCCACTTGGGCTCCAGGTTCTGAGCCGTCCTCAGTGGAAGAGCAGTATGAGAGAGCTTGCTGTAAATGAGAGCATTGAGGTAAGTGGAGGTGCTGGTCTGATTTTAGTTATTGTGTTGCTGAACATTATAGTGTTCTATATCTGATGCAGGAGGCCAGAAGAGGGAGTGTAGCAGTGAGGAGGTGTGGGAGAACTTTAGAAGGCCGATCAGGTGTCTGAATGGCCAGGGGTAAAAAAGATCTGATAAAGGAATTGTTCTGATGTCTGACATTTTTTAAATGTTCTTCAAAATCCTGTCCAGTCTGTTTGATGTTTTACACACACCTTTACTACACAGTGTTATTCAACACGCCGGAAACAGGATAAATGACAGATGGAATTTTGCGAACAGTCTTGTTCCATGTTATCAGACCCAGACAAACGGCCGCTGTCAACAGTTTAGCAGCCAAACATAAAGCGCCAGGTGGCAGATATATAGGGACACGGGGTAAACGGTGTGTTTTAGCAGAAAGAGACGTTTTAGACAGGACACCGAGGGATGACTCATCTGGAAATAGTATCATTTCTAAGCATTATACACGTGTTAGTGAGAAATAAGAAAATAACCCTCGGACCTGCTGGGGATCCTCGGGGCGCCTCAGATCCACTTAGTTGGAACCAAATTCCTTTGATTGTTTCTTTGATTTAATAACCACTTAATAGGGATGTGTAAAAGCTACATTCCTGTTTTGTTATTGACACCTTGTAAAAAGAGAAACCATTCTTAATGAATCAGTAATCATGCGTTTAGTCCAGGAGTGTCCAAACTCCATCCTGGAGGGTCGGGGTGTCCTGCAGTTTAGCTCCAACTTGCCTCAACACACTCACCTGTACGTTTTAAGTCTACCTAGCAAGATCTTGATTAGTTAGCTCAGGTATTTTTCATTAGGGTTGAAGCTAAACTCTGCAGGACACACCAACCCTCCAGGACCGAGTTTGGACATAACTGCTTTAGGTGAACTTCAAAAGGAAACAAAAGGAGCTTCTATAATCAGTTCATCACTAACGTCGTTCATGCTGAGCTTCTAATTGGAATCACAAAGAATTTTTCAGCCTCTGGGGTTTATCTGTGCCGTATTTTAACCTTCATCCAAGGACTAATTTACAGTCTTGCGTGCCATGGAGCGAGCTTGCTGTATCACCGAGGACTTCTCTCCAGTTTGAGATATGGACCAGGAGCAGTGCTGGTCAAAAAAAACACCATCAATAGAAAATCCTGAGATTAATCAACAGGAACCAGTTTCAGTTTAATATTTCAGAAATTATTCATGAGTTCCTGATGAGTCGATGAGTTGCAGTAAAGGCTAAACTCCATTTGTCAGGTATTGATGCCTTGCAGAAGAAAAGATTTAGCCTTTGATCTGAATACAGGGGCAGTGTGGGACTTCCAAATAGCCCAAAATGCCCTGAATTCAGCTTTTGCTTTCTACAGTTGTTATTTACTGCATGTGTTTCTGCGTTGCTTTGACCTTCCCGCCCTTCACACGCCACCATTGGTCAGTCATGTACGCAAACACTAGTCAACAAGGTGAACAAGGAAATGAAAAAACCCATGAAGGTGGATTTAAGCCAGCAGAAGACCAGTGGATCGGATATCTGGAGTTTAGAGGATTCTTGGAATGTGGGATACGTTTCTCCGGAGCGTGAAGTGTGAGTGGCAAAAGTTGTGCTAATCGAGTTTACAAGTCTAAAATCTTGTTAACGCAAAACGATCTACAAAAAATGAAAAAAACGTTTTGTTCTCGGCTCTACATAACCTCCAGATAACCTTTCCATCTAGGCAGTTGAGGGCTAACGGCCTTTTTTCAGGGGCCCAGCATTGGCAGCTTGGTGATGCTGGGATTTGAACCAACAATCTTTCTATAAGCAGTCCAACACCTTAAGCACTGACCTACCACTTCATGACAACCAAATTTGATAAAACAAAATAAAAAAACCACCAATAATAATGGACATACAGTTCAGAAGATCATGGGTTCAATTCCCAGCACCACCAATAACACCAGTAACACCGCTGGGCCATTGATCAAAGCCCTTAACCCTCAACCGCTCAGTCGGATTAAAAAAAAAATAGATAAATGTAAGTTGCTCTGGAAAAGGGAGGCTTCCAGAAACTTTTCAGTTTATTACTGTGGCTTAAAGTGATTATTGCTGATTGTAAAAACGAGCAAATATCTTCTTAGTCATCTTTTGCAAACATGTTTCCAAACTTCTGTTTATTTGAATAGTCATAGAATTGTCATAGCACTGTTATAACATAATGCTTATATGCATTTTTACTTATTCATTTTGTAGTAATAAAGAGACATAGAATTGCATTGGAGATAATATCAGATAAGTTATAAAGCAAACAGTAGCATACTTAAGCTCATTTTATGTACAATTCACCTTCCAATTGTTGGTATCTGCTGTTTTTGTGTATGAACAGCTTATGTATGTGCATTGCAGTCTTATGAACAGTGCAACAGTAAGTTCAGGTAATACTGAAACTGGTGGAGGAAAACAGTGTTGTGTGTGTGTGTGTGTGTATGTGTGTGTGTACATGACTACAATGCTTAAGAACCTGAATATTACATCTAACCTCCTTTTGATTGGATGAAATCGTGCCTAAAATTGCATCATGAATTCACAGCTCATTCTGCGTCTTTAGATTTGTTGGTGTTGAGATTTTCTTTTTTGATTTTGAATAAAGACGCTTGTAATGGTTTGTGTTCCAGGGGGGGGGGGGGGGGGGGGGGGGGGGGGGGGGGGGGGGGGGGGGGGGGGGGGGGGGGGGGGGGGGGGGGGGGGGGGGGGGGGGGGGGGGGGGTGGGGGGGGGGGGGGGGGGGTGGGGGGGGGGGGGGGGGGGGGGGGGGGGGGGGGGGGGGGGGGGGGGGGGGTGGGGGGGGGGGGGGGGGGGGGCGGGGGGGGGGGGGGGGGGGGGGGGGGGGGGGGGGGGGGGGGGGGGGGGGGGGGGGGGGGGGGGGGGGGGGGGGGGGGGGGGTGGGGGGGGGGGGGGGGGGGGGGGGGGGGGGGGGGGGGGGGGGGGGGGGGGGGGGGGGGGGGGGGGGGGGGGGGGGGGGGGGGGGGGGGGGGGGGGGGGGGGGGGGGGGGGGGGGGGGGGGGGGGTGGGGGGGGGGGGGGGGGGGGGGGGGTCTGAGGTGAGTGTTGTGTGTGTGTGTGTGTGTGTGTGTGTATGCCAGGCACGAAGACAGGCTGAAAAAAAGAGGAGCTGAAGTCTGTTTGGAGGATGAGTGTGTCTGAGAGATGGAGGGGTGGGTTGGGTGGGGAGGTGGGGGGTGGAATCAGCAAGAGAGGAGACTGGTAAAATGGTAGCGGTGGCATGGAGATGAAAATTGATTTATTGCTGCAGTGATGAGGAGCGGCGTGCCTGGCGCTCTGGGGAAGTGGACTGCAGCAACATAAAACAGTGCTTTTGATCGTAATTGCTGTGGGGGTCTCACAAGACCTGCTAACATCCCGAATTTATGCATCCCAGACACGGAAAACCTGTCGGATTCTCAGCCTCTGTTGAATTGGTGGAGGTCTGCGATAGGGAGCAGAAACCCGGCTTCTTCTAAGGGCTGCAGAAAAAAGTTCATCTCAATCACTGTGTTGTAGATGAACCTATTAATTCTCTGAAAACTTTCAATAATTATGTCATAAACCTTTTCCTTTCAGGCTAATTTTCCATCTCACACCCAGTGTCTGACTCACAGACTCCGGATCCTGAGCAGGCATGCAGTGTTTCTTCAAGAAAACCCGGAAGACTCTTCGTCCCACCCTCTGTTATAATATAAATAAACTCTGGATCACTCACATCCATCATTAGTATTTCTCTGGATCCCTCACGATTCTCAGCAGGATTCCTCTGGATCCCTCACAAACAACAGCAGGATCTATCCGAATCCCTCAAATCCATTAGCGGGATTCCTTTGGATGGCTCACATCCCTCTGTAGAACTTCACTGGATCCCTTACATTCTTTAGCAGAATTCCACTGGGTCCCTTATATCCACCAGCAGGATCCATCTCAATTCCCTCACACCCTTCAGCAGGATCCATCTGAATTCCCCTCACACCCTTCAGCAGGATCCATCTCAATTCCCTCACACCCTTCAGCAGGATCCATCTGAATTCCTTAAGATCCTCAGTGAGATTTCTCCGGATTCCTCACATACCGCCGCAGGATAGATCTTCTGAGGAGAAGAGATCTAAGAGCTCAGGATTGATTAAACACACCATGATTATTAGGAAATGTATGTTAGACCATCGCCTTTAAACAAACCCTGAAATGTCTGCTGTTCTTGCTAAAGTTACTGAAGTTATTTTACGAGCGAACATTTCTGACTTTGGACTAAATTACTGAGTGCGCTGTAGTTACGCAGGACAGCAGTCGATATCACTGACGGAGATGATGTCCATTCAGCTGTGGCTTCTGTCCAGAGTTTCACTTTCTGTGTGTATGTGTGTGTGTGTGTGTGTGTGTCTACACATATGGCAAAAAATGGAAAGAATCTTCAAATTCTGACTTCTGTATTTAAATAAACGGGACTGGGTTTGGAATTACTATTAATATAATTGTAAAATTGGGCAGAAAATGATGAATCGGTTCATCGTTTCTGCTAATAAATAGATAAGAATAAAGTGGACAGGATTAGGAACGAGTTCATCAGGGGACGTCTTATGTTAGATGTTTCGGAGAGAAAGTCAAGGAAGCACAGATTGAGGTGGTTTGGACATGTAATATATCGGTAGGAGGATGTTCGAAATGAAGCTACCAGGCAGAAGGTAAAGAGGAAGACCAGAGAGGAGGTATATGGATGCGATAAATGAGGACATGAAGTTAGTGTGTGTGAGTAAAGAGGATGTAGAGAATAGGGTTAGATGGAAACAGATGATTCGCTGTGGTGACCCCTGAAAGGGAACAGCCGGAAGGAGAAGAAGAAGATGCACATTAAACTTAACAATATTTTTATCTGCTTATTTTCACTGATCGATGTATAAATGTTAGAGGAAAAACATTCAGCAAACGTTATTCAAACGTGGTTACAGTACAGTTTGGCCAGGTGTATTATGCGCTGAAGATTGCTGCGGTTAAAAACTGATTCTATGAATAAATTGTGTGAAATATTAGCTTTCAAATATTTTGTTGTTTGTTGAAGAGAAACAGAAACGTGGAGCGCTGCAATAAGGAGAGTTTTCAGGTCTAAGAAATAAAAATCTAATCCAACTGAAAAGGTGTAGCGGCGACGCTGGTGTAATTCCCAGCGAGCACTTTAATCTCGCACATCTAATCTTTCTGTGGAAGAAGCTCTGGAGAATGCAGCTTACTGAAAAAACACACAGCTAGTTATGGCCTGCTGTAGCATCGAGTTTATAATGAAACTCTATGTTGACTTTGTTTTTCATTGAGACATTTTTGTAAAAGGCAATGATGCAGCAGCACTTCACTGATTACGCCTAATTCAGGGCTTTGAGCAAGGAAATATTTTTTAGCTATTTTTGTTTGAACCTATTGAACTCGCACTGCTTTTCCACCGAAGCCGGAGACAAAGCCCAAGCCCCAAACCCCAAAACCCCAAACCAGCCATCTTTTCCACCAGGCCCAGAGATAAAGCCCAATAGAAAACCGACCATCTTTTCCACTGGGTCTGGAAAAACAAACCTAATCAGAAATCGGGCATCTTTTTTACCAGGGCCGGAGACGAATTCCAACGGGAAACTAGGCATCTTTTCCACTGGGGCCGGAGATGGAGCCCAATAGGAAGCCGGGCATCTTTTCCACTGGGGCCGGAGATGGAGCCCAATAGGAAGCCGGGCATCTTTTCCACTGGGGCCGGAGATGGAGCCCAATAGGAAGCCGGGCATCTTTTCCACTGGGGCTGAAAACAGAGCCAAATTGGAAACCGGGCATCTTTTCCACTGGGACCAGAGACAAAGACCAATTGGAAAACAGGCTGCAGTTCTTCAACTAAAGAAGTTCTGTGTTGGTGCTTTAAAACCTTGCTGGTCTTGATTAGGAACCAATGCCGCCAGTGAGGTGCTGTTTTTAAGAAGCTGACAGAGTGACAATTCCAGATAAGTAAACAGGAAGTATTACTTTTATTTATCAGAAAAGATCACCTTACCATCAGGACCACCAGGAAAATCCAACAATAACTAGAACTTAGCTGAAGAAAAAACCTGTATATGAGAAGATTTTGGGGGGCAACCAAGGAGTTTAACCGATTTACTCATCAGGCGGATAACAATTATCAAGAAGTAAAAGAATTCCCAGGCGATGCGCACATATTGGTGGGTTCTGCTCCCTGTCAGTGCATTGTTGTCTGTCAGGGACACTGCTGTGACATCAGCGTGCCCCGTCGATCATTAGCACCAGCATCACCACACACACCAGAAATGTTTCATTATGATGCAGTGGAATGTGTTTTGGGGTGAAGGTCTTCGTTAAGCAGATGCGACTCATCCCTCTTTGGGTTAATAAGATCTTCTGCTTTTCTTTCATATGGAAAGTCTTTCACCTAATGAGGCTGCGCTAAGTTTCGTGTGTGTGTGTGTGTGTGTGTGTGCACATTTCTCCTCATTAGAAAAACACAGCACTCAATCTTGCCCTAATAAGGCAGAACTCACATAAACACCATATATTCAAGAGACAGCATTGTTAGCAATGCTGTACGGTAGGAGAATCGGATTACACAGCCAAAAGTATTAGAACACCTTCTCATCACATTCATTCAGATGTTAGTCTCACCTACCAGAAACCCCCCAACACACACACACCCTCCTATAATCACCTCCAGACTTTGAATTGCTAGATTGGGTCATGTGACTGTGTGGGTCATGTGACTGTGTGGATTTGATCATTCAGGTCCAATAGTATGAGTGAGATCAGACACTAATGTTGAGGTTTGGAGGTCTGGGGTTCAGTCGGGGTTCCAGTTCATCCCAAAGGTGTTCAGTTTAAAGGGGTGGAGTCAGAATTAGGACTCTGTACAGAACATGACAGTTCTTCTTCTCCAATCAGAACACAGGAGCAGGGTTGTGGCAGGGTTCTGGGACAAGGTTGGAGTCTCACAGTTCAACATACAAAGAGGTTCCTGCAGACTAAGACACTTACATGGGGTGCTGGTGAGATGCCAAACAATGCTCGCTAGCATGCTAATCTCATTATCCTTAAATCTTGACTTTTATTGTATAGTTTCATTTATCATTAATCTTTTTTTAAACATTTAAATATTAATAACATGATATGTCATCATAACAGCACCACCTGCAAGTCTGGAGCATCACAAGCTTATGAAGGTGTAATCCAGATGCAATCAAACTGAGGTCTTTGAAATCAGGTGGGTGTCTGATGTCTGTTAAAAGAGATCAGGTTTGTCCTCGGAGTCTCAACATGGTCCCCTCTCTCTCTCTCTCTCTCTCTCTCTCTCTCTCTCTCTCTCTCCCTCTCTCTCCGACACTCTTTCCTAATCTACAGCCAGACGTCTGATAACTGTCCTGCTCACTGGTGGTAAACACCGCTGACCACCGCACACTACCAGAGGGACGTTTGGTGGTGTGTAATTAATAGAACGTGTGACTGTGAGAAACACCTTATTAAAGCCAACTTCATCTCGGTGTGTAGGACCTAATGAAAATTTACAGCAGCGGCTCTCTGCACTGGGAAGCAAATCGATTTCTATTTGTAAATGTTAAACATGTTCTCGATTTATGACTTACAGCCATTTTTTTTCTCTCGCGGGGCTTTCGACAATCAAAGTTCTCCTACCGGCTTCACTGTGAAAGGCAGCGTGTCACTTTACTGGGAAACCACGAAGCGTTAAAACCTCCTCAGTAGCAAAACCCTGGAGACGGAGTTAGAGACGGATTTTTAATTTACTAACAGTCGAAAACAAACAAAAAAGATTCATAAAATGACCAGAACAAGAAGATGGAGAAAGTGACATGAGGCACAAACACAGGATCTCAGCCTGTTCTGAAGCCCTGACACTGGAGACTCCTTCCCCAAATAACAAATCAGCACCTTCTTACTTCAAGAAAAAACTTTCCCTGTTACTATAGCAGCACTAACGAGTGTTAAATCCAGCAGATTTCTAAAGAAGTTCCAGCAGCAGCTAGTAGAATTTACATTCTCTTCCTTGAGCTATTCATTGACATCGAACGTGTTTGTTCTTTTGTTCCGTTTGTTTTGATTAGACTTAAAAAAGAAGGAGTCGTGTAAAGAATGCCGAGCGAAGCAGAGCCGGAGGAAAAAAACTCCACAGTTGCCAGGCAACAGCAGCTCTAACGAACCATGCAGTGATGCTGCAGCGCTGCATTTCATAGGAACGCGCAACTTTAGTTTCTCTCAACTAGCAAAGAAACCTTCTGTCTCGTGTCTCCACCTACGCCGCAGCTCCAGGACACACACAAACACACAGCACAAATGTTCTTGAATTGCGGTTCTGAGACAATTGCTCTAAACTGTGCGGTTTAATTTCTTGGACAGCGTCATGATGTTTATGCATCGTTAGTTCAGATCCTCCTCATGAATCCTGTCTTTAGATTAATGTCTCCCCCTAGTGCTAACTTCATGAAGCAGAACTCAGACTCCATGAGTCCTGCACCAGGATGAAGATCCAGATCTGTGTGTGGTGCTAGAACATGCTGTTTGTGTGAACAGGAAGCTGCACTTTTCACCGCGGATAAAGGGCACCTGTGACACCGGCATGACATCAGAAAAACAGCCAGAGTGTTTCAGACACACACACACACACACACACACACACACACACACACACACACACACACTACCTCTTAAGTGTCCTTCTCTGGCCTTTTTTAAGCCATTTGCAAATGCAGGTCTTGTCGTTCGACAGCTCATCTTTCCTCCCTGAAGGCGACTTGATCTCTGCTGACATTTTCACTGGCTTATCTTCACACTTTCGCTCCAGCGCAGTCAGGAGCTGAGTTTAATTATACATTTACTTGCACTCCGTTCACTCCTCCACTAGACAATTCACTCTTTTTAGAAACAGATTTTACTATAGAATGGATGTGTGTGTGTGTGTGGGTGTGTGTATTAATTAAACTTTGCAGCACTTTTTCCAAAAGAAACCTTTTATTAATTCAGTTTGTTTTGATTTAAAAAAAACTAATTGATTACTTGCACTGAGTGGCGCCACTGGCGGACTTTTTACCCTCTAGTTAGGCTAATATCCTAGCACTACCCCATGCTAACGGCGTGCCGGCGGTTGTGTGGGCAGTTTTTTTAAATGTGGTTAGAATGATTCTGATTGCACTTAAGGGCCTTCAGAGTTCTGTTTGGAATGGTTGTGGTAGGGGCCCAACATTATTCTTTCATAAGGCCCAAAATTGGTAGCGGCGGCCCTGCCGGCTATATTTCACCACTTCTGATAACGTTATACTAATTTTTTTTCTGAATATCTTAACGTACTAGATGATATTTAACAGAAAGGTTAGAAATTTCTCTCAATAGAATGTTAACAAATCCAGAAGTGTGTTGGTGGACCTAGGATCACTTCATACCTGTTTTGATGAGCTAAAGTTCACACACATGGCTAAACTCTCAGAGTGTGAATTTAGCCTCATTAATAATATTTACCCTAAATACCACACTCATTTCACTAAATTCAACCTGGCATAAAAAAAACACACACAGAGGAAAAGATGTTACTCTAAAAATATATTCGGTTAGTTTAACATTTTTTTTACGATGTTTTAAAAACATAAAATTTTCATTCAACTTGTCTTAAATTTGTCTTTCTGACACCCTGAAAACTGATCGAATATTCAAGCCGAATAAAAAAACAGATGTAGAAACAAGTGTTAAAATCAGGTTTTTCTGCCATCTAGTGGTTTGGAAGTAACTAAAATTGAATGTGTCTTTTTTACTTTGCTGATTATTAAAATGATGTATAAAGTTTTATAATTTGTGTAATAGTAATATGATATTTCAGCTCTTGATTTTATGGTTCCTATCAGTTGTCGTTGTAGGTGGGGCTGTAATTAGTTACGCTTCCTTGTTTAATGACGCTCAGGCGCTTGTGTGTGTTGGTTTATCGCAAATTTTCTCTTCATTGTTATTTGCTGATGCTAAAACTGTGTTAAAGTTCTTATTAGTTTTTATTAGTTTCTGGACATAGTATTACATCACGTCCAGCTCTGTGTGTGTATCTGTGTGAAAGTCGTTGTGTGTTTGAATCCCAGCACCACTAAACTGCCACTAATCCTTAACTGCTCAGTTAAATGAAGTGATAAATGTAAGCCTGTTTGGATTAATGGTCTTTTTATCTATCTGAGCAGTTGAGGGTTAAGAGCCTTGCTCAGGGGCCCAGCGGTGGCAGCATGGTGGTGCCAGGAACTGAACCCACGTTCTTCTGATTAGCAGTCCAACACTGTAACTACCATGCTACCATTTTCATGCAGCAGTTATGTGTCTGTGGAGGTTCTTCCAGGGTAAACAGATGCAGGAGAACCAGCGGCAGGTGAAGGCACAGGTGGCTTAGTGGTTAAGGTGTTGGACTGATAGCAGAAAGATCAGGGCTCGATTCCCAGCACCACCAACCACCACTGTGGGCCCTTGAGCAGGGCCCTTAATCCTCAGTTGCCCAGATGTATAAACAGGAGATAAATGTAAGTCTGTCTGGATAAGGACGTCTGCCAAATGCCATAAATGTAAATGTAAGACGATTCTTTCTGGATGAACTCATGAAAACATCTGGTGGAGGAGATTCCTGGTAGACAGGAGCCACATTTCCTTCACAGATCTTTCTCATACTTACACCGGTGTGATATGAATATGAATGTTCATGTAAATGTAATCATGAGTGTCGGTGGTGTGTATGCAGCGCTACAGTGTGTAGTAATAATTTGTGTTTTTCGAACCCACTTTTCTAACCGATAGTATGACTATATTTAGAGACGAAGCGTTAAGAAAGAGATAAATCCTTTAATTAAAGAAAATCTATTAAAAAAAAATCCGGAAGGTTTCCTGTCCGATAACGATCCCTCTAAGAGCAGCCGTAGACGAGTTAAATGACTTCCATAAAAACAGACCATCTCTGACTGAAGCTGCTGTTCTTGAACACCACTTACCATGATTAACTGCCCTGCTGTCTTATTAGTCTTCGCTGAACATTGTAAAGTCATGTGCGAATGCGAAAGTGCCCGATTCTGATGCGGCGACATCATTCTGCGCGAGTCACGTCGCCGGCCGTTCAATCTATTCTGCCGGGAAAGTGAGCGAGGAGGGCATTTTGGTAAGTGCCCTTTTTTAATGTCCTCCATTAGGGTGGATCAGAGAGATATGTCTTTATCTGGCGGCTCGGAAGAGACAGACTCGACGCGATGACCTTGAGGAGAAAGGAACGCGTCACTCCGTTTGATTCGTCTCCCCGAAGGCCTCGGATCTCCGGAGCCGCATCGCTCTGACATGCCAATGAATATTGATCTGAGCGAGCGACTCAGTGTAATGATGCAGAATTATAATTGCACCAGATGTCCTTTTTTTCTGTGTAGCGTCGACTAATATATGCTAACGCTACACCAGGGCACGTTCACAGGTCCTGCCGAGGCCACGTGGGTGCCGTAGACGATAACGCTAAAGACTTTGCAAAAAAAAAAAGCAGGAGGTGATTCATTTTAATAATGCAGGAAGATGGATGTTATATTTTATTCAACACTCATTTCTCACTAAATTCTATGACGTTTCATTTGATATGTTTCTTTAAACTATGGGATGTTCAGTCGTCAGTAACTCGACAGAACAAACGCTAATACTTATAATTTAATGTACCCTAAAGTATTACAGTGTTTAGTACTAAGTTTTTTTTTTCATGTTTTGACTGAAAGCAGCAACTTAAATCACTGAATAATAAACCATAAATAAATTTTTAAATATATAACATTTTATATTGTATAATTACATCAAATATAAACACATCTAATAATAATATAATCATAATAATAATGTTTATTATGTAATGTTCATCACTAAAATATTTTTGGAATATTTCTGTGAAAGGAATCACTTACAATTTTACTACAATAATTAAAATAAATATATAAATACATGTCTAATAATAATAATAATAATAATTATAATGTTGATTATCAAAATTGTTTTATTCTGTTGAATTCTTTGCTTAAAATGTAGCATAACATTAACACTAAACTACATTTACAATTATATGAAATATTAATTAAACGTTCCTGCTGATAAAAATGATTCTGATTATTATTATATGAATTTATTCCTTTTCATTCATTCATTCGTTCATTCATTCGTTCATCTTCCACAGCCGATTATTTCCTTATAAGGTACTTAAGAGTTGTTGATTGGAAGACCTGGGTTCAAGTCCCACTGCTGCCAGTCTACCACTGTTGGGTTGTTAACCCTTCCTGCTTCAGGGGCGCTGTATCATAGCTGACCCTGTGCTCTGACCCCAACCTTTGGAGGAAGTGGTAGTGCAGTGGTTAAAGTGTTGGACTGCTAAGCTCGGGGTTCGATTCCCTGCCAAAAGGCTGTAAATGCAAATATTTCATATATATATTTCATCTGTATAAAATCAATTAAACTATAAATTCGATACATTGATCTATAGAAAAGTTAAAAATATTTAAATTAGTCTGCATTCTTGTAAAAGTGATCTACATTTCTTCAGTTCAATAAACGGGGTCTGTTTAATCAGCGGCTGCAGGGGTTCGGAATGGGGATTTATGCTGTACATGCCGTCGTGTCTGTCGGAATCCTGCTGTCCGGCGGTGAAAGATGAAGCAGATGATGTGCGCATTAAACTCAGCCTTCAATTTCCACATCATTACATAAAGATCTGCAGCGTGCAATGAGGACGACAAGCATGGCTTATTATTATTGATCTACCCTGAGTGTGTGTGTGTGTGTGTGTGTAGGGTTTATGATCCATCAGTACCTCAGACCCTTTCATCTAATGCACCTGCAGGGGCAATTAGCAAAAACAAGCCCACTTTAAACCAGCACGGTTTGAGATAAAGTGCTGGAAAGGATGAAGGGATAGAAAATAACAGAATAAAAGATGTATGAAGGGATGGGAGGGATGGGTGAGCATTAAAAAAGAACAGAGTAATTAATGAAGAACAAAGAACAAAGTAAGCTATGTGTTAAAGGATGAAAGGGACGGATGGAGGGATGGGAAGGATAGGAGCATTTAGAAAGGATAGAGTGATTAAAATAATGAGAGAAGTGGGATAAAGGGATAGAAAGAAACAGTAAGAGATGTTTTTTGGAATGGAAATGATGGATGGAGAGATAGAAAAGATTAATAAAAGGGTGAGATATATGGGTAGAGGAATGTGAAGGATGAGGAGGAGTTAAGAAATAATAGAGCGATTAAAGGATGAGTGGAGGGGAAAAAATGTGAAAGATGTATGCAAATATAGGAGGGGTGGATGGAGGTATGGGAAAGAACAGACAGAGCAATGGGAAGAATGTGGAGGCATTAGGCAAGAATAGATGAAAATGGATGAAAAAAAATGGATGGAGGGATAGATAGATGGATGGATGGATAGGTAAGAAACAGAGTGAAAGATGTATGGACGGATGAGAGGGATGGATGGATGGATGGATGGATGGATGGATGGATGGATGGATGGATGGATAGGAAAGAAATAGAGTGAAAGATGTGTGAAGGGATAAGAGGGATGAGATGGATGGATGGAGGGAGGAAGGGACGGATGGATGGATGGATAGATGGAAGGATGAAAAATGGATGGATGGATAGGGATAAAACAGAGTGAAAGATGTATGGAGGGATGAGAGGGATGGAGGGATAAAATGGATGGATGGATGGATGGATGGATGGATGGATGAACGGATTGATGAAAAAAAACTGAAAGATGTGTGGAGTGATGAGAGAGGTTTGAGGGATAAAATGGATGGATGGATGGATGGATGGATGGATGGATAGGTAAGAAACAGAGTGAAAGATGTATGGAGGGATGAGAGGGATAAATGGATAGATGGATAGATGGATGAATAGATGGATGGATAGGAAAGACATAGAGTGAAAGATGTGTGTGAAGGGATAAGAGGGATGAGATGGATGGATGGAGGGAGAAAGGGACGGATGGATGAATGGATGGATGGATAGGGATAAACAGAGTGAAAGATGTATGGACGGATGGAGGGATGGATGGATGGATGGATGGATGGGTGGATGAATGGATGGATGGATGGATGGATGGATGGATGGATGAAAAAAACAGTGAAAGATGTGTGGAGGGATGAGAGAGGTTGAGGGATAAAATGGATGGATGGATGGATGGATGGATGGATGGAAGGAAGGAAATGCTTGAGGTTTTAGAAAGATGGTAAATGTAAATTGGCATTAGAGCAGGAAGAGACTGAGGACAGTAATATCTCATACTTGCATACTGTTTAACTGAAAACTGAATAAGTGAGACGAGCAGTATGTCCCAATCGTTAGTATGTGAAATACAGGATGCCGAAGGTTCCCAGATGATCTGCTGCTCCCACCAGGGTTTTAAATTACGCAACCGAAGGACACTTTACTATCCCATGATCCCGCAGGAGGGACGACTCGATTTCCTGATGGAGCCTAAGTGTCTCCTTTAGATATTCTCTGCATTTTGGAATCCAGGCTATAGTTCGGTTTCTCCTAACTCCACTGAGGGAATGGCGGATTTGGACGCTTCAGGATAAATCTAGCAAAAAGGATTAAATAGAAAAATTGGGACTGGTGCTATAAATATTTAAGCCTCCGAACACTCGAGTGTGTTAGCTGTAGTGAAAATCTAGCAGCATAAAGGCCACAAAGAGCAGGAAAGACGTGTCTGTGCTGCTAATTCTCCTCTGGTGTCTCATCGTCAGGATGATAAACGAGTGGCGCAGGCTCCATAAGGGTTTTTGCGCTAGCAAAAGAGAGGGATTATGTCGGCTTGAGTGGAAGAAGAGAGAGGAAGCTGATGCTGGCGTCTGTACTGCCAATCAAAAAGATGGACACCTGCGTATAGTATGTTAGAGCGCAAAGCTTACTGATGCAAGGCTTACTGTCCTCCATTGCATTCCTGGTGAAGGTTTTAAAAAGACATGTGACATGGACATTAATCCAACAAATTTATGCTATGTTATAAGATTTCTGAGAACATTAAAATATCACCAAACATATCGTGTGTGTCATGAAAAAGCAAAACAAAACAAGGATAGAATGTTCAGCAAGTTACTTTAGCAGTGCTGTTAATTTATAGTATATCCATAGTAGCATGAAGTGCTAAGCCTTATTCTCCATTAGCATGAAGTGTGTTAGCAATGCGAGTGCAGACATGTGTGCGTGAGAAGAAAAAGACAAGAAGGTCAAAAAGACAAAGCGAAAAGGATAAAGAGCCTAATCAGTCACCAAGTAGGACAGTGTGTGTCCCTCTTCTTCAGCTGTTTGACCTTCTCCTTCAGCTGTTTTAAATATACATATACAACAAGCTTGTTAATGTGGACCCTTCAGTTACCGCTGAGGGTTTTAGATTTTTGTGGCTTAGATGAATAAGTATTGGCTCTTGATTAAAAGGTTGTGGGTTCAAGCACCCGGTCAGAACCCCTAGATTTAAATGTACATGTTTCCTGAGGAGCGGTCTGGGTAGGGTGAGGAGGAGCTGGTAAAGGGAGGTGTGTAAACAGAAAGAAAGTAGGGTAACATCAGATAGATGGTGAGAATGATGTGGTGGGAACTACTGAGAGAGCAGGATGCAGGTAAAAGGGTGGGCAGCTTTATGATAAGAGAAAGGTAGGGCATCTGCAGGCTAGGTTAACGTGGTGAAAGAGTAGCTACGATGAGACAAGAAGGGGGTTCGACAATTTCAATCAACTATAGCAGATGCAGTACTCAGTAAAATAAAACGTTTCTCCAGGACCCCCTGGACTACTTAACAACACAGAAATACACAAAACAACAAAGAGCCACACAACAGAAGAACAACACAGAGCCAAAGACTAAAGAATACAGAGTGCCTTAGCACTATATATTGTGTTAGGTGAAGCTGCATGGAGAGAGAGGAGGTGAGGGCAAAGGTGGAAGGCAGGGGTGTAGCTGCAGGGAGGAAGAAGACGTGAGGACAAATGTGGAATGCACTTCCTTATCATAATGCCTCTCAGATTCTGCTCTCTCTCACTTCATCTTTCAATCCCTTTATGAACCCTACAGCTGACCCAGCACTTACCCTTTCCTCTCAATGATCTGCCACAACCTTTTAACTACACTTCTTTAACTGATCATTTAGAACCTCGCTTTTACTTAAGCCCACCACTACCTTTATAAACCCCTACACACACCTCCTCACAGCAGCAACCTGCTCACACTTACCTTTCTTGCAACTCTCTTACCCCTTCATGCACAAATCCAGGAGTTCTGGACAGGGGCTTGAACCCACAGTCTCTTACCTCTGAGGTAGTTTGCTCGTTCATATGAGCCAAACAGAACTCTAATTATCTAATTATTCTACCTAAAAGTAAAGCTCAGACAACCGGATCCGACCAGCACACTTATCGCTACACTATTCCAGCACAGCTGCTCCTACCTAGACTTTCTGTGAGGCTCAATGTTCTTCAGCCTTAAGCCAAGAATCTTCTGTACCAAACACCATAGTGCTACCCAGTACACCACAGCTAACACCACATCTAACACCACATCTAACACTATAAAGGGTCAAAGTGTGCCAGTGAGGCGCCGAAGCTCTCAGCAGTCAGACTCAAACAAAAGACCCAGAGTGTAACCAGTACATCGCAGAGGAGTTAGATCCTCAGACATTTCCATTAATATCTGGCTTGAAGTGCATCAGTGTTCTTAACTAAAGCCACTCAGACACCACTACAACACTGGATATTGTGAAGCATGCTCATAAAAGTAAAACAAAGAATCTTGGACTTGAACCAGGGACATCAAACTTCACAGTCCACGGCACTAAACATCACACCAGCACAACGAGCGCTGTTGCTTATTACACTTTTGTCATACATAACAGCTTGAACTATGGCAATGAAGACCTAAAACATATCCCTTATGTAGATTTCTATAGTTGCCTATTTCTGACAATAGCTAAGCATCCACAGTTTTCCCATCAAAATGAGTCATAAAAATCCTCGAGACATGAAATTTTTACCTCCAGCAGATGGTGAAAGTGCAAATCAGGTCGAGGGGAGAGAAAAACCTTGAAGTTTTACAACTCAGCATCCATCATTTTAACATAGCAAATACGGTACAGAGCAGCAAATAATGGGAGGGAAATTTACAGAGTCTTTCGAGAGACTGAGTCCTCAGTGTTCTGGGTCGAATAAGGTCAGACCAGTTTCAGTTGGTAGGTTAACTTCAAACACTTTTGACCTCAGACTGGTTGCTACTTGAAACATGACTTGATTTTGACTTCTTCAGTATCAGAGTTTATTCTCGGCAAAAGAATGTGTATGTTTAAAAATGACAAAAGGCAGAACTCCAACAATCTGACAGTACTAAAATAATAGTCATGGGGAAAATGGTAGACCAGTGGTTAAGGTGTTAAGGCTGCTGATTGGAGGATTAAATAAAGAAATATACCTGTACGGGTATTTTCCCTCTTTTGGTAGACACCATTAATGTCAAATGAGGTTTTTTTTTTAATATAACTGAGCAGTTCAGGACTGCAGTAGCAGTTGGTGGTGCTGGGAATTAAACCCATGATCGTCAGTCCAACACTGTAACTTCCATGCTACCATTTTCATGCAGCAGCTTTGTTTCTGTATAGGTTCCTACAGGGTGAGCAGATGCAGGAGAACCAGTGGCAGGTAAAGTGACCCAGATGAAGGCAGCCCTTTCTGGACCAACTAGTAGCTCAGTGGTTTAAGTGTTAGACAACTTGAATTTGGAGATTGTAGGTGTGATTTACAGCACCACCTTACTGTCACCTTTGGGCCCCTGAGTAAGGCCCTTAACCCCCAATTGCTCAGTTGTGTAAATGAGATAAATGTAAGTCGCTCTGGATAAGAACATCTGCCAAACACTTTAAATGTAGAATTTCTGAACAGAAAAAAGTAGGGTTCAATTCCAAGCAACATCAAGCTGCCACTGCTGGGCATTTGGGCAAGGCCCCTCAACCCCCAATTGCCCAGTTGGGTTAAAAAATAGAATAATAAAAAGTTGCTTTGGATTGAAAATCTCCAAGTTGCGAGAAGGATAAATTTGTTAAGCTACAATTTTGTAGTAAGGACAAAAAAGTCATTGGTGTTGCTTTTCCCAAGTCCAAGTCCAAGCTAGCCCCATTTTTAATATTAGTATTCCGCATCTTACTCAGTACTTCCTCATTCTACTTTTCTTGAATCTTCACAGAGCTTAAGCTTCGCTCCAGAACTTCCACAATAATCTAAAAAGCCACGATAAGGTGTTTCCTTTAAATAAGTGTGAACATCTCTAATGGCTGGCTTTAGGAGTATCCCTTTCCCCTTAAAGAGCGGTCGGCTTTGACAGATTGAAACGATAATACTGCGGAATATAAATGGGAGCTTGGAGAAATCTCATTTAAAATCGCGAGAGGGGAACCGTAGCCGTGTAAACAAAATTCTGTTTCACATTGTTAAAAGGTAATTTGTCTCCATCACAGCAGGCAGGCCTTTCATAAATAAAACAGTGGATCTTTCGGCTGAAAGCAGTGTGTATCGGCTAGTCCTCCACCCTTTTCTTTTATTCTTTCTTTCTTTTTTTCTTCCTGCACTTCAGAGTTCAAAGTCACAGCACTTAAAAAAGAGCAGAAGGCATTTTTAAAGGCCCAGAATGGAATAAAACTCGCAATTTTTTAATCATTAGCTAGCAAATCATGGCCACCGGAATGCAGTTAGCCACGAAAGGCATGTGTTTCATCCATACATGACTTTATTTTAGAATTCGGGAATGCAGACGCGTTTCTTTAGAGTTAAAGTCCGAAAGGCTTTTAAAGGATTGTCTTGGGAAAAGAAAATGAGGTTATAATCCTTTTATGCAGCGATGTAAGCTGAAAAAATGAACGAGCGCCAAAACACAGCTTCAAATCTTCAAAATAACAACGAGAGATTAGAAGTCGACTCATCATCACAGCATGAATTAATTGCTCACTCGAGGCTGCTGCATCCCATAAGCGAGACCAGACTTAGTCCTGCTGGAAGCGGGAAGTGGTAGTGAGGTGGATAAAGTGAACAGAAGATCATTCTTATCATTATTTCAGTCTGTCACTGCTGGGCTCCAGAGCAAGGCCCTTAACCCTTAACTGCTCAGTTGAATAGATTTATGTCATAAGATTTTAATCGAGTTTAGCCAACATTGGTAACTCGGTGGTTAAGATGTTGGACTGCTGATCAGGAGATTGTCAGTTAAATTTCCGTTGCCACTGCTGGGCCCCTGAACAGGGCAATTAACCCCCAACTGCTCAGTTAACGGTTAGGGATGTCAGGTGAAGAATACATCAAAAACATTAAACCATCTTATTATTCTAATGTGTGTCTGAATCCTTCTTATCACAACCCCATCATCACTCAGGAACTTTAGCATTAATATTTCATGAGCAGTGATCAGCGTCTGGACGCGGGTCTGATTTAACACACGTTCAGTGTTAACGTCACCCCCCTCCTCCCAACCCCGTACAGAAGTCTAGCTTGTCATGTTAAATCAGGTCAGGTGTCCACATACGAAAGCAGTTATAAAGATTAATGGTTATTATGTTGTGCTGATGAGGACGGAGAAGAATGCGGCGGGATTTGATCGATCAGATTCAGAACAACAGAACAATAAGAACGATCGACGCTCACCGCTAATCATTTATTCGTCAAGTCATTCCAGACATTAGAATGAGCGGCGACGAACTCGACTGTAGCACGACGACTGTTTCAATCCAGGTTACAGACGATTAAACAGAAACACAAAAGTTTTCCACATTTACGTTATTTCCATCATTTATGTTTTAAAACACATCGATTTTAGCTGGAAGGGTAATGAAAATAAATCCTGCACAAAAAAATCGATATGTCATTAAAACGACGTGAAAATAACGTTATAATAACGTCTTTATGATATAAGCATCACTTGTTATAAACAGCAGCATAAAGCCTACATAAGTGCTAGCGTTATCTGCTAACTGCAGTAGCGGCTTAAGCTGGCCGTTTTTGCGCGTCCGTCCTGTCAGTGCACTAAAGGAGATAAAGAGAAAGAACGACAGATTAGCTGCGATATGCCATCTGATTTCCAAAGTAATCAAGAAGTGATTGCACGTCTTTCCTTTCTTTTTATTTTCTTTCATGGCCGAAAGCTTCACTAATCTGTGTGAATAAAGGCGGCGTGTCATATGTGAGAGAGCTGCCAATCACGCTAACTCGCTCCATTCGCTGGGATTTCCACAGTCGTCACTCACAGGCGGCGTGTGGAGGTGCGATCGCTCGCTGCAGGATTAAACTCCGCGGTAAATCGGCTGCTGGGTTCCAAACAAACCGAAATTATGGGAAGGGCGGGGGGGCGGTTGCTAGAGGAAAAAATGACATCTTCAGCTCAAGGAACTTTGGGGAATTATTTATTGTGGGATAATTAAATGCATCAGGAAGCTTTAAATCAGCTAAATAAATTGCTTTTCTCAGTTATTCCTACTGGGTTTAACATCCTCCTGTAAATCGCTTCACCCTCACCTGAAGTCATCTTCAGGTCTTCAGCTTCATCCATGTAGGAACGTCAACTGGAAGAAAGCAGGATGTCGGAATGTAGTAAACACAGTGTGTGTGTGTGTGTGTGTGTGTGTGTGTGTGTGTGTGTGTGCGTATTTGCCAGCTTGTTCATAATTGCTTATTTTTTACTGCCAGGTCACGTCACAATTTGAGGACTAGACACCTAAGACACACTTTATTTTAATAATCTTTTTGTTATTAGTGTGTGTGTGTGTGTGTGTGTGTGTGTATTAATAAAAGATCGTTTTGAAAGTTTTAAACTCCCAAACTGGGAATAATCGGTTTAATACAGAAATACATTCAGATTCGTTCTTTTATTCCAGGCAGCCCGGTGGTTTAGTGTTTAGTTTAGTGTTTCCTCACAGTAAGAAGGTCCTGGGTTCGATTCCCCTGCAGGGGTCTTCCTTTGTGTGTGGAGTTTGTATGTTCTCACTGTGGGTTCTTGTGTGTGTGTTTACTCCGGGTTCTCCAGTTTCCTCCCACAGTCCAAAAACATGTATGTTAGGTTGATTGGTGATTTTAAATTGCCCATAGGAGTGAGTGTGTGTGTGTGTGTGTGTGTGTGTGTGTGTGTGTGTGAGTGGGAATAAGCGGAAGATGAATGAATGAATGTTCTATTCGACGTGAAGTGATTTTTTATAGTAGCACAAACAATGATGACATCTTCCGCTAATTGTTTTATTTCTCTCTCACTCTCGCTCTGTCTCACACTTTCTCTGTCTTTCTCTTTCTCTATCTGTGTCTGTCGCTTTCTGTCCCTCTCTCTTCCACACTCTCTTTCTGTGTCTCTCTCTTACATTCTTTTTCTTTCTCTGTCTCTTTCTATATTTTTCTTACTCTCTCTATCTCTAGGTCATTCTCTGTGTCTCTTTCTATCTCTCACACACTCTCTCTCATTTCTCTCCCTTTTCTTTCTCTCTCTCTCTCTCTCTCTCTCTCTCTTTCACCCTGCGGGAGGTAATACGGCCTCCTTCCAGGTTTTTTTCTTTCTCCAGCTGACACTCTTTCTCACAACCAATTATTTCAGAATTCTGTTTCTGAACAAATAAACGGGATGAAAGGTAAACAGCAGCGAGATCTCACTCGCCCCAAACACCCACCGGCGCAGAACAAACCAAATTAGAAAACAAAAAACAGAAATTAAAAAAAAAAACAGAAGGTAGGAAACCTCCAGGAACGATAATTCTGACGTTTTCCTCTCCTCCACTCGCTGATTCAGAAACACAGCCGGTTCTTTAAGATCATCGATCAGAGCAGCGATTATCAGGAGTTAAAAAATAATAAATTCTATTTTAGGCTAAAAGTTTTACATTTAATCCTGAAGTTCATGCTGTTTGTTTGGTCGATGGTTTCTGACCTGCAACTTACAGAGAGACGGACAGAAATAAATAAATGAAACAAGAAAGAAAATAGAATAATAAAAAAGAGACAGAGAGATGAGACATAAGAGAAACGAAAAGTATAAGGAAGTAGGAGGAAAGGTAGAAGGAAAGAAAAAGAGTGATAGATAAAGAGCAAAAGGGTGGGAGAGAAAAGGAAGAGCGTGTGGTGGAGAGCAGAATGAAGTGATGATTAACGTTAGATAAATGTTTTTCTGGATCAATCAGGAACATGAGTAAAGTAAAGTTGAGGCTGCAGGCGCGAGAGAGAGAGAGAGAGAGAGAGAGAGAGAGAGAGAGAGAGTACTGAAAGACACTCCAGATAAATGATCATGCTGAATACGGCCTGAGGACGACAGAACGAGAGTTCAATCAGAGCAGAAGCAGTGAGAAGTTAGACCTGCTGTGGGAATAAACCAGTCCAAATCATCAGCGTGAAAAGACATCAAACACACAAACATCAAACATAAACAGAATATTTATCTCTGAAGCATAAACTACTTTATTTTACAAACCGCTTAAAAGCATAAGCTTCTTCCTTTAAAATCTAAAGCACAATCCCCACCCTCTAAAGCACAGTCCCCGCCCTCTAAAGCACAGTCCCCGCCCTCTAAAGCACCCCCGCCCTCAGTCCCCGCCCTCTAAAGCACAATCCCCGCCCTCTAAAGCACAATCCCTCCCTCCCTGCCCTCTAAAGCACAGTCCCTGTCCCTAAAGCACTCCCTGCCCTCTAAAGCACAATCCCCCGCCCTCTAAAGCACAATCCCCGCCCTCTAAAGCACAATCCCCGCCCTCTAAAGCACAGTCCCCGCCCTCTAAAGCACAATCCCTGCCCTCTAAAGCACAGTCCCTGCCCTCTAAAGCACAATCCCTGCCCTCTAAAGCACAATCCCTCCCGCCCTCTAAAGTCCTCCCCGCCCTCTAAAGCACAGTCCCTGCCCTCTAAAGCAATCCCTGCCCTCTAAAGCACAAAAGCACAATCCCTCCCTGCCCTCTAAAGCACAGTCCCTGCCCTCTAAAGCACAATCCCTGCCCTCTAAAGCACAGTCCCTGCCCTCTAAAGCACAAGCCCTCTAAGCACAATCCCTGCCCTCTAAAGCACAAGTCCCCTGCCCTCTAAAGCACAGTCCCTGCCCTCTAAAGTCCCTGCCCTCACAGTCCCTGCCCTCTAAAGCACAATCCCCTGCCCTCTAAAGCACAGTCCCTGCCCTCTAAAGCACAATCCCTGCCCTCTAAGCAATCCCTGCCCTCTAAGCACAATCCCCCTCTAAAGCACAGTCCCTGCCCTCTAAAGCAAGCCTCTAAAGCACAGCCCTCTAAAGCACAGTCCCTGCCCTCTAAAGCACAATCCCTGCCCTCTAAAGCACAGTCCCTGCCCTCTAAAGCACAGTCCCTGCCCTCTAAAGCACAATCCCTGCCCTCTAAAGCACAGTCCCTGCCCTCTAAAGCACAGTCCCTGCCCTCTAAAGCACAAGTCCCTGCCCTTAAAGCCCTACAGCCCTGCCCTCTAAAGCACAATCCCTGCCCTCTAAAGCACAGTCCCTGCCCTCTAAAGCACAATCCCTGCCCTCTAAAGCACAGTCCCTGCCCTCTATGCCCTCTAAGCACAGTCCCTAAAGCACAGCCCCTCTAAAGCACAGTCCCTCCCTGCCCTCTAAAGCACAGTCCCCGCCCTCTAAAGCACACAAATCTAAAGCACAATCCCCGCCCTCTAAAGCACAGTCCCTGCCCTCTAAAGCACAATCCCTGCCCTCTAAATGCCTCATAAAGCATAAGCCACTCCCCTGAAGCATAAGACCCTCCCTCTAAAGCGTAAGACCCTCCCTCTAAAGCCTCATGCAAACCTCTTATATTACTGACTCATTAAAATCCTTAAAATGAGGCGTGTTAAAACAACCAGAATGAAAACCACAGACCAGCACTTTAATTAAAAAGATTTAAAAGTAAATCAGAGGATAAACTGATGGACGGAATAAAGAGGAATTTAATTTAGCTAATGCAGTCAGTCAGTTTATTATAGCTCTAATTTATGAAGTATTACTTTTTTAATTAATTAAAATCAGTCACTAAGTTTATTTGTTTTATGTGGGGTTTTTTTCGTAAGGGAAATGAAACAGTTTGCTGTTTGTGTGTTATTACTTTAACATTACAGATGTTTTATTTTTTCATCTGGAACGCTGAAATCCAGCTGTATAAAAAGGTTTAAATGATTTTTCATGATGAACTACAAAAAAAGCTCAAATTCTTCAGAGATTTTTAAGTCTTTGGTTTCCTTCAGTGACAAATTAGCACCTTCAAAAACTGCCAGAAGTTCCAGCAGCTCCGCTTTTCAGCTCTCAGACAATCTGAAGGTTTTTTTATATGACATGTTTCTTGCCTGGAAGTGTTTGTGTCCTTGGTTAGAACAGAGCAGCATTATTTTTTCTAAATGGACGTCACGCTGGTGAGTAAACAGAGCCGAGTGTTACACCTGCGGGAACGAAATGAAAAAGCCCAATTTGTGCTGCTAGTTCTCCTCAATATCACCTTCTTCCATTTTTATCTCCCTCTGTCCCTCCCTCTCTTTCTCCTCTCTATCCATCTTTTTTTTTTTAGCAATCGATTAACACACACTTTTTTAGATTGCTTTGAAACTATAACCAAAGCTGCTTATGATAAATGATGCATTTGTTAAAACCTAGTAATAAGAGTTGGTTAGCTGTGTTTGCTGTGAGGAAGTAAAATGACAGTATTGACCATTTTAGAAGAAAACTGATCTGTTTGGTTGAGTAGAAGAACAGAAAACAATCAATAAATATTGCTTTTGCGTATCGGTTATCGCTCACATCATCATGCAAATAATCGGCATCGGCATCAGTTCTAAAAAATATCAATATCGGTCGATATCATAATTATCATTTCTCCCTCAAAATGAAAAGCAGTTTGTGTTCACATGTTTTACTGGTTGCTGAAATGTTTTAGCCATAAAATCAATCACCTGGCAACCCATTTTCCCCAAAGCATTTTCAGATCAGTTTCCTCAGACATAAAAACGGCCATTCATTTCTTTTAGGATGACGGATCGAGCGCTATAATTACGGTTTACAAACCTCTAACGTCGTTATTATGACTCTTCTGATGCATTAACATCTTGTCTGTACACCTCAAGGCCAAACCAGTTTAGCTGCGTAAAAACCAACAGGAGCGGCGAGCGCGTTATCGCAGGCATTAATTCTGCATTAGAGCCTCATGTCTCGTCTGCTCGCCGACTCGTCAGGCTAATTGAAGATCCCCCAGCAAGCACTCGCGCTCGGTTTAGAAAATAGATCTGCAGCAGGGTTCACCGAGACGCCGAGCGGCAGCACAAATCTACCATCAGATATGAACTCTGAACAGCAGGAAACCATAAATAGGAACCGGAGAAGGTTTTTTTAATCTATTGATGGTTCTAGAGCGTCTCAGACTTTCAGGGCGGAACAGGAGTGCGCTGAAGATCTACAGCGACTGACTGAGCCGCGACTGGCTGAGCCAAGACCTCTAAATGCTGCAGGAGTCATTAAGCATTATAAATCCTGCATTTCCTTTTTTGTTAAGAAGTACAAAATGTCACAAGGGCAACCCCTGCAAATATTTATGTACCTGTTCACACTTGGCAACACTCAGGCAGAATTAATGCACTTGTGGAGGTTGCCAAGTCCCTTTGACTAATTCACCACGTTAATGCCCTTATAATGGTCTGCAGGTCCGTCTGATTGGTTCAGTTCAGAAAAAGAGATTCTATTGATTTTACAGTATTTACAGGATTGAACGACGGACGTTAAGAACGCTATCAGCTTTAGCTGCTGGTCTGAGAAGTCTGGTCTTCAAACACTTAACCAGAGATCGACTGATAATCTGTTTTACTTATTTTTTTCCTGATATTTAAGCTGCTTCCCGTTATTGAAAATCTGTTTTGTACTGGCGGCGCCACCAATATACGACATCATCCTAAGAGGAGTTTTAAGAGCCGCACACAAGACAAATCATTTACATTTACAGACCTTATCCATAGTGACATCCCATCATTTCATCTAACTGAGCAGTTAAGCATTGAGGGCCTTGCTGAGAGGCCCATCAGTGGCAGATTGGTGGTACCCACCACCTTCTAATCAGCAGTTCACCACCGTAACTACAGAGTTGACACTAACACAAATCAGTATATCGGTGGAGGACAGACAGGAAGTTCTTCAGTGAGCAGGAAGAGAGAAGGTCCTCAAAGCAGGATAACATTCATCATCGTGATTCTGCTTTTCTTTCATTTTTCTGATTAATTTTCTGTGTGTCACATTAATCCGTTGTTTCCACATGATGAAATCGCAATCATTTAAATCGTGCGATGCGCTCGGCCGCTTCAGTACATTTCTGATGTTTTCTGGCAGTGTAGTCGTGTAATCACGAAACAAGTGCAGAGAGCAGCCAAGGGCACTCGAGTGCATTTCTCCATAGTATAAAATTTGAGCACATCTATCGCCTGCTATCATAACAGCAGCCGGAGAGGAGGCACAAGTACTGGTTCTGCATTAGCACTCCATCTCGGACCTTTCGCTTAGTCTGTCTCATTAACCTCCGAAAGCTAAGGAATAAAAATGACAAAGTAAACGAGCCAAAATATAATGTTCACTTTGAGTAAGAGATCACAGAGATGGCTCACTTCCACCTTCTGCTCGTCTCCAATCGTCCCCCCGAGTGGAGGAGCTGGAGAGAGAGTCAGATTGGAGACAACGCAAATATTACAATGACGATGCAATTGATGGATCAGGATTATCTTCCTGCAGGTGGCTTTAAATCTTAAATGAAAATCCAGTTTGTTGAAAAAAAAAAACCTGGCTCACCATTTTGCCTAGAGAACCATTTCCCTTCAAAGGTCCACACAGACCCTTAAAGTTATCCTCCTCTAAAAGACCATCTAAGGCACAATAAAACAAGGTCAGAATTGATCCTCATACAACATCTGACGGCATGACAGAAGACCCTGTTCTGGAGCTTGTTCTGAACTCTACTGTTAGATATTTCTCCAATGTGGGACGAACTAATAGAATATCTTATCTTAGTGTTCAGCGTTCCTGCTTGGTTCTTCTGTTTGACCTGCTTGAATTTCTGGCTCCCAGGTGTCTTTTATACAGGTAACAAGCTGAGATTGTGAGCACTGTCCAAAAGGGACACTCTTAAAGGAACACTCCTAAAGAGACACTCTTAAAGGGAGTGTTTCAAATCTCAGCTTATTACCTGTATAAAAGACACCTGTCCACAGAAGCAATCAATCTGATAAACTCTCCACTATAACCAAGACCACCGAGCTGTCCAATAAGTCAGGGACAAAATAATAGGCTGGAATGGGCTACAAGGCCAAGCAGTTTGGTAAGAAGGTGACAACAGTTGGTATGAATATTCGCGAATGAAAGAAACACAAAAAAAAACTCTGGGATTCTCTCTCGCTCTGGGATTCCAACCTCATGAAGTTTCAGTGATCATGAGAACCGTGAGGAATCAACCCAGAACTACACAGGAGGATCTTGCCAATGATCTCAAGGCAGCTGGGACAAAAGTCACCAAGAAAACAATTGGCAACACACTACACCATGGAGGACTGAAATCCTGCAGCGCCTGCAAGGTCCACTGGCTCAAAAAAGCACATGAAATCAGGAGAAATGCTGCCAATGACCTCAAGAACACCATCAAACGTCAAACATGGAGGAGGGAGCATTATGATTTGGGGTGTTTTCATGCTTAGAGCAATAGGAAAACTTTACTACATCAAAGGGACGATGAACAGACACATGTATCATCATATCTTGGGTAAGAACCTCCTTTCTTCAGTTGGGGCATTAATAATGGGTCATTGTTGGGTATCCAATCATAACAATGACCCGAAAAACACGACCAAAGCAAAGTGACGTGGTGCAGTCAGTCTGCAGACCAGAAATCCTAAAGAAAATCTGGAGGAAGCTGAAATTTTGGGTTGCCAAACATCAGCCTTGAAATCCTAAAACCCCTCCTGAGATGTGTGCAAACCTGGTGGCCAACTCCAAGAAATCATCTGGTGACAAGGGTTTTGACACCAAGTACTAAGTCTTATTTTGCAAAGGGGTCAAATACTTATTTCACTCATTAAAACGCAAGTCAATTTATAACTTTTCTAAAATGTGTTTTTCTGGATGTTTTTGTTGTTATTCTGTTTTTCAGTGTTAAAATAAACCCACCATTAAAATATAGACTGATCATTTCTCCATAAGGAGCAAAAATGTCTTCTCCCCTCACTGTTCGTCCTCCATGCATATTTTATGCTTCTTATTATTAAAAAACCCTGGTAGAACCTCAGTTATGCAGACATTATGACCCGTATTCATTAAAACTGCAGAGAAATGAGGGTTTATTCAAGCGCCAGGGGACGACATAGGAGCGGTTTCGCATCTGATACACTGCGTGAACGGAAACTCAACTCAAGGAAAATAAACTACCTTTTAAAAACTTTTCTTTTAACCAGTGTCATGTTAACTCTTCTGCCCGATGCTCTTCATACCACCGCAGTGGCCTCTGTTCCAGGCTGGATTTGATGTTTGAAGAAGAAACGCTGTTTGGTAATAGTAAAAGTGTCGAGGTTTTTGACTGACAGTCCATCCAGTTTGCAGCTGTACTTCTGCTGAACTTCTGCTTGCTGTGGGGCCTTAAAACGATGATAGACAAAGTATCTTCAGCCGACGCGCTACAGTGGAGCTCTCTGAGCTGGAAAACAAATAAAGCCTCACGTTCCGCTGGCAAAGTTAATTATGCAAATTCCTTTAACGCTGATTAGGAAGTCGTGGCACTGCCGGTTGCAGGGAAAAAAGATAACACAGACATGTGACGAGGAGAAGAACAAAGAGGGCACTCATGCTCCAGACCGCATGACAAGACGCTGTTAAGCGCTATTTTGGTGGACTCGCTTACTGCCAGGGCAGAGGACAGGCTGGCTCGCGTTTTCATTGGCAGAAAGCAGAACCTGCAACACCATCATGTGACCAGCCTCACTGGCTAACTCTTATTTTTGTCTCCCCATAGTATTCTTCAAGGGTTTTTTTTATTTGTTGATCATTCAGTCGCTTAATCTGTTAAACACTGCGGTTGCCATTGCCTCACTAACTCCTCCTATACACAGTGGAATGTAGACATGAGGCAGGTGGATTGTTCAGTGTTACTGATATCACCTTCATCCGTCCGTGAAATTAAACTCAAATAAAACAAAACATTTTTGTTTATTTTCCTTTTCTTATTTGTGTTCAGAAGGGAAGCAAGTGAAATTAACGACAGAGTAGCGGGAAGAATCCCTACACATAAAACTTAAGCTTGGTCGGCGCTGTGTTGTAGTGGGTCGAGGCGGCGGCACCCACATGCGTAGTTGCGCTCCGGCGAGCCGGGTTCGATTGCAGTAAAATTACGTTTGGAAGGAATCGCTGAACCCAGTGCTAAAAACGGACTTTAATCTATACAGTGGAATTAAATGTCTGCTGCAGGTCAGTACACCTAAATTCTATTTTATATATAAAGTCAACAAAAACCCACCGTTTAGTGCCCCGAGGTAATAATCATTTATTTATTCATTTATTTCTTGTATATACTGTATTATGTACACTACCTGTTGAATGTGTGTATATTGAATTTTAATAATATTTTGAAGTTGCCCCTCACCCCCAATGCAAAACATGGCAGAAATATTCTCCCAGTTATTCTCTGGTCACTCAGCCCCCCCAGACAATACTCCAAATTCACCCCAAATAGTCTCGTTTGTTAGTGTTTCCTTTGTGCTGGTTTGTGCAGAAAAAGGATTTTTTTTAAATATTAGATGTTGAATTTTAGGGTCAATGATGTCACCAGGTCAACAACACACTCCAAATTCAACCCAAAAAACAATTTAATGGTCATTCTGAAATGTTTGTTTGTCGTTTGTTTGTGCCGACTAAAAGGTTCTCTTGTGCTGCTTCCGCTTTTTTCAGAATAAGAGAGGTTTTATTTTTTTGGGTAAGGAAGTGACTAAGTGATGGAACCTAAAATAACATTCTGAATGAAAGCAGCAAAATAAAGAGCAGCACAAAAACGAGATCTACCGGCACAAACCAGCACTAACGATTAAGTTTGGAGTGTGTGTGTGAGGGTGTGGGGGGTGATGAAGTATGAACTGTGGGGAAGTGGTAGCGCAGTGGTCAAGTTGTTGGACCACCAAGCCATCACCTCTGGGCCTCTGAGCAAGGGTCTAAACCCCCAGTATAGTAAGTCGCTCTGAATAAGGACGTCTGCTAAATGCTGTAAACGGATGTTGACATACAAGTGAGAAAAGCTGTTAAAATCTCACTAAATATCATTCCATTTGGATCACTTAACTCGATGGGATGTGAAGAAAGAATGGGACCAGAAGAACAGTTTCTGAAGACAGAATCACCTATCAGAGCTTTAAGTCTGAAACAGGTCACAAAGCTAAAGGGAAAAAAGGCTGAAAGTGTTTTATCCGAAGAACAAAGTGAAGAACATACACAATTCCAGAATCAAACTCACCTGAGCACACACCAACCTCTGCATTACAATTATTACAATAATTACACAACATTAATGAATGAAAAACTTCTTATATACCCCACCTCCGACCCCGTCCTGTGGGACTCTTCCATGTGACCTGCCCAGCGGATGATGCATCACCAGGGCGATCTTGGACGACCCACTACGCCATAAAGACGTTCCAGCTGCTCTTTAAGGACTAATGATTTAAGTTGTTCACACACACACACACACACACACACACACACACACACACACACACACACACAGTGTAACCTCATAATTCCTGCAGTGTAACCTCTGTAATTCCTGCTACCTGTTTTCACCCAAATGAGGATGGGTTCTCTGTTGAGTCTGGTTCCTCTCAAGGTTTCTTCCTATCTCATCTCAGGGAGTTTTTTTCCTTGCCACCGTCGCCCCCCGGCTGCTCATCAGGGACAAACTGATTTCTGTTCCATTCTGTCTCATAATTTCTTCAATTGTAAAGCTGCTTTGTGACAATCACCATTGTAAAAAACGCCAAACAAATAAAACTGAACTGAATTGAATTATATATTTAAATCTAATCATTTTTTAACTGTGTAACCCCCTCCACACACACACACACACACACACACACACACACACACACACACACACACACATATATTCCATAACAAACACAGCTGATTTCCATCTTTTAAGTAAAACCACAATAACACATGAATAATTGAATAATTGAATAATGTGATTTTCTGATGATTTCCTGGATGAATTATTTTCAGTGTATTTTCTGGAGGTTCAGGCTGTGAACACCGAACGCCTGCGGACGTTAAAATGTTTCCTGATAATTAATTATTCTTTTTTTTCTGGTAAATGATGATGACACATTGATTAACGGTTTATTCCTACAGAGCTGTGTGGAGCTTCTGATCCAATTTAGATCGATTTTTTTGCTCGTTTCTTTTTTAAATAGTTTAATTTGTTAAACAGTTTTTATGCTATTTACTATAAGATTAGGGTTTTTTTAGAATTCTTACAGTCCATCTGGGATTTTTGTATCAGTTATTATGTTGTTAAATTATATTTCTTTGAAACTATATGAATTCTCTATTTCTGCGTATTTCCAGTCTGCATCATTTACCACTTTCTATTTAATTTATCCATAAAAATAAGACTCGTTTTTTATCTTCATCCTTTAATGACTATAATCAGATGTCCAGGATTTCGGTAGTTCTTTTGTAGATTAAAGACGCAGCCTGATTCAGTGATTCTTCCCTCGACGATGATGAAAAGTTCCTCGCTTTCTTTAAATCACGTTCGGTTTTTAGACGAAATGACAGAAATGCCTTCTTTTCCCTCCTGCGCTGTAAAATAGTTAAATGTCACAGCGTGCCATTGTTACAGGCGGTAATTTACCCGTTGTGTAGAAATCAAAGCTTTTTCAGCTACTCAACAATTAAACCCTGCGAACGTTCCTGACGCTCGTCTGCTGTCAGAGTCGCACAAATCCGATTTCAGCTGTTAGAAATTTTTCTGTTGACATTTTGATGAACTCGTTATAGATTGAATCGTCTCGTTCGTCTTTCGGCAGAGAAACAGAAAAGAGAAGAAAAGAGCGGCTACGACGCGTCATTACCAGGGAAAAAGAGACAATTTACTGCGGCGTGAAGTGTCAGAGTTAATAAACAGATACGCTGTAAAAGGCGTGGCTACGAGGCGGCGGTTTCCAATCAGAAATGAGGCTGTTGAGTGAAGTGACGGGAAGGGTTTTTTCTGTTTTCTGAATATGAAAGATGATGTAATAACTTGAGACACAAGCAAGAAAAACAAAACCCAAAGCAGGAGGAGGAGGAAACAGAATTATATTTCAGACTGAGAGTGATAATAAAGATGGAGGTGAGATACACTGTACATGCACCGCCCGCGCGCTCCGGTGCGAATATAACGGTAACGGTTTAACTTCACATAGACTCCATACCACCGAGATTTTACCACAATTATTCAAGATCCGGTTCTGGAAAAAAATCTCCAGAATGTGGAAAAAAACCATTATGGCTGAAATGAAAAAGGGAAACACTGCCGGAGCTTCAGCGAGACTCGTCCACGTCCCGTCCCGTCAGCATTACAGCAACTTCCTCTTCTCAAATTCCTGCATAAGAAAGAAAAACCGAACACAAACAGCGCTTAAATGAAGAGTTTCATCGGCACAACCTGTCCTGCAAATCACAGGGTTTTATTAATGCACTTCTCTAACATGGGACCGGTTTCTATAGCAACAGTTCACTCACAGAGACTTAAACCAGAAAGAAGACATTCAAAATATAAAACGCTGTAGTTATACTACTAGTTATACTACTAGTTACTACTACTAGTTTATACTACTACTATACTACTAGTTATACTACTAAATGTAGCTGTAGTAGTTTTATCAGTAGTTACAATTTATAGATATAATTCTAAATATACTACTATATATATATATATATACACACACACACACACACAGGGTGCCTTAAAAAAGTATTCACACCCCTTGAACTTTTTCACATTTTGTCACTTTACAACCACAAACTTAAATGTAAACATAAACAGACCAACACAAAGTAACACAAAATTGTGAAGTGGAACGAAAATAACACGTTTTTCAAGTTTGTGAAGTGACAAAGTGTGAAAAAGTTTAAAGGTTAAAAATACTTTTTCAAGACACTGTATAGCAGTAACTAGTATTGTAACGAGTATTATTGTATACTAGTTACACTGCAATGAATGTTATAGCAGTCACACTTTGATATACAATTACAATAGTTAGAATACTAGTCATACATAGATATACTGGTTATAATAGTTATACTATACATCATAGTAACACGTCCCGTCCCGAAATATAAAGCCATGCATTACATTTTTTTACTTTACAAAAAAAAAAAAAAAAAAAAAAAAAAAAAAAAAAAAAGAAAAAGAATATGGTGTGAAAAAAAACCTCAGTTGTTGAACCAAATCTCCATCCCTGAGGTACACCCAGGATGAAAGAGTAAGAGTGTGTTTGATTCCCTCGCTGGAGTGAAGACGAAAAAAAATGAGAACGAGAGGGGGGTGGGGGTGGGGTAAGAGAAAGATGACTGGAGACCATTAAGCTGCAGTGCAGTTATTTACATAGCCAATTTAGTAAGAGTAACAGCTGCGGGGTGAAACAGAGACGCTCCTAAAAAACACATTTCCCCAACTGGCTGCGGCGGAATTGTGCATTTCGGTGGAGAATTCCCTTATGCAAATACCATTTATCAGGACAGCAGAACACAGCGCATAGAGACCAGAACGTCTCGGAGAACGTACAAGGTCCTACTGCCATCTAGTGGACATAAGAGGAACTGCCAGAGATAAAACGAACGGGTTGGGATGCGGATTCAGAGCTTAAGTGAGGGTATGTGGGTTACAGTTTATAAATGTGTGTGTGTGTGTGTGTGTATTGAGAGGTCTGAGATAAAGTGTGCTATTACTGCAAGCTTAGAGATTTGTAGAGAAAAAAAATCAAAAAGGGAATCATAGCAATTCAATGTCTGTGTGTGTGTGTAAGAAATGCATAATTAAGATGAATCTAACCCACAGCATTATTAATTCATTCCCGTTATTAGCACACGCCTGCGTTTTGCGGAGATTAACCCGGCCAATGAGATTAAAATGGGATCTATGAATGCGTTGAGCCGCTACACAAACAAGCGGGAAAGCGGATTTCATCATCGCTGGCGGTGTTTAAGGATCAGACGCCGTAGAGAAGTGGAGAAATCGAGCGAGACGCTATCGACGTGCCTGAACTCATGGCCGCTCGCGAGGAAAACAGGGGGATGATGAATGGGTTTAATACAAGCCTCCTCTTCTTCATCATTATTGTCAAAAGAGGGAAAGAGGAGATAAGGACGTTGCTGTTTTTTCCCTTAAAAGATTCTCGCTTACCAATACCTCAAAACTCACAAACATAAATTATATACACATACTTACATACATTTACATACATTATATATACACACACACACACACACACATATATGTATCAGTTATCAAAACAAAATATATCCAAACAAGTAAACGAAGAAGTCACAAAATACATCTATGTACATAATATTCAAATGTGAAATAACTAAAAGTAAAAAAAAAATAATAACCTAAGCAAACGGGGGTTAATAATGTAAGCGAATAGCGGCACGGGTTGATGATGTAATCATGTCCAGTCTCACCTTGAACATGGTGCTTCCCAGCTGGGCGGGGGACATGCTGACCACTACGCCGGCTGACTGCAGGGCTGCGATCTTCTCTTTAGCCCCGCCCTTCCCTCCTGCGATGATGGCACCGGCGTGACCCATCCTCCTGCCAGGGGGCGCCGTGAGGCCAGCAATAAACGACACCACCGGTTTAGCGTTGGCACCCTACGCACACACACAGACATTTACTTCATGTTTTAAGTTTCCTTTTTCTTAAGCATTTTTGAATACAGTAGTATTTTATGGACGAATAGTTTTTTTTCGGTAGAAGAACTTCTCTGTTTCTCCTAATAACGGGACTGAACAGTAAGTGTTGGCGAGTGTGAGCCGATGGCGGCGTCCGTGATGTTTTTTTGTGTCCCTTTTATTTCATTTTTACTTGTAGTTACAAGGTGGTGGTGACGTTTATGTGCCGTTGATCCACCGCGAGAACGCGTCAGCTAAAGCTGAGACGATCAGCCGACATTATTGAGCGACTATTTTTGTTGTCAAATTGTTATTTAACCTCATATGTCATAATGTGAGGGTCTGCAATAGCACAGTTTAACCAGTGCGGTGCTGTAGAGCAAGAATGTACATCGGTGCTTATGCAGAAGACGAGTTAAGTAATGTTAAAGGGTACAAAATTAGGAATTAGTAGAGTTTGAGAGAAAGTTTAGACAAAACTTCAGAGAACTAAAACTTGACTTTTTTCCTAAATGAAAGAAAGATGGGAGCGCGGTGGGTTCAGTCACCGCGTAATTATTTAGATCGATTTAAAGCATCTTAACAGAATTAAATATGAAAAACAGAGTCAGTGTCGCTTTTAGTTAGGATTAAAACTGAACTTTCTGATATAAAATCAGCTAAAGTGTGAAGCTGACTTAAATATTAGTGAATGCAAAAATAAACAACTAAAACATACAATAATAATAACAACTCACATTTTCAGAACGAAACATTTATTTAAAAAAAAAAAAAAAAGCTGTAATTACTAATTAAAGCTGAAACGATTCTCTTTCATTCGTTAATAATCGTTCCGATAATCGCTGATTAATCGACTACTAAATTAAATCAAACGTCACAGTCGAACCTTCTACTGAAACCTCACAATATCCTCAAGAGTCTCTGCTTCATATCCCCACCTGATTCTCCAGCAAGTCACTCTACACATTAATGGGACCCCTGACAGCACAACCTCACCACACCAATTCTAAAATCCGGAGGAGGGGATGTTCACCACCTCGTCCACTGAAGAACAGATCGCACCGCCGCTATCGAAACACTGCGGCGTTTCCTCATCACAAACGGCGCGTGTTGCACTCGTCGCTCCACCCGACCGAATCTTGTTTGGGAAATGAATTACAGCAGGTTTAAGAAGAGCGACTGGGAGCGTAAAGGTGCAGGATTAAAGACGACTCACGCCGAGGAGACGTACGAGAGCCATAATAATACTACAGGTTTCTCAGCCACACGGGCTACCCAAACAGGTTTCTTCATCAAAAAACAGCAATTCTGAAAAGGGAATAAAGACATCATACAGAGACGGAGCCAGAAACAAGATTACAAACTTAAGGAAAAGAACAGTCGGGAGTGCGGAAGGGAAAAAAAAAACCAGGAGCAACTTATAGTTCGTAGGTAAAATAACATAGCGTCTGGCATGTGAAGAAAAAAAAAAAAGTCGTGAAACTGGCGGCTTGTCATGTTACTAAGCGGAACTTTCTTTAAGTCTACATGCTAGACTGCGACTGAGCCGCTAACATAGAAACAATGTTTAATAATTAATAGTTAAGAATTTTGCAGCAATTTTAACCATTCCATATTCTAGACTGGTAGAATAAACAGCACATTCATTCCATCCCCATGCGCTCTGTGTCATAGTCCACCTTTACCCATCAAAGTTGACCAGTCATCATAAAGCGCCGCCCAAAACTTAACGACTACGTCACCAAACGCATATCTTAAACATATGCTAATACGCCATCGTCGCTCATTTACGGACAGAAATGAGAGCGAGAGAGCGTTTAACTCGTTTCCCTGATGATCTTCACTGAAACGGTTTTACACAGCGTGCATTGTGCTGCTGCAATTTACACTTAATCTCGCAATTTTACTGCAACACAAAAGCTTCGCAACAGCCGATGCATTGTTACTGGTTTTTTTTCTAAAGATGCCTTAACGTCAGTTCAGAAAAACGCAGCCATGTTTTATGCACGTTCTCTCATTATCGTTTCTCGTGTCTATTCTACACACCAATCCTGACCCGAATCTCTTCTGTTAACCATCAAACTTTCCTTCTGAGGAACCAGGAAGGCATTTTTTTTGGCACAATCAATTGTTCTTAAAGTTAATGAGACCCCGTCAGAGCGATCACTCTTCTGTTCGAGCCGTCCAACCAAAACGAGACGAGGAACTGTACTTCAGGTAGCTGTGAGCGAAGCGAGCCGAGCCGGGGAGTCATTCTGCTCGACTGTTTGACAGACTCGATAATTAACGCCAAAGAACCGCTAATGCACTCGTCACCATTTTCTGTTCATGCTACAGGAGAAATGGTGGAATGGGGGGAGTTCTGACAGTAAAGATCTCCATCACCCTGTGAAAATGTTCTTGAACAATGAAAGACTGTGAAAAGTGAGAGCTTCAACGTTACACGGCGGATCGGGAAACTTCAGAGACGTTAAACCTGCAATGAAGACCTGCGCTCATAACGAGAACTTCACAATGCATTTAGGGTGAGAGGAGGCGGGGCTGATGTGGGCGGGGCCACAGGACGACTTCAGAAAAGACTGAGTGAACATAAACGGGGGTAAAGGCTTATGTGTGCAGCTCCTGAAGAGAACGTTTCTAGGTTCCACACAAAACCCTTAGAACTGAAAAAGAAAGCAAAACATAACAGAAAATATTACAAACAAAAAGTCAGTCAGACAGTAAAAACAGAAAGAATGAAAAAAGAAAGCAGGACAGAAATAAAGACAGAAAGTCAGACAGACAAAAAGAAAGTCAGATAGAAGAAAAAAAAAAACCCGACGAAGTCAGAAAGACCGACAGAAAGAACCAAAAATAGAAAGAAGTAAAGTGAAAACGCAGAAACAAAGAGAAGAGAAATAAAAAGAAAGAGTGTGTGTCAGCGATATGAAGCTAACAGGCGTAAAGACGATGGATCAGACTGAAAACTGAATGAGTCAGAGGTCAGCGTTCAGGTCTCTGGAGCGGAGCGTCTCCTCGGCGCTGATCGGGGTGGTGGTGGTGGGGGCGGGACAGACAGGAAGTGGAAGTGTGCTGTGAACTCTTTCCCCTCAGGAACCCTGTGGCGACGCCGTCTGCTGTGTTTGAGGGACTTTTTGTCCTTTAGAAGAACAGACGATTCTGTGATGGATCTCAAAGTGCTTCAGTTCTGAAAGTGGTCTCTGGGCTGCGCTCAGACCGCGCGGCGCTTACATCCAGATCCGATCTATTTAAAGGTCAGACTGCAGCCGAGGAATAAAGGCTGGAATCCAGACGTCAGAGTGAATGAATGAGAAACGCAGCCTTTCTTCATTAATGAACACTAATTACTCACCGGAGGTTCATACCGTCTCCTGTAGAACTCAACACCTTCCTCACATCTCAGCACTCAATCACTCGCTCATAAAATGGGGAAAATAGAAAAAAAAAAAAAAAAAGAAGAAGGATAGATGAAAAAAAAAAAGACAAAGAAAAAATTAAAAGGAAAAAGAGAAAAATAAGAAAGATACCAAAAGAAAAAAATAAGAAAGATAATCGAGAGTAAAAAACTGAAGGGAAGAAAAGAGAACAAAAAGAAATAAGTGAAAAGTGTAAAAAAGGAAGGCAAGAAAGAAAAACGAAAGAATGATTAACCAAAATAAAGTGTGGGGAAAAAAAAATAAAGAGTGAAAGAATGATTGAACGAGAGAGCAAAAGAAAAGAAGAGACAGAAATCAGAGGGAAAAAAAAAAGAGGAAAAAGGGTGACACAAAAAATAAAACAAGAAAGAAAGAGAAGAAAAAAAACCAAAGGGAAGAAGAAAAAAAAGAGAGTGAAATAGTAAAAGAAAATGTGAGAAATAGAAAAATAAGGAGGGAAAAGATGATAAAGAAAACAGAATACTAGTAAAAGTAAAAACGGAGAAAAAGGAAAAAAAGGTAAAGAAACAAAAAGAAGGGATAAATAAAGGAAAGACAGAACTATTAGTTACAGAAATAAATGAAAGTCTAGCTGTTAGCGGGACAGACTGCGGTCAAAGACATGAAAGACAGAAGGAGAGAAATATTCCAGGAGGTGTGTGAGACTCGGACAGACGAGATGATGTGGAACTTCACTGATGGTCCAATCACCACACAGTAAATCAGAAATACTGAAGAAAAACCTCATCAGCGCTTCAGAAACCTAATCTCACATCCCACTACTGAACAAGTCAGAAGTTTATATACGCTGAAATTGTTGTGGGACAAATTTAGCCATTTATTTAGAGAGACAGAAAATCCGCCGGTACGTCCAGTTGGTTTTACCCAAAAACGCCAGATGACGTTAATGTGACAAACAAATGTAAGAGTCCAAAACCTGTAATGAAGAAAAATCCAACCTGGAGCTTCAGACCTGAACTCAAAACTCAACATCTGTTCACGCGCTCATTACAGGAGAACCGCCTGACCAATCAGAAAGCTTTAAACGAGTGTTTGTCAGGTGTGTCTTTAGATGCTACAGACAGATTGTGTGGGAGGAGTTTACGGCTGTTGTAGGATTCAGCCATATGTAAGGATTAATGTGCAATGACTTGTTGAGTTTTTTATGTTATTGGCATTTTTTTTATAAATTTCTGTTTTATAAATGCGTTTACCACCAGGGGGCGCTGATCTAAACCGTTACAGCACAACATCAAGTCGAGTTTTCTAACTATACATTCAAGTATTTGGTGTCAAAATGCAAAAAAAAGCCTACCAGTGAAAACGGCATATTGTTCGAGTCGGAAACCTGATCAAAAACACACATTAATTATTAAAGTTTAATATTATAATAAACGAATAAAGCTATATCTTATCTCATCCTATCCTCTCTTCACTGATTCGCTGGATGAGAACAGAAAAGCTGAGCAGAAATCTGTTAACACAGTTTCATCATAAGTCTCCAGGCGATACTTACAGAACAAAAAAAATAAAAACGCGGTTTTACAAAAAATTTGACCAAAAAAAAAGAAAACTGAGGGAAAATAACGTCACAGCAACGTGTTGAATTCATCGTTGGCCGAGGAATCCGAGGGAAACACTTTGTTTTTCCAGAATTTACAGGTCAAAGGTTATGACCATAAACCTGCGTTAAACATTGAACTGTTTACAGTTCAAACTGTCTGTCTGCCAAATTTCACAACTTTCCTACGTTTAGTATTGACTTTTATAGGAGACTTCATAACGCTGTAATAACCGATGCACAGAGCAGTGTGTGTGTGTGTGTGTGTGTGTGTGAGACTCACGCTGTTGTGTTGTTTCAGGAACTGGGCGGCGTTCTCCTCAGCGTTACCCCCGATCTCCCCGATCAGGATGATCCCCTCGGTTTTGGGGTCCTGCAGAAAAACCTCCAGACAGTCGATAAAGTCTGTGCCGTTAAACGGATCACCACCGATTCCTGAAACGCAACAGACACCAGTTAAAAAAACAACAACAGGAAGTGTGAAGTAATGCATTGTCACAGTGTGTGTGTGTGTGTGTGGGGGGGGGGTTGCTGCGTACCGACACACAGAGACTGGCCCAGTCCCACCTGAGTCGTCTGGTGCACGGCTTCGTACGTCAACGTCCCGGACCTGGAGACGATACCTGAACAAACCAGGAAGAAAAACAAACATTTATTTATTATGTATTAATTGAACAATGAAACAAACACAATAATAAATGTTTCAAAAACCGAATTCATTAGGAGTCCTTATTAATCTTTACAAATAAACAACCGTCTCTTTACTTTTACACAGAGGAACAGAGAGAGAGAGACACACAGAGACAAAAAGAAAAATAGAGACACAGACATTGAGACAGACAGAGAGAGACACAGACAGAAAAACAGAGACCAAGAATGACAGATAGAAAGAGACAGAAAGAGAAAGAGACAAATAGAGCGAGACAGACAAAAAGAAAAAGAGAGAAAGAGAAGAAGAGAGAGAGCGAGAGAGAGAGACAGACAGACAGATCATTGATCTCAGCTCACACAGACGGTTTGTGGTGTTAGACTCACCGATTCTTCCTTTCTTGTGAATGTGTCCAGGCATAATCCCGATCTTACACTCGCCGGGCTGAGGACAGAGACAAGAAGACAAATGTCATTGTGTGGAGGTATAAAGATAGACGCGGGGCGAGACACGCCAGACCCCGACGCGGGGCGAGACACGTCAGTTCTATATTAATTCTGTGTTAGTGAGAATAAATCAGTCTTTAATGTATCAGTCGTTTAGGTGCAGGTGATTATTTTGTCCACCGGGCAGCGCTGTAGCTCTTACGTTGATGACTCCGGGGCAGTTGGGGCCGATGAGGCGGGTGACGCTCTGGCGGAGGAGTCTGTGTTTAACCCGCACCATGTCCTGCTGCGGGATTCCCTCTGTGATACACACTGCCAGCGGAACCTCTGCGTCGATGGCCTCGATGATGGCGGCCGCCGCGAACGGAGGAGGGACATAGATCATCGTGGCGTCAGCGCCTGTTTCCTGTTTCGCCTGGAAACAACAAACAGAACAAAGCAAGTGAATACACACACACACACACACACACACACACACACACACACACACACACACACACACACACACACACACACACTAGTCATGGTTACCTCCTTTACAGAGTTGAACACTGGCAGTCCCAGGTGAGTTTTCCCGCCTTTTCCAGGTGACACACCACCGACTAACCTGGAGCCATAATCCAGAGCCTGCTGACTGTGAAAGGTTCCCTGAAAACAGAACAGGAAACGCGGCACTCAGCGCTAACAGGAACAGGAAACGCGGCACTCAGCGCTAACAGGAACAGGAAACGCGGCACTCAGCGCTAACAGGAACAGGAAACGCGGCACTCAGCGCTAACAGGAACAGGAAACACTGCACTCAGCGCTAACAGGAACAGGAAACACTACACTGCACTCAGCGCTAACAGGAACAGGAAAACGCGGCACCACTCAGCGCTAACAGAAACAGGAAACACGGCACTCAGCACTAACAGGAACAGGAAACACTGCACTCAGCACTAACAGGAACAGGAAACACTGCACTCAGCACTAACAGGAACAGGAAACGCGGCACTCAGCGCTAACAGGAAACACGGCACTCTCAGCACTAACAGGAACAGGGAAACACTGCACTCAGCACTCAAACAGGAACAGGAAACACTGCACTCAGCACTAACAGGAACAGGAAAACACTGCACTCAGCACTCACTAACAGGAACAGGAAACGCGGCACTCAGCGCTAACAGAAACAGCGGCACTCAGCGCTAACAGGAACAGGAAAACACGGCACTCAGCGCTAACAGAAACAGGAAACACTGCACTCAGCACTAACAGGAACACAGGAAAAACACTGCACTCAGCGCTAACAGGAACAGGAAACACTGCACTCAGCGCTAACAGGAACAGGAACAGGCTAACAGGAACACGGCACTCAGCGCTAACAGAAACAGGAAACGCGGCACTCAGCACTAACAGGAACAGGAAACGCGGCACTCAGCGTTAACAGAAGAAACAGGAAACGCGGCACTCAGCGCTAACAGGAAACAGCACTCAGCGCTAACAGAAACAGGAAACGCGGCACTCAGCGCTAACAGGAACAGGAAAACACTGCACTCAGCGCTAACAGGAACAGGAAAACGCGGCCACACGGAAGGCACTCAGCGCTAACAGGAACAGGAAACGCGGCACTCAGCGCTAACAGAAACAGGAAACGCGGCACTCAGCGCTAACAACAGAAACAGGGAAAACGCGGCACTCAGCGCTAACAGAAACAGGAAACACGGCACTCAGCACTAACAGGAACAGGAAACACTGCACTCAGCGCTAACAGGAACAGGAAACACTGCACTCAGCGCTAACAGAACAAAGCAAGTGAACACACCACACACACATGTCACCCGCCTCAACGCTAACAGAAACAGGAAACGCGGCACAGGGGGCACTCAGCGCTAACAGGAACAGGAAACGCGGCACTCAGCGCTAACAGGAAACCGGAGGAACAGGAAACGCGGCACTCACCCAGCGCTAACAGGCTAAAAACAGGAAAACGCGGCACCCAGCGCTAACAGGAACAGGAAACAGGCGCTAACACAGGGAACTCACGCTAACAACAGGAAACACTGCACTCAGCACTAACAGGAACAGGAAAACACTGCACTCAGCACTAACAGGAACAGGAAAGGAAACGCGGCACTCAGCGCTAACAGAAACAGGAAACACGGCACTCAGCAGCACTAACAGGAACAGGAAACACTGCACTCAGCACTAACAGGAAACAGGAAACACTGCACTCAGCACTAACAAAACAGGAAACAGGAACGGCACTCAGCGCACTAAACAGGAACAGGAAACACGGCACTCACACTGCACTCAGCACTAACAGGAACAGGAAACGCGGCACTCAGCACTACGCTAACAGAAACAGGAAACACGGCACTCAGCGCTAAACAGGAAACAGGAAACACGGCACTCAGCGCTAACAGGAAAACAGGAACAGGACAAAACACTGCAGCCTAACAGGAAACACTAACAGGAAACAGGAACAGAAACCACTAACAGGAAAACAGGAAAACACTGCACTCAGCGCTAACAGGAACAGGAACAGGAAACACTGCACTCAGCGCTAACAGGAACAGGAAACACGGCACTCAGCGCTAACAGAAACAGGAAACGCGGCACTCAGCACTACTCAACAACAGGAAAACAGGAAACACGGCACTCAGCAGGTAACAGAACAACACTAACAGAAACAGGAAACGCGGCACTCAGCGCTAACAGGAACAGGAAAAACACTAAACAGGACAGGAAAAACCCGGCACTCAGCGCTAACAGAAACAGGAAACGCGGCACACTCAGCGCTAACAGGAACAGGAAACACGGCACTCAGCGCTAACAGGAACAGGAAACGCAGGAACAGGAAAACGCGCACTCAGCGCTAACAGGAAACAGGAAACGCGGCACTCAGCGCTAACAGAAACAGGAAACGCGGCACTCACTCAGCGCTAACAGAAACAGGGAACGCGGCACTCAGCGCTAACAGAAAACAGGAAACACGGCACTCAGCACTAACAGGAACAGGAAACACTGCACTCAGCGCTAAACAGGAACAGGAAAAACCTGCACTGCACTCAGCGCTAACAACAGAACAAAGCAAGTGAACACACACACACACATGTCACCCCCGCCTCAACGCTAACAGAAACAGGAAACGCGGCACTCAGCGCTAACAGGAACAGGAAACGCGGCACTCAGCGCTAACAGGAACAGGAAACGCGGCACCCAGCGCTAACAGGAACAGGAACAGGAAACGCGGCACCCAGCGCTAACAGGAACAGGAAAACGCGGCACTCCAGCGCTAACAGGAAACAGGAAACGCGGCACTCAGCGCTAACAGAAACAGGAAACGGCAACTCAGCGGAAACAGGAAACGCGGCACTCAGCGCTAACAGAAACAGGAAACGCGGCACTCGCACTCCGCGCTAACAGAATAAAAACAGGAAACGCGGCACTCAGCGCTAACAGAAAAAGGAAACGCGGGGTCAGCGAAACAGAAACAGGAAACGCGGTACTCAGCGCTAACAGGAACAGGAAACGCGGCACTCAGCGTTAACAGGAACAGGAAACGCGGCACTCAGCGCTAACAGGAACAGGAAACACTGCACTCAGCGCTAACAGAAATAGAGCGAAGCAATAGGAAACGCGGCAACTCAGCGCTAACAGAAATAGGAAACGCGGCACTCAGCGCTAACAGAAACAGGAAACGCGGCACTCAGCGCTAACAGAAATAGGAAACGCGGCACTCAGCGCTAACAGCTCAAACAGGAAACAGGAAACACTGCACTCAGTGCTAACAGAAACAAAGCAAGTGAACCACACACACACACGTCACCCGCCTCAACGCTAACAGAAAAGAAACAGGAAACGCGGCACTCAGCGCTAACAGAAACAGAAACAGGAAACGCGGCACTCAGCGCTAACAGAACAGAAACAGGAAACGCGGCACTCAGCGCTAACAGGAAACGCGGCACTCAGCGCTAACAGAAACAGGAAAACGCGGCACTCAGCGCTAACAGAAAACAGGGGGAAACGCGGCACTCAGCGCTAACAGAAACAGGAAACGCGGCAACTCAGCGCTAACAGAAACAGGAACGCGGCACTCAGCGCTAACAGGAAACAGGAAACGCGGCACTCAGCGCTAACAGAAACAGGAAACGCGGCACTCAGCGCTAACAGGAAACAGGAAACGCGGGTACTCAGCGCTAACAGGAACAGGAAACGCGGCACTCAGCGCTAACAGGAACAGGAAACGCGGCACTCAGCGCTAACAGGAACAGGAAACGCGGCACTCAGCGCTAACAGGAACAGGAAACGCGGCACTCAGCGCTAAAAATGAGAGACAGATAGGAGAGAGCCAGAAGACAGGAAGTGAGACAGATAAAGACAGGAGAGAGAGAGAGACAGAAAGAAAGACAGACAGAGAGTAAGGAGAGACAGAGAGAGACAGACAGAGAGACAGGATGTGAGTGAGAGGAGAGACAGACAGAGAGTGACAGACAGACAGAGAGAAGAGAGTGAGAGACAGGACAGAGAGTGAGAGACAGGCAGAGAGGCAGAGAGACAGGCAGCGAGAGAGAGACAGGCAGAGAGACAGAGAGACAGCAGAGAGACAGACAGCAGAGAGACAGAGCAGAGAGACAGACAGAGAGACAGACAGAGAGACAGACAGAGAGACAGACAGAGAGACAGACAGAGAGACAGACAGAGAGACAGACAGAGAGAGACAGACAGAGAGAGACAGACAGAGAGATGAGGAGTTGTTAGTATTTGAGTGTGTTGATATTCTGGAGCTCTGCAGCGCCGCCTGCTGGTGGTGGTTTGAGTTTTTTACCTTCGCCGTCAGATTCATTAATTGTTATTTTTTTATTTTTAATAAACCTCACAGATTTAATAAACCCCTATTCTCTTTATCATCAGTGTGGTGTGTGTGTGTGTGTGTGTGTGTGTGTGTGTGTGTGTGAGAGAGAACCTGTTTTCCTGTGAAACCCTGACAGATGACTTTAGTGTCCTTGTCGACGTACAGACTCTTCCGTGTGGCGGTGTTTTGTGTAACAGCGCCGAACTCCCAGCTGCTGCTGCACTGCACACACACACACACACACACACACACACACACACACTCCATCTGATCAGCTGTTACATAAAGAAATCCTAAGCTAAAAATATTTTTTTAAAGAAATTTTAAACAAACAAAAAAAACCCAGAAATAAACACAATAATCCAATAAACAGATTAACATAAATTAAAGACAGATTATTAATTAACCTGTTAAATATTCATAGATTTCTGGTTGATCTGATTGGTTAAATTTACTGATTCAAATGTATTCATTAATAAACTAAATTAAAATAACTAAATAAACAATCCTAACAAATGTATAACTATTACATTTATACAGGTATAAATAATATAATAATAAACACTAAAATAATAATTATACATTTAAAGTTTATTTTCATTTAATATTTTAAACAAATCTTTATTTCGGTCCAAAGTCCAAAGTCTCATAAAAAGTTTAATTATTTATGTAAAACTTAATTTATAAACAATTATTTAATTATTTACTGTTTTATAATAAACATAATTAACTATTTATTTTAATTAACTCTTATTTATTTATTTATTTATTTATTTATTAAATCACGCTGATTCTGCGCTGGAACAGAAATGGGCTCGAGCTCAAATCACTGCCCGCTCCCTTCACTAGATCACGTGACTGATCGAGTAATACATACTAGATAGTGTGATGCACACTATCTAGTGCCCTTGATTAAAAACAACAAGTCGACTCGGAATTCTGCACCTCAAGATAGCAAAAAAATATACAGAAAACCGATAGCTAGAAAAAGAGTTCGCTAATTAATGAGCAACAAAAACTGATTTAAAATATTAATTTAATTCTACGGTGTAAAACTGAACATTTATAAACGCCTTAAATGCGAAAAAAGTAAAAGAGAAAAAAACGGAGCAGGAAAAAGGTGAAAGTTCACCGTGGCCTGAGACGCGCTTAGCCAGTTAGCAGGTCAAGCTAACAGAAGTTCATGCTAATAATTAATAGAACAAAATGGCGGCGGTTTAAAACTAAAATATTAAATAGTGTAAAAGCCAAGAAACGTTAAGAAAAAGAAACATGTTATAAACAACATACAGTTATAAACTTACAGAGGAGCCGCGCGAGCAGTCTGCAGTGAGACATCCTGGGTCACTCAGCAATGACACACACACTCGCACGAGCGTCTTCTCATGTGCCTGGCCCGTCTGATGTTTCGTTTCCCACCTGTTTTCCGTCAGGGTTGCCAGTCGCATTTCTTTCACTCGGATTTTTTAAACGACCGGTTTTTCTTATTGCGATTGTATCGCGTTTTACAGTAAAATCTGTTTATTTCATCAGTTTTATTGTGTTTGTGTTAAATAATAGAAATTATTCAAACCACACAGTGAAATAAACAACTATAAAACACAAAAAACACACCTAATCACGTGATTTTAATTACAGCAGCATTTATATGTCATTAATTCATCATTCAAATAACAGCAAATAAATAAAAAAACCCTTAATATAATCAGAAGTTTAGATTTATAAAGCAGTTAATCATCAATAATAATAATAGTAATCAAAATAATAATAATAGTAATAATAACAATATTAATAATAATAATAATAACAATATTATAAATAATGATAACAATGATAATAATAATAAGTAACACAGGTCCAATCATTGCTGAGCTGCTCCGATACTTTCAGCCAATCCCAGAGGGAAGATCAGGTTTTGTACCATAACGGGTGTTAAATAAAGAACTAACCTACCGCATTTACAGGTGTGTCTGATGTTCGCATTTATTTTCTTTATTAAAATATTTTTTTTATGTTTGGTGTGAAAGCAAATACATTTAAACACAGGCTATTGAAACAGGAGCTCCGACGAACACCCAAAAAACCAAATGGATTGTGGGTAATGAAGTCCATTTACGATTAAACTGATTTTCTGCTAAATTTATTAATAAAAACGTTTAAAAATCTGGGGTTTTTTTTGTTTTTTATAAGTGTTTTATTGAAATTTAGTTCAAATTTTGTTGTAACTCGAATAAATTTAATGAAACAAAAGGCAAATAAAATGTATTAGTATTTTTTCGGGAATTTAGTAGTTTGTCCCCCATTAGAAGAGTAAATGCTGTTAGAGGATAAAATATTTTAATGTACTTGATTTGTTAAAATTAGAATAAGAATATTAAATGTAATAAATGACTATAATATCGAGTTTATTTCATTGTTTATGAATTTAATTCAATTGTCAATAAATAAAATATGTAGACAAAATTAAATACGTTCATAAAAATATTTTGTATTTATTGTGTAAGTTAAAATATTAAATGTTTTTCCTACAAACATCAAAACAAACGCATGAATTATACGTACTTGGCAACCATACCGGAAAATCTAAACCAATTAGAATCGACCAGCTCTGTGGGTGCTGATTGGTTGCCTCGCGTCATTCACAGCCTTCATTCTTAACCTACGTTTACGCTCGTGCACTGCGTCCACGAGATACATGCTACGTAAACGGCGTATGCAGCGTGACGGAAGCGACGTCATGACGTCATAAGTGACAGGAAGCGTCTCGCTGAGGTGTGAGTTTGAAAGTGGACGTACGGAAAGTCGTTGAAGATGGTGTTAGAAACGATTTCTAAGATTATTAAAATACAACTTCCAGCGTATCTGAAGAAACTACCGCTTCCGGAAACCATCGGGGGGTTCGCGCGCCTCACAGGTGAACATTAGCGCACAGCATCAGGGCTTGTTTTCATTCTACAAAAACTTTCAGCTCCATTTTTTACCTTTAACTCGAAACCAACAACAGAAAATAAAGCGTTTATTTTTCTCTCTTTTTGCATGGATTTTATTACAAACAGTGAAATCGAGATTATTTCGTTTGTTTGCTCAAAAGGAAACTAAACGTGTCCGAGCTAAAATATGCAAATGAGGCGCTGTAACTCATTAAATATGCAGGTACAGATTTGCATATTTCTCCGGAACTTGATTTCTCTTTTCATTTTTGTTTAATTGTTTTTTATTTCATTTTATTTTTATCTAATTGTGTTGTTTTATTTCTTGTACAAAAAAAACTGAACCATATTCAGAGCGCGATATGAATCAGTTTAGAATATGCAAATTAGGAGTAGTTTACTGAAGAGTGGGCGGGGCTTGTTAAGATATTTCCGAGGTAATGTGATTATAGAGAAGTCCTTTGATGTGTGTGTGTGTGTGTGTTTGTGTGTGTGTTCAGTGTCAGAGTGGCTCCGTCTCCTCCCCCTGCTGGGGATCCTGGCTCTGCTCGGTTACCTGACCATCAGGCCGTTCCTGCCCCAGAGGAAGAAGCAGCGCGATTGCCTCATCAACCTGAAGATCCAGAAGGAGAATCCAAAAGTGGTGAATGAGATCGACATCGAGGACCTGCGGAGCACCAACGTCTGTTACTGCCGCTGCTGGAGATCCAAAACGGTGAGTAGAACCTTCATCAGAGGAGCACACGAGGAGACCAGAGAGTAAAATCCACATTTAACTCATTTATACAGTGAAAAACATCTTCAGTTCTTTGATTAAAGATAATTATTATTATTATTTTAAACAACCTGTGATGATTTTATTGTTTAGGACACCAAAACACTGAGTTACAGAACGGGTTTAACTGCACTGTGTTTATCAGTGAGAGGCAGCTGTTCAGTCTTTAGTACGTGAGGATGAGGATGAGGATGAGGAACGGCGCTAGTAGCTGCTGGAAAGAACACAATGAACTGCACTGTATCACGGATAGATTGTAATAATTTATTGTGAACTTTGATTAAATTAAAAATATTACAATATTTAATTAAATTTAAAAAAATATATATAAAATCCGCCAGTCGTGTCGTCCGATGCACTTATTTCCGGTCTGACGTTATCAGAAGAAGATCAATTGGGCAGAAAATCCCTGTAAATCCCAATCTGGCAACCCTGCGGCAGTCACTTGCTCTCAGAAACAGATGATTCTCGAATAAATTATTACAACAAAACAATCAGTCTGATTTATCAGATCTATTTATCGGATTACATTCACTTATCAAAGCAATAAAATGACCTTAATTTCTTCCCTAACACTGATTAACGATCTGTCCGGTAAAATATCCCGCATCCCTGATGATGATGATGATGATGATGATGATGATGATGGGTTTACACACTGCGACACTGCATTTCTTCATAAACAGTTTTGTTTTTTATCAGCAGCTTGAATTTTTCATTAAATTATTCTGAACTACTTTTTTCTGGGTTGTTTTCCAGTTTCCTGTTTGTGATAAATCGCACATTAAGCACAACGAGCTGACGGGAGACAACGTCGGGCCGCTGATCCTGAAGAAGAAAATCCTATAATCTCTAGAATTTTACTGAAAATAGAACTTTTTCTGTCTTTTAAATTGTTTTGTGTTTAACTTTGTAGAACCGGTTGTGGTGTGTGTGTGTGTGTGTGTGTGTGTGTGTGTGTGTGTGTGTGTGTGTGTGAGAATAAGTAGTGCTTCAAGTTCATCGTGTTCCGCTGCCATGTGTTTTAGTTCTTTCTAACTTCCTGAAACAGTTTTGTTGTTGTTTGTGTGTAACAGACTGGACCACTTTTAGTTCCAACACGTCGCCATGGAAACGGAGCCGATCGTCAGGACGCACGGGGTTAAACTCACAACCTGCAGTTAAAAAATTAAATAAACCAAAACACTTCAAAAATAATCCAATAAAAAAAAAATGAAAAAATGAGTGTTACGTCCACTAAGGTGTTTTTTTGTAACTGTAATGCAGCGCACACACACACACACACTGCTCATGATAGAAATGTTACTATTAATAAATCTATTCAAATATTATTTCTATGTCCTAACTTGATGTTAGACACTTTCCAAAATTATTGGCACCCTCTGTGTAACATGACGATTAGATTACAGATGGGGGGGGGGGGGGTGCAGTGATTAAGGTGTTGGACTGATAAGTGGAAGATCGAGGGTCGATTCCCAGCACCACCAAATTACCACTGCTGGGCCTCTGAGCAACGCCCCTAACCCCCAATTCATCAGTTGTATAAATGTAAGTCGCTCTGGATAAGGATGTTTGCCAAATACTGTAAGTGTGTGTGTGTGTGTGCGCTTTTCTTCAGTTTGTTTCCTTTCTATGTCTTTTTCATTCAGTCTCTCTCATCTTTTTTTCTCTGTTTCCTGTTTCTCACTCCTCTAGTAATGTTCATGTTCTTCCTCTTCATGTTCAAAAAAAGGGGAAACAGCGCCCTGTAGTGGTGATACAGGTGAAGTTCAGCTCTTCATTTGAATCTGATTTACATTCTGTGATAACGTTAAAGAACAAAGAGGTTTATGTCTCTGTACTGCACCGACACCAGAGTTTACGCAATATAAAACACACACACACACACACATCTTTCCATAATGTTGTTTACAAGTCCATTATTTCTCTCTGCATTAGTGTGCGTAAGTCCCAAATGATTCTCTGTTGGACATTCAGGGATAAAAAACAAAGCCTTTGTGTAATTTTAATTCAGGGCAGCTGGACATGGAGTGTGGGGACACCGATTCTTTTCATATCTTATATATATTATAATATTATTTAAATGAGGAAAAGTAAAGGAAATAACATTTAATATCTAACTGAATATCCCTCACCTGTAGTAAGTGCATAAAGTCCGTCCTGCTGTCACTTTTGGGCCCCTGAGCAAGGCCCTTAACTCTCAACTGCTCGTTTGTATAAAATAAGGAACTCAGTGTTAATTACTCTGGATGAAGGCATCACTTTGCCAAATACCAGAAATGGAAATGTGAATAAATTTGGGTTTAGATCACAGTCGACTCTTATAAATATGAGGCTCAGAACTCGAACCAGGAAGAGACTTTCACATCATCACATTATTTATACTTTTAATCTAATATAAAACATCTGGCAACAAAAAAACACCTGTTAGCCACATGGACCAGTTAATATTTTTGATCTTAGAAAAAACAGTGAGTTTAAATAAACGCTGCAGTGTTTTTATCTGTTAAAATAGATTTCATATCAGGAAATGCTTTAATGTTTTATTTTACATTTTAATCTTAAACCTGAATATTTTTAGTAAAATGCATTTTATCTTGTTTTTGCTTCCACCTTGTGGCCAGATTCTGTATTACACATAATATGCAGGTTTTCATGTTCTAAAACTGACAATTTTCCAGAAAAGCTTGACGGACACCCTTATGGCCAGGAGGGGGCAGTGACGGCTGACCCTTTAGCTACGCCTCTGTATCAAACTGTATCAAACTAATATTGTTTTTTTATTATGTAAAATAAGCAGACACAGAATAATGCATTTTAAAGAAGAAGAATATCAAAAGTGACATTAATTTAGCTCAGCTCAATGTTGCTAATCAGGAATAAACTGAAGCCTGAAATAAACATCTAGAAAAATTTTTACACACTGAGAATTTCTACCAAATAAAAAACATCTTTATCATTTAAAGTAAACGAATGTAAACGTATTAAACGAGATGATTCTCTTCTTCTCCTCTTGATCCTGCTTTATTCTAAGGTTTCCTTCCTGTGACACACAGCAGAATAGAATCAGAATCAGTTTTAATAAATTTCACATCATGATCATTAAATCAGTTTAATTCGGATGTTCACCTTTTTCTCTGTCTCTGTTTGCTGAGCTGTAAACGTCACCTGGGTGAAAGTCGAGTTCTCCAGTTCCTCAGGACAAAAATGATCCGATTCATTTAAACAATCCCATAAACTCAGTACTAAACACCGGAACAGAAATAACGAATGGATTCTTACCTTATTGTTTCTTCTTTCCAGACAAACCCACCCGAGTGCTGATGTCATTAAAAGCAGGAAAACTCCGGCTGATATCAGGACACGAAGCAGGGAACCAGAACCAACACTTTCACCTGGAAAAAATGATAATAGATGAATAAATGTGACTGTTTACACCTTTAATCACAATAAACCATATTTACAATACCACCACCCCCCGAAATCAGTGAAATCCGAATCCTCCATGTAATTATTACTGTATAGTCAATATCCACCAATCAGATCATTCATTACTCTATTTAAAGAGAGTACCTGGGCTGTAGGAACACAGCTGTGTGATGTTGACAGCTGTGTTTTTCGAGCTCACAGGGTTGTGAGACACACAGCTGTAGGTGCTGGAGTCGTTCTGTGTGAGATGGAGATGAAGTGTGAGATTAGGATGAACACTGAGATTGGTGTTATTAGTGTTGGAGATCCTCTCAGTCTTTCTGTACCAGGATAACATCACATCATCTCCGTTCTCCACAGAGCACCAGAGGACACACGACTCTGTGGATGAAAGGCTTCGTTGTCCTTCTAGTGTTTTTATCACCGGAGCTGAAACTGGAGCTGAGAGACAGAAAGACAGATTCTAAACTGGAGTCGGGATAATCAGAGGAAACTGGTTAATGAACTGAGTAAATCTTCTCTATTAAAGGAAAATTAACGTTATTTCATCTGCTCATGTTTCCTCATGACTGAGCTCCAATAAAAAATAAGAAAAAATATGAATAAAGAAAGAATACAATATATAACTATAAATACAGTAACGAGTGCAAGTGTGCATGTAGGTGGGGGTGGGGTGGGGTAGTGCAAACAGCAGATTTATAAGTTATATAAAAATATAAAAAAAGAATGCAACAGAAAGCCAATCAGCGATTTGCATACAGGCGAATGTCCCACCCACGACGATGCTAGTTCAGTTTGTAGACTCAGAATTTTTGCGTTTTTATTAATGTTTATTAAATTTACAGCAGTGGCGTTCAGTCAATAGAAGGCGCTGTGGTGCCGCCAGAGAGAAAAAAAAAAAAACTTCCCATGTTAAAAATAAGTTACAGTTATACAAAAATGAAGAACATAATAAAAGTATTTATTCGTACTATTTCTCTGTTAAACATATGAATTATTAAAAAAATCCAAACTGTGTTGTGTTCATATGTGTGTATGTTGGGGGAATGTGTGTATGTAGCTATGTAAACTTTTAAAAAGCATGTGATTTCAGAATGATCTCTAATTGGCTTGTTTCAAATTCCTGTAAGTGAAATTTCTCTAATGTCTTTTATTGTTTTCTCTTTGTCTCCCTCTAGTGGACATCATTAACATTACAGCCTTCATGTCTGAATCTGATTGATATAAATGGGCGGAAACACACCTAATAATCTGGCAACACTGGGCGGAAACACACCCAATCTGGCAACACTGGGCGGAAACACACCCAATCTGGCAACACAGGGCAGAAACACACCCAATCTGGCAACACTGCGTGGAAAAACACACCTAATCTGGGCGGAAACACACCCAATTTTTTGGCAACACTGGGTGGAAAACAACCCAATCTGGCAACACCGCGCGGGAAACACACCTAATTTGGCAACCAACACCGCGCGGAAACACACCCAATCTGGCAACACTGGGCGCGGAAACACACCCAATCTGGCAACATCGCGTGGAAACACACCTAATTTGGCAACACCGTGTGGAAACACAACCTGATTTGGCAACACAGGGCGGAAACACACCCAATCTGGCAACACAGGGCGGAAACACACCCAATCTGGCAACACAGGGCAGAAACACACCCAATCTGGCAACACAGGGCGGAAACACACCTAATCTGTCTGGGCGGAAGCACACCTAATTTGGCAACACTGGGTGGAAACAACCCAATCTGGCAATACCATACCGCGCGGAAAACACACCTAATTTGGCAACACTGGGCGGAAACACACCAATCAATCTGGCAACACTGGGCGGAACACACCCAATCTGGAAACACTGGACGGGAACCTGTGCAATCTGGCAACTTTTGGCTGCAGTCATCTGCACTTAGAAAGCAGGTGAATCTCGGATAAATCAGACTGATTGATTGATTTACCAGTTTGCTGTACTTTATCAGATTTCACTAAATATGACATCATTTTCACTCATATGGACTGATAACTAATCTGTCCGATAAATATTTACACATCAGTCATTTCAACACCGATCACAAAAACAGTTGGGATCAAAAGCCACCAATTCATTTCTTTCAAGCATGTTAGTCTTTATTAGTTATCATGTTTTTATTAATTTATCAGTGTTGAAGCTCTGATTGAACTTTTCGTCTTTTACTCACCATAAACTCTGACACTGAAAGTCTTTGCTGAGAGAATGTTTAGTGAGAACCTGAACTAAATAAAGTCCAGAATCGTTTCTGTTGATGTTCCTGATGGTTAAATCTCCACTGGTTCTGTTCAGCTGCAGACGCTCTTTAAATCTCTCACTGATTTCTGTAACAGTTTCTCCTTTAAACATCTGACTAAACAAGATCTTTTCTTCTGCTTTCTCAGGTCCATAGAACCACAGAACTCTCTGAATTCCAGTTATTCCAGTATGGAGCGTGATAGTGGTTCTTTCCACTTCCTGCAGTCTGACCATCTCGTCTCCAGCGTCACACAGTAAACCTGCAGCACATCTTCAGCGTCATCATTTCCCTCATAAACTCCAGCGTCTACAGATGTGTGATTGTGAAGTAAAGACACAGACTTACAGCGCAGCAGCAGAAGAAGAGACCTGAAAGTCCAGATTCCTGATGAAACCTTCAGCGGCATGTTTCTGTTTCTCCTGGACGTCGGGTTCGGTGAAGAGCGACTGGTTGAATGCAGTTCTAAACTTGGGTTTGTGTGTAAACTGTTGTGTGTTTATTGTGCAGTTCAGTCGTCCATCACCACTTCCTCTTTACTGCGTGAGAGAGACGGGAGAGCTGAACACCGAGAACCCAACCACAAACCTCTGCACTAACTGGGACAAACGACAGCTGAATGCTTTATGTGTGTATTTGAAGGTTCTGCATGAAAAAACACGATTAAATATACTAAAGTAAAAGTACAACTCGAACCACAAGTACCAACAGCACGAGATCAGACATTTTAACGAGATCAGACATTTTAACGAGATCAGACATTTTAATAGCTATAAAATCTGATGTACAGAATGTAAACATCTCAGTGCTTTAAATAAATCAAAAAAACATTTATGAGTCTCTACACAGCGGAGAGGAATCTAACCCAAACACAGAAACACACACACATTCCACACAAAAATACATTTCCACTGTCACACTGTGACTGAGACACAGAGGAGATACAGGAGAGTCTGAGACACAGAAGAGATACAGGAGAGTCTAAGACACAGAAGAGATACAGAAGAGTCTAAGACACAGAAGAGATACAGGAGAGTCGGAGACACAGAAGAGATACGGAAGCGACTGGGACACAGAAAAGATAAAGGAGATTTTGGGACACAGAAAGATGCATGCGAGTATGAGACACAGAAGAGATACAAAAGAGTCTCAGACACAGAAGAGATACAGGAGAGTCTAAGACACAGAAGAGATACAGAAGAGTCTAAGACACAGATGAGATACAGGAGAGTCTGAGACACAGAAGAGATACGGGGGAGAGCCGGATACACAAAAGAGATACAGGAGAATCTGAGACACAGAAGAGACATAGGAGAGTCTGAGGTACAGAAGAGTTACAGGGGAGTCTAAACACAGAAGAGATAAAGAAGAGTCTGAGACACAGAATAGATACAGGAGAGTCTGAAACACAGAAGAGATACAAGAGAGTCTGAGTCACAGAAAAGATACGGGAGAGTTTGAGACACCAATGAGATACAGGAGAGTCTGAAACAAAGAAGGGATACAGGAGAGTCTGAAGAATCTAACCCAAACACAGAAAACACAGACATATTCCACACAAAAAACATTTCCACTGTCACACTGTGGACTGAGACACAGAAGAGATACAGGAGAGTCTGAGACACAGAAGAGATACAGGAGAGTCTGAGACACAGAAGAGATACAGGAGCGTCTGAGACACAGAAGAGATAAAGGAGAGCCTAAGACACATAAAAGATACAGAACAGTCTAAGACACAGAAGAGACACAGGAAAGTCTGAGACACAGAAGAGATACAAAAGAGTCTCAGACACAGAAGAGATACATGAGAGTCTAAGACACAGAAGAGATGCACAAGAGTCTAAGACACAGATGAGATACAGGAGAGTCTGAGACACAGAAGAGATACGGGAGAGCCTGAGACAAAAAAGAGATACAGGGGAGTCTAAAACACAGAAGAGACATAGAAGTGTCTGAGACACAGAAGAGACATATGAGAGTCTGAGGCACAAAGAGTTAGTTTGACTTGATCAAAAGAAGATTAAATGAGAAGGAACCCACCCAAATCTGGCAACAATGGGTGAGAATCCACTCAATCTGGCAACACACTCGGGGTAAACACAGGCAATCTGGCAACACTGGTCAGGAACCTGCACAATCTGGCAACCCTTGGCTGCAGTTACTTGCACTCAGAGATGGTGGCGCGGCAGTAGCACGCAGCGGCCAATCAGGATCCAAATTGGTGCTATTTATGTTTATAGCCTGACCAAACACGACACATGGACACCGAAAGCAGTGGTGTTTATGTATATACGACCACCAGACGCTTTTAAAAATATAATAATCATGTAGCAACCTACCTGCTTGATGATGGATGAGACAAACTTCACGACCTCGGCTTGCTACAAAGACAGGCCCCTATCCCTCAGCGGCACCTGATGCCAGCGGATGGGAGAATAACAGAGATGCCACTCGTCAGACACTCTAAACCGGTTTTTTAAAGCAGGTGAGAACCTTGCCAACAGGAGCTACTTACTTCTGCTCTTCAGGACTGTTTTGAGTGCACTCAAGGTTGACTCTGTTAACCTGGAGGAGTACACGACATCAGTGATCAGCTATATCAGCAAGTGCATCTCCAAAGCCATCACACACATGCCACAACCAGAAACTGTGGATGACCACAGAGGTGTGTGCGCTGCTGATGTCCAGGGACGGCCCTGAAACAGCCAGGGCAAAACTGTCTAGAGCCATCATAGAGGCAAAGCGCGCATACGCCAAGAAAAATCCATGGCCACTTCCAAAAGAGCGGAGACACACGGCGCATGTGGCACAGCATCCAGGAGATCACTAACTATGAGATTACTTCACCTTCACCATTCTTTTTAATAGATTAGAAAGCCCTTGTTGGCATCAGTGGAAGTGCGTTAGCATGTTTTAAATTCTACTTATTTGATCACCAACAATTTGTAGCATTGAACAAAGAGGTATCATATCGCTCGCAAGTAATGTATGGAGTACTCCCAGGCTCAGTTCTAGGACCGTTTACACTTTACATGTTACCCTTGGGAGTTATTATTAGGAAACATGGTGTTAGCTTTCATTGCTATGCTGATGACACTCAGCTATATATTTCTTCTCCACAATCTGGCAAAACTTACCAACTTGAAAAACTAACTGAATGTAAAGCTGATATAAAAAACTGGATGAGAAATAATTTTTCATTGCTGAATCCTGAAAAAACAGAGGTGTTAATTAACGGCAATAAAGCCTCTGCCTCTAATAATCGAAATCACTGCCTAACACTTGATGGCTGCTCTGTCAATCCTTCATCGTTAGTTAGAAACTTGGGGCTTTTTGACAGCAATCTTTCCTTTGAGAGCTTCACATTTTCAGCATTTGTAAAATGGATTTTTATCATCTTAAAAATATATATAAATAAACTACGGTCAAATGCAGAAATTTCAGTTTATGCATTCAGGACCTCAAGATTAGACTATTGTAACGCTTTACTAGGTGGTTGTTCTGCGCGTGCCTAATAAACAAACTCCAGCTGGTCCAAAACGCAGCAGCTAGAGTTCTTACTAGAACCAAAAAAATATGAGCATATTAGCCCGGTTCTGTCAACACTGCACTGGCTCCCTATTAAATATCCAACAGATTTTAAAATCTTGGTAATTACTTATAAACTCTTAATGGTTTTAGCACCTCGGTACCTGAGTGAGCTCCTATTTCTATTATAGTCCTCCACGTCCGCTGCGCTCTCAGGACTCAGGCAATTTGATTATACCTAAAATAATAACAATTAACTGCAGGTGGTGATCCTTCTCTTATCTAGCGCCTAAACTTTGGAATAACTTACCTTGCACTGTTTGGGTCATAGACACACTCTGTCAGTTTAAAACTAGATTAAAAACACACCTCTTTAACCTGGCCTACACATAATACACACCTTTTTATTATTCAAATCTGTTAAAGGATTATCAGGCTGCAATAGTCGGGTCAACCGGAACCGGGGAATACCACCAATAACACATAACTATAAACATAATTATCACCAGTCGAATTGCATCTACGCTAACATATGTCTGTTCTTTGTTTATTTTGAGTTCACCGTCGCCACCATCACATGGAGACAATAAGGCAGTTTTCTCTTGTCTTGTAAGCGGCCATCCGGACAAAACCACAGAAACTTTGCTGCAAGCAGCACGGGTCATCTACTGTTTTTATCTGGTCAGAGAAGAACTGACCCCCTGACTGAGCCCGGCTCTCCCAAGGTTTTTTTTCTCCATTTTATCACCGATGGAGTTTTTGGTTCCTTGCCGCCGTCTCTGGCTTACTTAATTGGGGACTCTAAATTTAAATTATGGAAATCAATAAAATGGACTGTTCTAATAAATGTTTAATATTGTTATTTCTAAGGTATTTCTGTAAAGCTGCTTTTGAAACAATCCTGATTGTTAAAAGCGCTAAATAAATAAAGGTGACTTGACTTGACCTGCTTGTAACAGTAATGCCTCCCTCCCAGATGTGCTGAAAGAATTCTATGTATGCCACCACTGCTGGGTCCCTAAGCAAGGCCCCTAACTCTGATTGCTCAGTTATATAAAAGAGATAAATGTAAGCTCTGGATAAGGGCATCTGTCAAATGCTGTAAATGTAAAGGTAACCCACCTAAGTGTGCTGCTGGAGCGGACAACATCCCTGGCTGAGTGCTCTGTGCTCTGTTCCATGGACGATGCTATTGGCACAACCCTACATCTGTCCCCCTCACACACCTGACAATAAAGACACATACACTGAATGCTGTTCATAGACTTCAGTTCAGCATTCAACACAATCTTCCCTCAGCATCTCATAGCGAAACTGAGCCTGCTGGGCCTGAAACACCTCTTTCTGCAACTTGATCCTGAACTTTTTTTTAACTAAAAGACCTCAGTCCGGATAGGAAGCAGCATCTCCAGCACCATCACACTGAGCACTGGGGCCCCACAGGTCTGTGTGCCCAGCCCCACTGTTGTTCACAACACAGTTTTGGTGCTGACTCATGACTTAGTAGCAAAGCACAGCTCAAATCACATCGTCAAGTTCACAGATGACACGACCGTGGTGGGCTCATCAGCAAAAATGACGGGTCAGCATACAGAGAGGAGGTGCAACAGCTAACAGCCTAGTGTAGAGACACAACAACCTGTCTCTAAATGTTGACAAGACTAAGAAGATAGTTGTTAGCATTAGAAGAGCAAAAAAGCGACCACTTTCCGCTGAACATCGATGGATCCCCGGTAGAGATCGTCTAGAGCACCAAATTCCTTAATGTTCACCTGGCGGAGAACCTCACCTGATCACTTAACACCAGCTCTATCAGCAAAAAAACCCAACAGTGCCTCTACTTTCTAAGAAGGCTGAGAAAAGCCAATCTTCCACCTCCCATCCTGACCATGTTCTACAGAGGGACCATTGAGAGCATTCTGAGCAACTGCATCACTGCCTGGTTTGAGAACTTCACCGCCGCTTCGGATTGCAGACCCTACAGAGGATAGTAGGAACAGCCGAGTAGATCATTGGAGTCTCTCTCTTCCCTCTATAACAGATATTTACACCACACTCTGCATCCGCAAAGCCAAGAGGAACCATAGCATTCGGGCGCTCACAGCCCAAATGTGTAACAGTTTCTTTTCCTCAAGCCATTAATCTCATTAACACCCTGACTGACTAAAACTACCTTAACTCTCACACACACACACACACACACACACACACACACACACATATACACTCAATACAATCGATGTTTACGGCAACAAGCAAACCCAAAAAAAAAAAATTGTTTAAGCGCTGATGTTGTTTCATTTGACTGTGTAATGCGTCTGCTACATATGACTGAAATGACAATAAAACTTCTTGAACTTGAACTTGAGAAAGCAGGTGAATCTCGGAGAAATCAGACTGACTGATTAATTTACATAACATATATAACATCATTTTCACTTATATGGACTGATAACTAATCTGTCCGATAAATATTTACACATCAGTCATTTCAACACCGATCACAAAAACAGTTGGGATCAAAAGCCACCAATTCATTTCTTTAATCATGTTAGTCTTTATTAGTTATCATTATTAATTAATTATTAATTTATCAGTGTTGAAGCTCTGATTGAACTTTTCATCTTTTACTCACCATAAACTCTGACACTGAAAGTCTTTGCTGAGAGAAGTTTAGTGAGAACCTGAACTAAATAAAGTCCAGAATCGTTTCTGTTGATGTTCCTGATGGTTAAATCTCCACTGGTTCTGTTCAGCTGCAGACGCTCTTTAAATCTCTCACTGATTTCTGTAACAGTTTCTCCTTTAAACATCTGACTAAACAAGATCTTTTCTTCTGCTTTCTCAGGTCCATAAAACCACTGAATCTGAGCATCTCTCTGAATTCCAGTTATTCCAGTATGGAGCGTGATAGTGGTTCTTTCCACTTCCTGCAGTCTGACCATCTCGTCTCCAGCGTCACACAGTAAACCTGCAGCACATCTTCAGCGTCATCATTTCCCTCATAAACTCCAGCGTCTACAGATGTGTGATTGTGAAGTAAAGACACAGACTTACAGCGCAGCAGCAGAAGAAGAGACCTGAAAGTCCAGATTCCTGATGAAACCTTCAGCAGCATGTTTCTGTTTCTCCTGGACGTCGGGTTCGGTGAAGAGCGACTGGTTGAATGCAGTTCTAAACTTGGGTTTGTGTGTAAACTGTTGTGTGTTTATTGTGCAGTTCAGTCGTCCATCACCACTTCCTCTTTACTGCGTGAGAGAGACGGGAGAGCTGAACACCGAGAACCCAACCACAAACCTCTGCACTAACTGGGACAAACGACAGCTGAATGCTTTATGTGTGTATTTGAAGGTTCTGCATGAAAAAACACGATTAAATATACTAAAGTAAAAGTACAACTCGAACCACAAGTACCAACAGCACGAGATCAGACATTTTAACGAGATCAGACATTTTAACGAGATCAGACATTTTAACGAGATCAGACATTTTAATAGCTATAAAATCTGTGTAAATTTCCAGTGTCACATTCTCAATTACAGACACAAGTTATACATACAGGAGATTCTAAGACACAGAAGAGATACAAGAGAGTCTGAGACCCAAAAGAGATACAGTAGATTCTGAGACCCAGAAGAGATACAGGAGATTCTGAGACACAGAATAGATACAGGAGAGTCTGAGACACAGAAGAGATACAGGAGAGTCTAAGACACAGAAGAGATACAGGAGAGTCTAAGACACAGAAGAGATACAGGAGAGTCGGAGACACAGAAGAGATACAGGAGAGTCTGAGACACTGAAGAGATACAAGAGAGTCTAAGACACAGAAGGGATACAGCAGTGTCTGAAACACACAAGGGATATGCGAGAGTCTGAGACACAGAAGAGATATGCGAGAGTCTGAGACACAGAAGGGATACACAAGAGTCTGAGACACAAAAAGAGATACAGAAGAAGAAGATTTACAGAAGAGTCTGGGACACAGAAGGGATACAGGAGAGTCTGAGACACAGAAGAGACCAGGAGAGTCTGAGACACAGAAGAGATACAGGAGAGTCTAAGACACAGAAGAGATACAGGAGAGTCTGAGACACAGAAGAGATACAGGAGAGTCTGAGACACAGAAGAGCTAAAGGAAAGTCTGAGACACAGAAAAGATATGTCAGAGTCTGAGACACAGAAAAGATATGTCAGAGTCTGAGACACAGAAGAGATACAGGGGAGCCTGGGACACAGAAGAGATATGGGAGAGTATGAGACAAAGAAGACATACGGGAGAGTCTGAGACACAGAGGAGATACGGGAGAATTTTAGACAAAGAAGAAATACAGGAGAGATTGAGACTGGGGATATGGTGCCAGGCCAACAATCTCCTTTTGATCGTCAGTAAGACACAGGAGTCGATAGTGGACTTCAGCACATAGCAGGAGAGGACCTATCAGATGCTCACAATCAATAGGAGCCCAGTAGAGAAAGTGGACAATTTCCGGTACCTAGGTGTTCACATTACGCAGGATCTATCAAGGTCCTATTAAATCAACACCGTGGTGTAGAAAGCCCGGCAGCGTCTATATCACCTTAGACGTTTAAAATACTTTAGATTGTTACCTCAGGTGCTAAGGACTTTCTACACCTGCACCACTGAGAGCATCCTGATGGGAAACATCATAACCTGGTTTAGTAACAGCCCCAAACAGGACAGACGAGCTCTACAGAGGGTCGTGCGATCAACCGAACATACCATTCACACTGAACTCCCTGATCTGGAGTCTAACCACAGCAAGCGGTGCAGGACCAAAGGCAGGAAGATAGTGAAGGACCTCAATCATCCCAACAACAGACTCTTTATTCAGCTGCGGTCAGGAAAGCGCTTCTGATCAGCAAACACAGAGAATGAGAAGGAGGAGCTTCTTCCCACAGGCCACTCGGGCCCTTAACCAGGAGAACATCTGAAACCTGGACTCTCCTGGGCTCACACTCAGAGACACACATCTCATGCATATCCCACTACACACACAACCGCAATCTATATTTAACTGTAGTCAATTTATCCTGGTCACTTTGTTACCACATTATCTAAATTGAACAATTCTGTATATTTGATACGCACGGTATATGTTTTCATATTTTATTTTATTATATTCTTTTTTATTTATTTTTTCTGTGTATTTTAATGCAATTTAACTTCTCTGTTTTTCTTTTATCCCTTTTCTAGGTCGGAGAGTCGTAAAGAACATTTCACTACGTGTTGTACTGTGTAAAATCATGTATGTTTTCATCCGTCCGATAAATATTGTCCATCCCTCGTTTCAACGTTAACCAGAAATCCACATCAGATTTGCAGTCAAAAGCCATCAATTCATTTCTTTAATCATGTTAGTCTTTATTAGTTATCATGTTTTTATTAATTTATCAATGTTGAAGCTCTGATTGAACTTTTCATCTTTTACTCACCATAAACTCTGACACTGAAAGTCTTTGCTGAGAGAAGTTTAGTGAGAACCTGAACTAAATAAAGTCCAGAATCGTTTCTGTTGATGTTCCTGATGGTTAAATCTCCACTGGTTCTGTTCAGCTGCAGACGCTCTTTAAATCTCTCACTGATTTCTGTAACAGTTTCTGACTAAACATCTGACTAAACAAGATCTTTTCTTCTGCTTTCTCAGGTCCATAAAACCACTGAATCTGAGCATCTCTCTGAATTCCAGTTATTCCAGTATGGAGCGTGATAGTGGTTCTTTCCACTTCCTGCAGTCTGGCCATCTCGTCTCCAGCGTCACACAGTAAACCTGCAGCACATCTTCAGCGTCATCATTTCCCTCATAAACTCCAGCGTCTACAGATGTGTGATTGTGAAGTAAAGACACAGACTTACAGCGCAGCAGCAGAAGAAGAGACCTGAAAGTCCAGATTCCTGATGAAACCTTCAGCAGCATGTTTCTGTTTCTCCTGGACGTCGGGTTCGGTGAAGAGCGACTGGTTGAATGCAGTTCTAAACTTGGGTTTGTGTGTAAACTGTTGTGTGTTTATTGTGCAGTTCAGTTGTCCATCACCACTTTCCTCTTCACTGCGTGGAGTGAGAGAGACGGGAGAGCTGAACACACCGAGAACCCAACCACAAACCTCTGCACTAACTGGGACAAACGACAGCTGAATGCTTTATGTGTGTATTTGAAGGTTCTGCATGAAAAAACACGATTAAATATACTAAAGTAAAAGTACAACTCGAACCACAAGTACCAACAGCACGAGATCAGACATTTTAACGAGATCAGACATTTTAACGAGATCAGACATTTTAATAGCTATAAAATCTGATGTACAGAATGTAAACATCTCAGTGCTTTAAATAAATCAAAAAAACATTTATGAGTCTCTACACAGCGGAGAGGAATCTAACCCAAACACAGAAACACACACACATTCCACACAAAAATACATTTCCACTGTCACACTGTGACTGAGACACAGAGGAGATACAGGAGAGTCTGAGACACAGAGGAGATACAGGAGAGTCTGAGACACAGAAGAGATACAGGAGAGGCTAAGACACAGAAGCGATACAGAAGAGTCTGTGACACAGAAAAGAGACGATAAAGACAGAGAAAAGATACGAGAGACATTGAGACAGGGAAGAGATACAGGAGAGTCTGAAACACAGCGAAGTCAGTGTTTGGGAAAAACTCAGATTGCACTCTCGTAGGTGCCTTGTGCATCTGGAGACAGAGAACCCTGACTGACAGCTGTAAAACACACACACACACACACACACACACACATACACACACACACAAAAAGGTTAATGACTGTAGATCTGTGTTTATACATTTAAGCATCACATCCTTATCTCTGTGCTACTGTGTGTGTGAGAGTGTGTGTCTCACCCCACTCTGGCTTCTCAGGTCTTCTCAGTAGACGTGGTCCACACAAGCCGATAAGCAGCGCTCCAAGTGGAGCAGTGATGAGGATGGAGAGAACGGCGACGCTCAGCACGTCCATCCCAAACCGCTGAAGCTCCTCGTCTCCTTTCACACGCGCCATGTCCAGAGCCGTTGAGCCAATCGCAGCCTGCCGAGAGAAACACTCGTCCAATCAGCTTACAGTGCTTCATGTTCTAGTGTACAAACCAGTAACTCAAGAGAACTTAAAGAGAATAAGGGAATAAATGTGTAATATAAAGGTGTAATAAGCAGGTAATAAGCTGTGAAAAACAGGGCAGGAAAAGGGCATGATAGAGGCGGAACCTGAACTGTTGCTTTAGGCATCCAAGCCAGAGCGATAAAGATCTTCTCCTTCAAATTAAATCCAGCACAGAGCACCATGGAGAAGGTGAAGAAGATCCTCACGCTCAGTGCAATACTGAGAGCAGCCAGACCTAGAGCTAAAACACACACACACACAGTGTGTTAAAAAAATAATTTTCTCATTTCAGTAGTGTGCGTGTGTATCTGTGTGTGTGTGTGTGTGTGTGTGTGACTGACCCACAGTAACAGGCTCCAAAGCAGCAACACGAATTTCAGCTCCAATCAGTCCAAACAAAAGAGGCTGAAAAACATCCCACACCTTATCTACTACATCCTCTACAGGAACCTGAGAGAGAGAGAGAAAGAGAGAGAGGGACAGAGAGAAAGACAGAGAGAAAGAGAAGGAGAAAAGAGAGGGAGAGAGAAAAGAAAGCGAGAGGGACAGAGGGAGAAGAAAAGAGAGACAGCGAGAGAGACGGAAAAAAAGGAGAGAATAAAAAGCCAAAGGAAAGCAAAAAAAAGAGAAAATAACAGGAGATAAAGAATAAAAACAAAGAAACAATTTGACAGTGAGTCAAGAAAAAAATGTAAAAAAAGGGCAAAAGAAAACATGCAGAAACTGTATAAATTTGAAGCAGGAAGTAAAGTGGAGAGAATCATACCTTGTTCTGCTCCCATCCGGTTCCAGCAAGGAACGCAAGTACGAGTGTACAGAGTCCACCAGAACCCGGCAAGCCGGCCACATTAGAGCCGAACACGGAGAACACAGCAAGACCGAGCAGCAGGAAGGAACGCTTCAGAACCACAGATTTCTACAAAAAAACCTGCCCTAAATCGAGTCTCTACACTGATGTTATGTTGCGTATGAGCAAAGTGGACTTAGAAATCTGTACCTGGTCTGTACTGGGAAAACAGCGAAGAAAAAATCCAAGCGCCACGCCCACAACCACGCCTCCTAAAACCTCTAGAAATCCACGCAGGATGTTGAACCAGGTGGAGCCTATAGGGGGCGATACATACACACACTCCTTTTTGAACGAACAGCATAATATGAGCTATAGAAATACAGCGAATGGTTGAGTTACCCGTGGCAAAGGCGATGCCAAGGCAGGTGGTGAACCCTGTGATGGCGAGGACGTCGTCGAAGCTGCCGGCAGCCATCAGAAGCGTGGGGACACCCTGCTCAGCCCCATAACCGTCCTTCTGAAGCAGCAGCATGGAGGGAACCACCACAGCGGGGGACACGGCACCCAAAACAAACCTGAACACAGAAAACATGCAGACATGACACTGATAGCTCTAAAAAAGTGTGTGTTTGTGTGCGTGTGTGTGTGTCTGCAGCTGGACCCGAGTATGAAGCCCCAGATCCAGGGAAGCCCCATTAGGAAGTGTGAGAGCAGAGCCACAGTCGAGGCTTCCATGAGACACGGACCCACAGCCAGGCGAACACACACCGCTTTCAGCTTCTGCAGCGCCTGAAAAAAGCAACGGCCAAATTCGAGACAGAAAAACAACAAAAACGTCCAGAAAAATGCATTTAAAAAAGTTATAAAGTTATAAAATACAATAAATATGTATTTTAATGAGTAAAATGAATATTTATCCCCGATCAATCAGCAAGATTTCTGGCTCCAAGGTGTCTTTTATACAGGGGGAACTCTCCCAAAGGGGACTCTCTTAAAGGGGACTTTCTTATAGGGGACTCTCTTAAAGGGGACTTTCTTAAAGGGGACTTTCTTATAGGGGACTCTCTTAATATTCACCAAAATTACCTTATTATTAATTAGAGTAATATTTGCCATAATTAGCTTATTTCTGACTTACATTATTATTAAATAAATTATTTAATTTACTAAACGCATAGAATACTTTTTTTTTATTTCATATTTTTTACTATAAACTTAATTTTTTTATTTCACTCATTTTTTTATTCATTAATTTTAGAAATATATCCATTATATATCAAATATATATTTTATAAATACTTTTTTACATGATTAACATTATTTACTAACATAACTTGTATTTTAGCTCTGAATCAAGTGAAACACGTGAACAACACATGATCCCCAACACATGTGGGCGGAGCTTGGGACTGACTGACGTACCGAGGCGTCCAATCCCAGGCCAGCTCGGGTCAGAATGACAGCCAGGGCAATGTTCCTGAGTGAGGCGGACCATCTGAAATTGATGTGCACAGCGTCCGTCACCACGGGGATGTTCCTGAGGAGGACACCTGCTAACAACATACCTGTACACACACACACGCACAAAGTGAAGATCTAACTTCCTTTCAGTGTATCAGTTACACTTTTCTTGCAGATTTTGGTTGGATAAAGACGTCTGCACTGTAGCTGGGCCAGTTATAATATTTGGACAGTTTGTTGTTTTTTTAGCAGTTGAAGCACTTTAGTGGAACTCGAGAACTTTGTGCTGATTATGGAACACACTTCCACGGCTGGTGGGATCTCATCAAAAGTCATTCATCTCTTGTTTTCTCCTCTGATCACATCATTTGGTGCCTCCACAGAATATTAATCTACTAGTTAAGAGAAACATGTCTTATGTGTAAAATTAAATTGTCAAAGAGAATAAAAGGAGGCGTGATACCCAGAAGAGGAGGGAGGGGTGGGAGGCGGGGCAGACGGACGAGTCCCACCAGCTTTCCTCCAATCAGAGAGCAGATAAACACGGCGATGATGCCGAACAGGTTTCCTCCAGGGAGACACTCGTCCTCAGTAATAGACCAAACCACCCCAAATAACACTGCGGCCATGGATGCTAAACACACACACACACACACACTTACTTTATTATAAAATTGTTCTATGAGAGAGTGGGTGTTTATATGATTTCATGTGTGTGTTGGCACTAAACAAACCTCAGCCAATCACAGTCTGATATGCAAATTATGTAATAAAAGCCATGCAACCTTAAAGTGATGCTAATTAGATAAAAATCTAAATAATGTTTGTTAGGTAATAAACAGATGACTGCTTGTTGCCATGGTAACATAGATTTTAAACCAAGCGGCTTGAAACAGACAGAAGAGTGAAACTGAACAAATACTGGCGACTCGTCAGGTTCAGTCAGACAGCCGCTGACTGTGAAAGTGGGCGTGCCGGTGTGTTGTGGGAAGTGGAGTCCGGAGCGGCCATGTTTGTAGGCCGTATTGTGTTATAGGAAATGGAATCTGCTGATTGGCTCAACCTGACAATAGATTTCTAACTGTAATTAAACTGTAAGTGTATATTATATCTATACATCGTCAATGTGTCACTTCTTGGTGTCCACCTTTGGTAATGAGTGACGCCAGCAGGCCGTGTGGGGGACACCGGCACCGCCTCCTCAGCCATCCGCAGCACTGACGCTTGGACTCGCTGTTCGTACAGGCGTCCATGGCGTGTCCGGCTCTCTGCACGTCCTTGTCCTTAGTGATGTCACTTAGTAACGCCTGGGACGTCTGATTAGCTGAGCACTGCTGGAAACATCAACACACTTTTTCATATCAACACTATGCTGTGTGTGTGTGTGAATGTGTGTGTGTGTGAATGTTATCAAGATACAGTATCAAAATATTAAAGATATCAGTATCAGCAGATTCAGGGTTTGTCCCACGCTCACACACCAGAGCCCAACCCCAAACACACACACACACACACACACACACACACACACACAATACAAAGTAACCTAGTGGTAACACCAAAGTGTTTAAATCTCTAACACACACAGTGTGTTTAATAAATTAATGATATAGCGGGGAAGATTTAGGACCGGTGCTGTACCTTATCATGGTTTCCCACCACAGGAGCGTCGTCCTCCTCTGAGACACAGGAATCTGCATGAGACTCCACATGATCCATGATAGCATTTCTCTAATCCACGGACCAGAGAGGAAGTTCACCCTTCAAACTCCGCCCACAATCTGGGTGGAGCTACAGCAGCCTGTCACACATCAGGAGGGAAGCCCCCGGTTCTTCAGAAAGATTTAATAAATAGTTTATAACATGTTTGTTTTAATATGAACAATGATGGTAAAGTTTTCTTGAGTTTAGGTGTTTAGGTGAAGTCCAAATTTACCCAAATCCTCAAGACAGAAGAACATAACTTAGCGAGGCTGCTGAGGGACACAGCTGCTGATTATCGGTGTAATAGATGGCGAATTGTTGTGTTATAATGTTAAATTGTTTAATATAAGGTGGAGCTGTGCCATTTAGGAAAAAAATATCAACACAATACCGGACAATTTCTGACTGATACTGCGATTCAGTCTTTAGTGTCCAGCACTAGTTAGTGTGTGTGAGTGAAGAGGATGTGGAGAATAGGGGTAGATGGAGACAGATGATTCGCTGTGGAGACCCCTAAAAGAGCACAGGCGGAAGAAGGAGAAGACATTAAACAAAATATATTTTCTTCTAGTGCAAAAATGACCTGTTTTTCTGTAAACCAGCTCTTTATGAAATGAGGTAGGTGGTGTAGCTATCAGTGGTTCTGTACGAGTCTTTATCTGGGAGTCATCATTAATACAGTACTAAGATACGATTCAGTCGTCCGGTTTAATCACAGGTCTGTTGTTATAGCGTAAATATTCCACCTGGACTTTATTCCTATATTCAGTGTAAAGATGTCGGATCGTAACATATGGGAATTTTATATCTCCTATCCGGCGCTCGGATGAGGATATTAAACCCTCTCGTTTGTCATTGCATTAAAATGCGCTGTGTCTTTAGTGAGCTAGCAGGTGATGGCGTTAGTGAGCGCCTGATGTTTTTATAAGCTGTAACGGCCACAGACTATTCTGAAATCGTACTTTGTTGTTTGCAGTGGTCCTTTTTCACGCTTGCAAATGATCTTTTTTTTTGGTTCGGTGTCACTTCGAAGCCGAAATAATCCCATATTACAGACATGCTGTTTTTGCGGTATAAATTGGTGAAATGATTCCTCTAAGAAGCCATAGTCCCGGTCCACCGCTCGTTCATTTTTGTATTTTGATGGTGGGCGTTACATACACTGGGCCAACATGCTGATTGAAGCTGTAAGCACTAAATTGGCTGGTATCACTGTCACTCAAAAAGGGCAGTCATTCATTTGCTAGGGACGTTTTATATATCGCAGTCACATGGCAGCCTTTTGCGATTCTCTGATCACAGCGCTTAAAATCGCGAGTGTGATTCGATTAATCGTTCAGCCCTAACGCAAGATTTTCTCTTTTCTGTGATATGAACTGAGGTAAAACTTAAACTAACAGAAACTTAAATTAAATCCTTAATATTGTAGTAAATTTCTGTTTTTTTAAACGGTGCATTATGGGTAAATTTTAAAGCTCTGAGTGAAAATAACTATATTACCCATAATGCACCGGTGTCCAGTGTGTGTAATTATCTATAGATAAATAATGAACAGGTCGCCATCTTGGAATTTCAGTGAAATAAATAAATTAATATTTCTTAATTGTAGCACGTGCTGTACAAATATACGCAGCTTAAAATTAAACGGTTCTAACAAAAAGAAAGAAACCCGATTTGTCGGATAAGTGGCTAAAGCGCTTCAGCTAGTCAGCATCAGCTCCATGGTGTTAATATATAAACCGGTTGTCATGGTTACTCACTTCATAACGGACTCGGCTTTCCGTGTTTGTTGTGCTCGCTGAGAAAAGCCCGTATAGTGCGGAAATCTCCGGCTCGATTCCAAACACTCCCCCACTCCCTTCTTAGTGTGCACTACACAGGCTGTAGTGTCATGGCGGACACACCCTACTGAGTGCACGAGAACGTTATTTGGAACGACACAATCACAGCAGGGAAGTGGATAAGAGAAAAAGGGTGGCCGACTGTAATCTTCGCGGAGTTTAATAACCCCGTTATTGATAAAGACATTAAAAACAATAACTGTTCAATCTTTACAGTTTATTACAATCACATCTCATCACACAGAGATTAGAAAACATATTAATTAATTTAAAGTGAGAAAAAAATCTACTATAATTATTGGCACCTATTATATATAAAAAAAATAAAAAAAAAAAACCCCGCAGAAAATAAGTGTAAAATAATAAATTAAACAGTAATGAATGCTTTACTCTTTGTTTGCATTTCGTTTGTTTAATGATTTAATATAAAGATCAACAGTGTTTAAAAAAGGTTAATACGATGTTTTAAATCACTGAAATGACAGGAACTCCTTAATTTCTTCTTATAATGCAGTCCATTTCACAGGAGCTTTGAGATCCCAGTGTGAAATCATCACAGACTCCATCCTCCATCAATGACGAGTTCAGATCCGGTCACGTAAGCTGACTACACACACACACACACACACACACAAATATATATATATATATAACCACAACAAGAATATCAGCGGTGAAGAAGATGCCGTTATTTATTGAAAAGGATCTGTTGAAAGGGGTGCCAATAATTTTAAAATCTGTGTTTTCAGGGAAAAAAGTCTAGAATATGTAGAGAAGCTTCAGTCTGACACTAAACTTTACTGTATCTTCACCTGTTTTAGGGTTGAAGTACATTTGCCCAAATTCCATTAAATAAATAAAAGAAACCCCAGAATAATCCAGGAAATGAGAATAATATTCTGGAATAATACAGAGATCGAAATAATAAAAGGTTATAATATTGTAATTATTATTATTTATATATTTTGTCATGTTAATGGTGTTTACTTCAATAGTAAGGTTTTACTTTTAGCACTTAACCAATCAGAATAGTGTCCCTGTTTCAGGTTTGAGCTGATTGGCTGCTGGTAACAACGCAGTTAAAGACTAACTAAAATTACAAATATCACTGGTACCCTGAATTACGAGTGTCCCGACTAACGAGTGTTTCGAAATTCGAGTCGTCTCTCTGACAATTTTTTGCTTTGAGTTGTGAGCTAAAATTCAGGTTACGAGTTTCAGACACCCAACCGCTAGTTAGCGTAACACAGGAAGTGATGACATCATATTGTATGATGCTAATGATTATAATGATCTTTAATAGAAAGTTTCCCCTCTGTTAGAGGGTGTGATGGTGTTGTTTAATATAAAATTTATTCCACTGACCTCATCGGAGGCGAGATACACACACAGGTGCGCCACTTCCTCTGCAGTGCACATCCTGCCGATCCTCTGCCTCGCCATGAAGTCCTTAAACGCCTGGAACACAGCAAAGAAAACGAGGTTCAACTCTCAATCTTTCAAACAGAAACCGTAGTGAGAGTGATATGGACCTGCTCAGGATCGGGTCGGGACTGGATTCTGTCCCGCAGTGATGGAGTGTCCACGGTTCCTGTGTGGAGAAATGAGAGGAGATCAAAACAGAACCAAAACAAGAAAAACAGACCGAATTACATCATTATATCATTTGGGGTTAGCTCCGCCCATAAACATTCATTTACATCTCTCCCATTTGGCATTTTATTACATTTTTCTTATGAGCATTTAAGGGTTGAGGGCCTTGCTCAGGGGCCCAGCAATGGCATGTGTGGTTTGTGTAAATGCTGAGCCTGGGGTGTGTGTGTGTGTGTGTGTAAGTGTGAGTGTACCTGGGCAGATGCAGTTACAGCGAATTCCCTGTTCCAGAAAATCTGCAGCTACAGACTTTGTGAGTCCAATCACCGCCGCTTTTGAGGTGCTGTACACACACCTGTTAACAACACCTACACACGCGCACGCGCACACAGCACACACACACCACACACACACAATTACAGTCTGCCAGATGGTACCTACACAGCACTATTTCTGATAGATAAATAAAAAGGCATTAAATCGCTCTCGTGCCTTTGATGCTGGATGCCACAGACGCCATGTTGATGATGTTTCCTGATCCGAGAGCCAACATCTGAGTGTGAACACACAGAAAACACACACACACCTTCACCAACAGCGTCTATAATCTAAACATGAAGATCAGATCCTCAGACATCATCAACATTACAGTACTCAGATATGCTCTCTCCACCTGACATAGGATTTCATTTCACTCATATTCTGTATGTTTAGTCCTGAGATCACTGCGAGAACTGTGAAGAGAAAGTGAGACAGAAAGACAGAGAGAGTGAGACAGAGATAGAGAGAGACAGAGAGAGAGACCTTGGGCAGGAAAGCTCGGATCATCAGGTACATGCTGCGCACGTTTAGACTCATGGTAAAGTCCCAGTCTGACTCCTCACACTCCAGGATCGTACCATGATGGACAAAACTGGGGGTAGAAACAAACGAAACACAGTGAGGACGAGGAACCTGCTGTCAATACAATCCTAACCCTAATACAACCTTAATACAACGCTAATACAACGCTAAACTACACACAACACTAATACAAACAATAATACAACCCTAATACACCCGCTACAATCGCTAATACAACCCTAATACACCTCCTACAAACCCTAATACAAAACCCTAATACCAATACACCTCCTACAACCCTAATACAACCCTAATACACCTCCTACAACCCCAATACACCTCCTACAACCCTAATACAACCCTAATACACCTCCTACAACCCTAATACACCCCTAATACATACACCTCCTACAACCTAACCAACAATAACACCTCCTCACCCTATTACAACTAACCCTAATACACCTCCATACCCAACCCTAATTACAAACCCTAATACAACCTAATACATACCTAAACCTAACACTATACAAACCCCTACAACCAATAACCTACAACCCTACAATACAACCCTAATACACCTCCTACAACCCTAATACACCCTATAATAAAACCTCCTACAACCCTAATACACCTCCTACAACCCCTAATAACCCTAAACAAACCCCTTACCTAAACAACCCTAAAAAATACAACCTCCTACCCCCTATACACCTATAACAACCCCAATACAACCCTATAATAAACTCCTACACAACCCTAATCATACACCTCCTACAACCCCATTACACCTCCTACAACCCTATTACAACCCTAATACACCTCCTACAACCCTATTACAACAACCCTAATACTAAACCTCATATCAAACCCCTAATACCTAACACTCCTAAACCTAATACACCTCCTACACCCCAATACACCTCCTACAACCCACCTCAACCTCCTACAACCCATGACACCCTAATACACTCTACAACCCTAATACAAACTAACCCTAATAGACCTCCAACAACCCTATTACAAACAACCCTAATCAAACACCTCCTACAACCCTAATACACAACAACGCCTAATACACCTCCTACAACCCTATACAACCCCACTAATCAACCTCACCCTAAAAAACCAACCCCAATACAACCTACAACCCTATTTACAAACCCTAATACAACCCCACCTACAACCTCATACAACCCTATTACAACAAACCCTAATACAACCCTCCATACAACAATAACACCCTAATACAACCCTAATAAACACCTCCAACACCCCTAATACAACCCTAAATACCACCTCCTACAACCCTAATCACACCTCCTACAACCCTAATACAACCTCTACACCCCAACCCTAATACAACCCTAATACACCTCCTACAACCCCAATACAACCCTAATACAACCTCCTACAACCCATACAATACAACCCTAATAAAACTCCTACAACCCTAATACACCCTCCTACAACCCCAATACACCCTCCTAACCCCAAAACCCCTATTACAACCCTACAATACCACCTCCTACAACCCTAATACAACCTAATACAACCCTATTACAACCCTAATACACCTCATACAACCCTAATACAACCCTAATAAACCTCCAACAACCCTAATACAACCCAAATACACCTCCTACAACCCTAATACAAACCCTAATACACCTCCTACAACAACCCTAATATACAACCTCCTACAACCCTAATACAAAACCCTAATACAACCCTCTACACCCCAATACAACCCTAATAAACCTCCAACAACCCTAATACAACCCTAATACACCTACTACAACCCTAAACCCTAAACACCTCCTACAACCCCATACAACACCTCCTACAACCCATACAACCCTCAATACAACCCAATCCTACACCCTAACCCTAATAACCCTCCTAACAACCCTAATACACCTCCAATAACCCTCTACAAACCTCCTAATACCCTACAACCCTACAACCCTATACACCCACAAACCATAATACACCTCCTACAACCCTAATACACCTCCACCAACCTCTAATTACACCCTAATACCTAACCACCCTTATACAACCCTAATACCCAACCCCAACACAACAACTCCTACAACCCCAATACAACCCCAATACACCTCCTACAACCCTAACCCAATACAACACCTCCTACAACCCTATTACAACCCTATACAACCTCATACAACCCTAATACAACACTAATACAACCCTAAAACAACTCCAATACAACCCTATAAATTTACATTTACAGCATTTGGCAGCTGTTCTTATCCAGAGCGACTTACATTATCTCATTAATACAACTGAACAATTAGGAGTTAAGGGCCTTACTCAGGGGCCCAACAGTGGTAACTTGGTGAAGCTGGGAATCAAACCCACAACCTTCAGGTTGGCAGTCCAACACATTACAACCATAGAGCCACCACTTCTAATACATTAACACTAATTACATTACTAATACGACACTAATACAGCACTAATACATTACTAATACAACACTAATACAACACTAATACAACCCCAATACATTACTAATACAACACTAATACAACACTAATACAACCCCAATACATTACTAATACATTACTAATACGACACTAATGCAACACTAATACACACTAATACTACACTAATACACCCTAATGCAAACACTAATAATACTACATACTAATACGACACTAATACAACACTAATACATTACTAATACAACACTAATACAACACTAATACAACCCTAATACATCACTAATACAACACTAATACATCACTAATGCAACCCTATTGCAACCACTAATGCAACCCTAATTGCAACACTAATGCAACCCTAATGCATCACGAATACAACACTAATGCAACCTATTACTAATGGCAACCACTAATGCACCACTAATGCAACACTAATGCAACACTAATACGACAATAATGCAACCCTAATGCAACACTAATGCATCACTAATACAACACTAATGCAAACCCTATTGCAACACTAATGCAACACTAATACAACACTAATGCAACACTAACAATCACTATTACGACACTAATACAACCCAAATGCATCACTAATGCAACCCTAATGCATCACTAATACATGCTAATGCAACCCTAATGCAACACTAATGCAACCCTAATACGACACAATAATACGACACTAATACGAACCACTACTACCCAATGCACCCTAATACATCACTAATACAACACTAATGCAACACTAATTACAACTACAACAACCTAATGCATCACTAATACACACTAATACAACACTAATGCAACCCTAATGCAAGACTAATGCAACCCTAATACATTACTAATACATTACTAATACGACACTAATACAACCCTAATAATAAAATTACTAATACATTACTAATACGACACTAATACTAATACACACTAATACATTACTAATACAACACTAATGCAACCCTAATACATCACTAATACAACCTAATGCCTAATACCCTAATACACTAATCACCCTAATACAACACTAATGCAACACATGCATCACTAATGCAACCCCTATGCAACCACTAATGCCAACCCTATTGCAATGCACTAATCACTAATGCAACCCTGCAACATTGCAATTGCAACACTAATACAACCCTAATGCAACACTAATACAACACTAATGCAACCCTAATGCAACACTAATGCATCACTAATGCAACACTAATGCAACACTAATGCAACCCTAATGCAACACCCTAATGCATCACTAATACAACACTAATGCAACCCTATTGCAACACTAATGCAACACTAATACAACACTTATGCAACACTAACATCACTAATACGACACTAATACAACCCTAATGCATCACTAATACAACACTAATGCAACCCTATTGCAACACTAATGCAACACTAATACATCCACTAATACCACTAATGCAACACTAATACAACCCTAATGCATCACTAATACATCACTAATACACCCTAATAATACAACACATCATAACAAGACACTGAATCACCACTATATACTATGCACCCTAATGCATCACTAATACATCACTAATGCAACCCTAATTCAACCCTAATGCAACCCTAATGCAACACTAATGCAAGACTAATGCAACCCTAATACAACAATAATGCATCACTAATACAATAATAATGCAACCCTAATACAGCCCTAATACAACACTAATAAACTCTAATACAACCCTAATGCAACCCTAAACTACACAACACTACAATAAAGCAATCAATTAATAAAGAAATGTATTAACAGCAGTTATAACACTTTAATATAAACAGCATGATGAACATTGGATGTAGCAAAATTAAATATTTTTACACTCATTAACGTGATGTAATAATTAGAATTAAAACAGAACCTCTGGCTTTAAATTTAAGGATGAATGAAATGATGAGTAAATAAAACCAGTCAACACTCCAGCTGTGTTTCTGTTTAATGATTAGGGTCATGTTTTAGATTATTAATTAATTAATTGATTAATTTAGGTGGAATCTGCTGTGAGAGTCGTTACCCTGCTACGTTAAACAGCACATCGACTCTGTCCAGCTCGTCAGCCAGAGCTTTAACTTCCTCTTTCTGAGTCACGTCCAGATTCCTCGTCCGGATTCCTAAAAACAAAGCGAGGTTTTATCTTCATCCAATTAAAGAAATAAATTAATTAGAAATAATTTTTGGGCTTATTTTAAAAAATGACAGAAAAATTATTTTTTAAATACAATAATTCTGAAGCTAATTTCCAAATATTAAAACATTTATAAATTAATAAAGAGTTTATTATTAGTCTCGCATTACGTCTCAGTTCTAATCCCAAACTTTAATAAACAGATATCATTGTGTGTGTTTGTATGAATTGTAGTCTCAGCGGCGTGTGGCGTCACCACCTGGGGTTGCATCAAGTTCCTGTAGTTTCTCTTGGTTGATGTCTGTAGCGATGACCTGAGCACCTTCTTTAGCGAACGCCTGAACAAAATCATGAAACATTTAATAGTGCTAAAACATCCAGAAGCATAAAATCAATAATACAGTTTGACTAATCATTGATTATTGATTATTAATATTATATAATGTCTAAAAAGAGATTAATATAAATCATAAACAATACAAAAAATATATAATAACATCTAAACTCAATCTGTGTTTTTTTCTAATTTATTAAAAGTAGAGTTGAGGGTCCGGTAAATCTACTCTGGTGTGTGTGTGTGTGTGTGTGTGTGTGTATGGAGTTCCAGCGTGTGATGATGTTAATACTCAAACACAGCCTGATCGTCTCTGCAGTGTATCCACACACACACACACACACACACACAAAGCGCGCGTGTGTGTGTGTGTGTGTGTCCGCACCAAAGCGGCAGCTCGGCCGATTCCCTGCGCAGCTGCAGACAAGACGATGACTTTCCCATCCAGACGACCCATCATCTACACACACACACACACACTCAAACACACACACACTCCTACAAGAGGAATGAAGAAGACAGCGTCTTTTACATGGTGATATAATGAAGGCAGGTCGGAACTCTGACCTCTGACATCCTGCATGATTTTCCTGTCTCTCATGATTAGAAAGTGGAATCAGTTCTATTAACATGAGGAGAATGAGACGGGGAAGGAAATCTGATCAATAAATCTGACACAAATCTGATCCGAGTGTTTGGAGGAGTGTAATCAGGAGTTAAACACTGTCGTCAGGATCATTAGAAACATTAATAAATAACATGTAGGGATTTCGATCAGGGTTTAACAACCAAGGTGGTACAGTGGTAGCTTTGACTTACGAGTGTCCCGACTAACGAGTGTTTCGAGATACGAGTCGTGTCTCGGTCGTTTTTTTTGCTTTGAGTTGCAAGTTAAAATTTGAGTAACGAGCTTCAGACACGCAACCGCTAGTTAGCGTAGCGAACCCCACAGTAAACGCCGTAACATCCGTCCAGCATCCCGTGTCTCACTCGATAGCTAGTCAGACCTGCGCGTTAGCAAGTGGAGTCGTCTGATCTCCAAGGTAAACGCTGTACATTATACTTAATAAAACCAGTTTATTCCAGTACAGCCTATTCTAGTGTTTTTATACAATATTCGATATTTATACGTTTATTTTTCTTATTTAAAAACATGGAACAAAAAAATTGCAGTGTTTTTTGGGGACCCGGAACAAATTAATGGCATTTTAATTTATTTTAATGAGAAAATTTATTTGACATATGAATAATTTAAGTTATGAGCTCCGTCACAGAACCAAATAAACTCATACAAAACATCAGCGTAACTCAATAAACACACAATTTAAAGTTTAATTCAATGAGTTAGTGGACAAAGAGCTGCAGATAAAAACATTTTTCATGTGAAACACACACACACACACACACACACCACACACACACACATATATACATACATAAAAAAATAACACTGATTAAAAACATTTCTTTTTTTTCTCTGGATAATAGAAAATCGCTTTTAACACAAGTTAAAAATAATTAATTAAAGCACACAATTAAATCTAAAGTTAAACACAAAAACAAAGAGATGAACAAGTAAACACCAAAATGAAATTATTTTAAGAAAATAATAATAGATGTTACTTGTAATTGCTATAAAACATTCGATTTTTCTTATAATTAAATGTGTGTAGTTATTAAATAAATAATAAATAAATATAATATAAATCTAACATTTTCTGATTAAAGATTTAACACCGAACATCAGAGTGACGGTTCATTAGTCACGTGTCCCTACTACGTCATTACATTGCTGAGATTAAACTGTCACGGCGGAATCACGTGACTCTGAGTGAGCGAAGGTTGATGTGGAATGTTTGTTTCTCTGTGCAAAAAGTTTATATGCAAAAAAATCCCAATAAAACAGTTTTAGTTTAGTTTTTTATCCTGTGTGAAGTTTTTTTTTATCCATTTAGTTTTTTTCTGCATGTTAAATATAAAACTTTTACATTCCTAAATAAACACTTTAAAGCAGCTTCCGTTTGCGTTTGTCTGTAAAACGCCGTTAAAAAAGAAAAAGACGTAAAACTAAAGTCAGAAAGCGCATCAAGTTAAAGCGAGACTGAATTTACCCCCCAACCCCGTTTACACCGCCGAAAACTGCCCCTCTACTCACCTGCAGCAGGATACACACTCTCGCGAGATCCTGCGAGAATATCCGGGTGAGACAGCGGCGCCGTGTGCAACCCGGAAGTGTGGCAAAATAAAGGTTTTCTGGTGTTTAGGCTTTTACAAGTTCCGCTTTATTATTACAACAACAACAACAACAACAACAACATAACAATAATAATATAATAATAATGATAAATGTACAAGTTGTTGTTATTATTATTATTATTATTATTATTATAAGTTTTATTATTAGTTATATCATTATTATTAGTAGTAGTAGTATCATCATGATGATTCTGATAGTTATTATGTGAATTTTTTTCTTTTCATTCATTCATTCATTCATCTTCTATACCTGCTTATTCCCTAATTCGGGGTCACAGGGACCTGCTGGAGTCTAAACCAGCCGTCTCTGAAAGGGTGAAAGACAGGAGGGATTATTAGTATTAGTAGTAGTAGTAGTATTATGATTATTCTTATTATTATGATAATGGTGATAATTATTATTATTGTTCTTACTGTAATAAATTCTTGAGTGTTAATAATAATAACACGCTCTGCTTTTTGTTGTTATTCTTTTTTTCTGTTCCACTCTCGAGCCCCCTGAACATTAATTTGTGCATCATAAATAAATAAGGATCAGAGTTTATTCGCAGCTCGAGGCACAAACAGCGCCGTCTTATTAACTACCCGTGCCACTCTTCAGGCTCTGTAATGCTCAACAAAATGAGCAGCAAATTACAAGGAGGAGAAGAGAAACATGGAGAACGACACTCCCAAAACTATTAGCAGTCATTAAAGAATAACAGCCCCGAATCGTTCCTTTATTAAACACTAACACTGGAACAGGAAGTGATTCTGGTGGCAGGGGTATTATAACCTCCTGGAAGGGGCAGGAGTGCTTTATGTATCTATAGTCCAATTTACAGGAAATAAAGTGTTAATGCTAATCACAGACATGAGCTTCATTAAAAATCATCAGCAGTGTGTAAAGAATCTCTCAGTTTCCCTGTCCTATCGGTGTGGGGACGGACGAGCTGCTTGGAAAGACAGACGCCAGCGCAGGCCAAAGTTCTGTCAGATTTTCTATTACACCTCCAGAAAACCCGTTAATGGCTTATTGATTAACTGAACGAGGAAAGGAAACCACTGCAGGTTCTTTTTTCCTCCATGCTTAGTTTTTATTTCAAAAGCTTTTCTTAAGTTCATTTCTTTAGTTCTGATTCATTAAACTCTTACACAGTGTAGGTGTGTGTGTGTGTGTGTGTGTGTGTGTGTGTCCCTGCAAAACTTACGCCTTTAACTCCTTTCTGTAGATCTCCAAAGACAGAGAAGAGGCGGTGTGTTGTAGTTAAAAGCAAACCTCCAGCATAACATCACACCGAGTACAAAGCCCCCCCCACACACACACACACTGACACACACAACACACACACGTCTGACTCTTAGCGTCTGATCCGTGAAGATCGATGTTGACGCTCCTTTATGAAGCCCCTGAGGCTGAGAGACAGAAACATGAGTGTGTGTGTGTGTGTGTGTGTGTGTGTGGAGGAGAGTGTCACACTGGAGATAACGTTGGCTCTAATGAGCTCTTTATCGTCAGGGAGCAGCTTTCAGAACTCCTTTAACGCCTGTTTGCCATCGACTGCTTGGATCTGTAACATGGAACTAATTCTGATGAAGTGATTCACCCTCATCCGCTGGTCTGACAGCAGCGCCGCCACCGTTTACACTCAGAAATAAGGGACGCCATAAAAATAAGGGACGCCACACGTCTTAGGGACACGA
>VCAZ01000115.1:15000-122500 GCA_005784505.1 Bagarius yarrelli | reverse complement strand
ATTACTGTCACCACCACCAGTCTCTTTACTTTTACAGGTGTTGCTATCATTACTGTCATTACTGTTACCACCACCAGTCTCTTTACTTTTACAGGTGTCACCATCATTACTGTCATTACTGTTACCACCACCAGTCTCTTTACTTTTACAGGTGTCGCCATCATTACTGTCATTACTGGGACCATCACCAGTCCCTTCTTTTACAGGGGTCACCATCATTACTGTCATTACTGTCACCACCACCAGTCTCTTTACTTTTACAGGTGTCACCATCATTACTGTCATTACTGTTACCACCACCAGTCTCTTTACTTTTACAGGTGTCACCCATCTTACTGTAATGTCATTACTGGGACCATCACCAGTCCCCTTTCTTTTACAGGTGTCGCCATCATTATTGTCATTACTGTCACCACACCAGTCCCCTTACTTTTACAGGTGTCACCATCATTGCTGTCATTACTGTTACCACCAACCAGTCTCTTTACTTTTTACAGGTGTTGCTATCATTACTGTCATTACTGTCAACACCACCAGTCTCTTTACTTTTACAGGTGTCACCATCATTACTGTCATTACTGTCACCACCACCAGTCTCTTTACTTTTACAGGTGTCACCATCATTATTGTCATTACTGTTACCACCACCAGTCTCTTTACTTTTACAGGTGTCACCATCATTACTGTCATTACTGTTACCACCACCAGTCTCTTTACTTTTACAGGTGTCGCCATCATTACTGTCATTACTGTTACCACCACCAGTCCCTTTACTTTTACAGGTGTCGCCATCATACTGTCATTACTGTTACCACCACCAGTTCTCTTTACTTTTACAGGTGTCACCATCATTACTGTCATTACTGTCACCACCACCAGTCTTTACTTTTACTTTACAGGTGTCACCATCATTACTGTCATTACTGTCACCACCACCACCAGTCTCTTTACTTTTACAGGTGTCGCCATCATTACTGTCATTACTGTTACCACCACCAGTCTCTTTACTTTTACAGGTGTCGCCATCATTACTGTCATTACTGGGGACCATCACCAGTCCCCTTTCTTTTACAGGTGTCACCATCATTATTGTCATTACTGTCACCACCACCAGTCTCTTTACTTTTACAGGTGTCACCATCATTACTGTCATTACTGTTACCACCACCAGTCTCTTTACTTTTACAGGTGTCACCATCATTACTGTCATTACTGTCACCACCACCAGTCTCTTTACTTTTACAGGTGTCACCATCATTATTGTCATTACTGTTACCACCACCAGTCTCTTTACTTTTACAGGTGTCACCATCATTACTGTCATTACTGTTACCACCACCAGTCTCTTTACTTTTACAGGTGTCGCCATCATTACTGTCATTACTGTCACCACCACCAGTCCCCTTACTTTTACAGGTGTCGCCATCATTACTGTCATTATTGTAGATGTTGGTGCTGCTGACATCACTGTTAATAGTGACCCTGCTATCACTTTGCTCACTGTCATTTATATAGCTGGCAGTACTATTGTTCTGTTAATGTTATTACCCTCACTGTCTTTATCATTACTCTCATTACTGCCACAATTAATGCTGGTGTCATCATTGTTGGTGTTTTTGTCATGGCCATCGCCAGCCTCAATGTTACTAGTGTCACTACCCTCATAATGGCTGTCAGTTCACTGGAATACTATTGTTCTCCTAATGTCATTACTGTTACTGTTATTGCCTTCTTTAATGTTACTATTATCATTATATTTATCATCACTGTCATTATTGCTGCTATTACTAATACTTACATCACCATTACTGTCATTACCGTCACCGGTACTCTGTGTTTATCATCGCTGACATTACCATTTCTGTTATTGCGGTTTTTATCACATTAATTCCTCAGTGTTATTAGCGTTACTACATTTATTATTATTCTCAGTATTGTTGCTAATACTATTGCTATCATCATTACCGTCATTACATACGCTGGTACAACCACTGCTCCATTCACAGTTATCAATTTCGCTGTCTGGATTAAAGAAAAATGGAAGGTCTGAGCGAGTCCATTACACCCAGACCGACATCGCAAACCCGCTCAAAAAACTAAAGCATTAGGAAGAATTATTTTGGAGCAGTTTCTACTTAATGTACTAATAAACAGGAGGACAGGAGCAGTGAGACTCGTGGCACAAATCGAACACATTAACAGCCAAAACAGTTAATGATGAGCGACGAGAGTGCGGAGAACCCCAGGGTTTCTCTCGCCGGGAATCGACTACAAAAAATCGAGGAAAAAACCCATTGTTGTTTATTGATCCGTACAGAAAACTCGTTCTGAAAAGTATCATTGATGCTGTGCAAAAGTTTGCACACCCCATGTTGACATTAATGAAAAATGTCTGTAAACTTAATTAACATTATTTTATTTGTGAAGCTGAGAAAGGATGATGATGACGACGATGTGTAGCAGATTTCAGTCCATGATGAGTCTGAGAGCCGGATTAAAGCAGATTATCTGGGATAACGATTAATTAACTGGAATAGTCTGGTCGACTGGATTTAATAATAAACCTTGATGATTTAAATATATAAATTTAAATATAACATATATCATAACATATCTAAATAATAATAATGTTACATTATATGATTTAAACACAATAATCCTGAAATACATTTATTATACATAAATTTATATATTTAAATCTCTATATAATTGTCCATTATAATTTTTGTTGCGATGGTAACAAGTCAGACCAGTTAAATCACTCAGCTATATTCTGGAGTTACTACTAAAACACAAAATCAACATATTAATTAATTGATTTATTATTTACATCAATAAAATAATTGTCACTCATTTACTTATTAAAGAAAATGATAATAAAAATATGTTATAAAAGAAATAACGAAAATATAAAATAAATATATATATCTTTCTGTGTGGAGTTTGTATGTTCTCCCTGTGTGTGTGTGTGTGTGTGTGTTTACTCCGGGTTCTCCGGTTTCCTCCCACAGTCCAGAAACATGTATGTTAGAATGATCGGTGATTCAAAAATTGCCCATAGGAGTGTGTGTGTGTGTGTGTGTGCCCTGTGATGGACTGGTGACCTGTCCAGGGTGTCCCCCCTCCTGCCTTTCAGAGACGGCTGGGATAGACTCCAGCAGATCCCCGTGACCCCGAATTAGGGAATAAGCGGATATAGAAGATGAATAAATGAATAAATGAATGCTTTACTGTTTTCTTAGTATTTTCTCATGTTTATTACTTAAGTTTTTGTATTGTTTTTTTTTATTATGAATATATTGTGCTTAGTAATAATTTCCTGATAAATATATTTTATTCCTGTTTGCATTGTAGACATTATGTTCAAGTTATACAGAATTTACACCAAAATGTATTTAAATATAAACAATAATACAGTTTGGTCTAAATTATGGAGAACTTCCCTGGACATGAGCTTCAGTCTATTCTTCATGACTTTCAGATGAGATTTCAGATTTGCAGTAGCTCAGCAGGAGACGCCGGAGATACTCGAAAATAATGAGTTAGTGCATTAACTCTTTGTGCTCAGGGTCTCAGCACTCGCCTCGGCACTCTCAGTTTTCGCACCGGGGGTCTTCACCCAGCCGAACGCTGTAAGATTAACTCCGCTTAGTGAAGTGGGTTTTTTTAGTTTCAATTAAATTGTGTTGAAGTGAGTTGATGGTAGAATCAGTTCACATAATTGGTCCTGTTGGAGATTCGGTGAACATGTGAAACGAGGTGCTGTGAGCTGATTGAACTTTTCAGCTCTCAGAGATCATGAGTCATGCTATGAAACACGGTGGTGGGGGCATCGCGCTGAGAAACTGAGCAGGATCCAAAGGAAGATAGATAAAAGTAATTATTTTAATCAATAATATCAAATCTTACAGCTGTGAAAGAGAGAAAATTTGTTGTTTTGTGGACAAAAAAAAAAATATATGGATTAAATTATTAATAATAATAATAATAATAATTATACTTGCTTTTGTTCTGAGTGATAGTGTATAATAATAATAATAATAATAATAATAATTATGAATAAAATAATGGTTAATATTATTATTTAGTTGGGTTAAACTGCATTTTTATGTATTTTCTGATTAAATGTGTATAATATTTTTCCACTTTGTTTTTTTAATTCTTTAATTTTTTATTACGTTTTTATTTTGTTGAATTGTTATATTAAAATGCGTACAGTAAAAAAGACTGTTTCTTCTTTACAATATTCATTTAAAAATTATTATTATTGTACATTTATTTTCATTCATTTTATATTATTTTAACTACTTGAACTCTAATGACATTGAATGATTGGATTGATGATGAAATTCAGAAGAACAGATGGACTTTAGACAGATTTTGATGATGTCACCGGTGACAGTTTCTATAGTTTAATGTCAGCAGTGTGACACGCTGACCGTCTCACACCATTCTGTTTATTTCACATTCCTCCATTCGGACATGTTAGCGATGTTAATAAGTTCTTCTGTATCATGTCGTTACACTCAACATGAAGTCATTATTCTGTCGAATTGCAGCTTGTTATTGAAAAATGGAGCAGAGTGCGGAATAAAGCTGCGTCTGGAGGCCTGCGGTGATGAAGATAAGTAACCACAGGGGAAGGACGAGGCTTCATAATAACCTGCATGACAAAAACATCTGGATCTGTTCCTGCCGCAGGTATCATTCTGTCCTAAATTCCTGCAAATCCAGCGAATTATTTCACATTTACAGATTGTTATAGCTTTTTTTTTATAGAATTTAAGCAGAGTTTTAATGATTCGGTTACAGAAATAAATAAATAAATAATCTTGTGAGGAAAATGCTTTAGGAATGAAAATGTTAAGAAAAATCAGAATCACAATGCAAAAATGCTTCAAAGACCTGCTAATGAGTTGTTACAATCACTTGCCTAATATGTTACAAGGCTTATAAAGTGCCTATAAAGTCTACATTAATGCTAAAAGCTTGTTATAATAACCTGCATAACATGATATTAATCCTATAGTGTTCTTTAAAGCCTTAATATTAATGATAGGAATGACTTCACATAAAGCATTATAACACATAATCAGTATCGCAGTTATAATCACCGGCCAACCATGTTGTAAATAAGGTTTATTATTTAGGTGTTTAATAAAGCTCTAAACTAAACCAATGGCTATAAATTCTATATAAATGATCATAGCTAGTTATAATAACCTGAACAAATGAAATCCTATAATTTCAAATTAATGCATGACACAACCTTCTATAAATAAAACGTACCTGTGTAAAGCTTTAGCCAGCGACTCCAATCACCTCCGATACAAGAAAGGATCGGACAGAGACAGAGAGAGAAAGAAAGAAAGAAAGAAAGAAAGAAAGAGAGAAAGAGAGAAAGAAGAAGGGATAAAAAGAGAAGAAAAGAAGAAAAGAAAGAAGAGAAAAAGAGATAAAAAAAGGAAAGAGAAAAAGAGATAGAAAAAGAGAAAAAGAGAAGATGAGGAAAAGAAAGAAAGAAAGAAAGAAAGAAAGAAAGAAAGAAAGAAAAAAAAAGAAAGAGAAAGAGAGACAGAAAGAGAGAGAAAGAGAAAGAGAGAAAGAAAGAAAGAAAGAAAGAAAGAAAGAAAGAAAAGAAGAAAAGAGAGCGAGAGAGAGAGAGAGAGAGAGAGAGAAAGAAAGAGAAAGAGAGAGACAATCAGAGAAAGAAAGAAAGAAGAGAGAGAGAGAGAGAGAGAGAGAGAGAGAGAGAGAGAGAGGGAGACAAAATGAAAAGAATCCCAACATTTTAATGAAACTGCTTGAATCAGTGCAGTTTTTGATGTTTCTTTTTATTTTACAGAAACACAAGCAGGAGGAATTTTACAGTCTAATGAAACAGCCGTTTATTTAAGGAGTCTTTATTAGACAGGATGATGCAATAGCGGCCGCTTCTTTTACACTCATATCAACAAAAACGCTGAATAATAACCTCTGGAAAAATACAGTAATATTTGGCATAATGTCATTTCAGCAGAAGACAAAAAATAAATCAAATCCAATTTAATAAATCTAAAGCAGCTCAACAAGCCTCGAACCTGCAGCTCTTCTGCTCAAGGGTTCATAAGGAGGTCGAAACAGACTGACTCGCCCTCGAGTCCAGAACAGATAAAACACAGGGCAAGAACATCATTGCATCAAACACATCCTGAACCCTAAAACCACACAAAACACAGCCTGACCCTCATCCCACAGTCAGTTCAGATCATCTCCTGAAACCCTCAAACGTTCCTCAGCTGAAGATCTGCAGACGTTTAATCAGCATTACTAACAAAACACAAAACACACATAGCATAGAAAAAGAAATCAAACAGCAGCACAGAGATGATCAGAGACACCCGGCGCTTAGAACAGAGTGTCTTACGAGTTGTGACCTGCTTAAAGTGTTCATAACACCTTTATCCAGCTGTCATACTGCATTATAATGACTTCATAACATTTGCTAAAACCGGAAGACTGCGGGGGGCACTTTTCAGCACCATTATATTACCACTGCTGGGCCACTGAGAAAGGCCCGTAACCCCCCATTGGTCAGTTGTAGAAAAGGATAAATGTTAGAAATGTAAATAACATGTCATAATACACGCATATTCAACCTGGTAATCTGTCCTCATGGCACCTTATAATAACGCTCTTATTACTAAACATACGTAGCTAGAGATAGCTGCATACGCCTTTACAAAGCCCTCGACTTCACTTTAAATAAACAATCACAACTTATAACGCATTAAAACCGAATTGAATACAGTCACATAATAGGTTATAAGGCATCATCAGTAAGTCATTATAGTAAAATCTTTATACATTGCATGTGCTAACTCTCCTGATGACGTTTAATGAGATGTGTAGAGTTATACAGTACAGACCGATTGATAATCGATTTTTCTGATTTTTTTTCTCGATATTTTAGCCTTTTTCTTATTATCAGGATATCGCTGTGGTAATAACAGATCCACAGATATTCCACCATTTTGTAGACATTTAGAGGATTGCATACAAGACCATTGTTTTAATTAAAATATTCACATTGCGGACGACTTACACATAAATATATTTTTATCCAACTGAGCAACCGACGGTTAGGGGCCTTGCTTAGGGGCCCTTGCCAGCAGTGGCAGCTTGCTGGGAACTTCAATTTAGCAGTCGAACACCACTGACACCACTTTCCATTCCTAAAGAATAAATTATTAGTTAAGAGGTTAATTTACAGAGTGTCAGGTGTTATAAGCTATTATGGATGCTTTATAACAGGTTATGAAAAGGTGAATGTTGGATTCATGATACCTGCTACTGATGGTTTATTTACAGGAAAACCCTCTGTTGTACTAAGTTCTTAAGAATGTGTAGGTCTTTCTGTATTTCCTGCTTCAAACAGCATAAAAGGACCATTACATTTACAGCATTTGGCAGACGCCCTTTTCCAGAGCGACTTATGTTATTCCTTGTTATACAACTGAGGGTTGAGGGCCTTGCTCAGGGGCCCAACGGCAGTGGCTTGGTGGAGCTGGGAATCGAACCCGCAACCTTCGGGTCGGTAATCCAACACCTTAACCATGAGCCACCACTTCCCCCGAAGCAGTTGGCGGCTTCCCCCTTACGAAGCATTATAAACACTTAATACAGGATTATATAGAATTTATCAAAAGTTAAGATTAAATTTGTCAAGTAACTAATAAAAGGATTTGTAATTGATAGTAAAACAAACACACACACACACACATGCTGATTTATAAAGTGTTATGTATGCTATATAACGTGGGCATACCATCACTTATAATGCATTATGAATGCTGGAATCTGATAAGACGTGAAATGGAAATATCTTTTGTAGAGAAATTTTTTAAGTTCGGTTTACATAGATGATTTTTATATATACATATTTGGCGGTCTAAAATTAGTCCCGCCCACGCCCACATCCACAGCTGATTCCATACCACCGCTTTAAGATCCCACATTTCTTTTTAATGCAGTTTTATAACAGTAGATGTAGTTTAAAGGTAACCGTGATGTCATACATGCACTTCTGTAAGTTTTTGGTTCCTGCTCTTGTTTCTCATGTGCTCCTTGTCATGTTAATCCCTTGTCTATGTGTCGTGTTCCCATTGGTCAGTCTTGTGTATTTATAGTCCTTGTGTTTGTTGAGGATTTCGGTTGTGTTTCGGTACCGCTGTCAGGGAGCTAAGTTTTATGTAGTCAAGTTCATGTTTATTGTTTGTAATCAAGTCAAGCTAAGCTACTCTATGCTAAGTTAACTTATGCTAAGCTAAGTTAGGTCTGGTTTAGTTTATGTTTATTGTTTCGTCACTTTGTTAATAAACTGCACCATAAACTATCATAAAATATTAATAACTCAATGATTGTTACTTTGATCTGTAAATCAAAAGGATTATAAAGTTTTTAAAGGGTTTAATGCATAACGTTTGTTCAACGTCCCGTCCTGCTCGTCATTCAATAGCATGTGTTTATTTACAGATCCATAAGAGCGGTTCTGATATTTCACAGTTATAACGATGTAACATTAACATTCACTGTACATTACTGTATTTTTACTGTAAAAACGATATACAATATTAACCAGCTGAAATTGTGTGTGTGTGTGTGTGTGTGTGTGCGCGTGTTTGTGTGTGTGTGTGTGCGCGTGTGTGTGGAGGCCACAGGTGAACGTCTGCCATCCGTAAAAATAAATCCATTACACTTAAATGCTCAGAGTGTTCAGATGAGAGATCGCTATGACTTCCAGCCTTCAGTGTGTGTGTGTGTGTGTGTGTGTGTGTGTTCTCATGCATTTAGCTGCATCCATTAGGACATTTAAAAGGAGCAAAAAAGCCACACTTTAGTATTCTGCTTGTGTCAGCTCTAAAATGTAATTGTTTGTGTGTGTGTGTGCGTGTGTGTGTGTGTGTGTGTGTGTGTGTGTGTGTGTGTGTGTGTGTAATCATCATGGGTACGAATACCAGGCCACTGAAATCTATTTAAAATGATTAATACATTATTTAATTGTGTTTATAAGGCTACATAATGCTGACGTCCGACTTCAGTTATAAACACAAGACATACAGATCTACTTTAGGAGCAGTGTTAAAACAGGAGAGAGAGAGAGAGAGAGAGAGAGAGAGAGACAGAGAGACAGAGAGAAAGAAAGAGAATAATATAGGGAAAGAAAAACAAAGAGCGAGCAAGCAAAAGGAAGGGTTAAAAAAAAGAGAGAAAGAGAAAATAAAATAGAGAGAAAAAGCAGGAAAAGGAAAATGAAAAAATTACAGAAAGACTAATAGAATGTGTGTGTGAGAGAGAGAGAGAGAAAAAGAGAAAAAAAGAGAGACAGAGAAAGAGAGAGAGAGAGAAAGAGAAAAAAAGAGAGACAGAGAAAGAGAGAGAGAGAGAAAGGAAAAGACAGCGAAAGAGAGACAGAGGACAGTTTTTCTATCTTGCTCCTCATGAGTCGTGTGTCTCTCTTAGTGATCTCAGCTCTTTTCCTGTTTAAGAGTCGAACTTAACACAATGCTGGAAAATAATGAAATAAATAAATAAATAAATAAACTAGTTTTCTTCAAATGTTCTTACAAATTTCCATGATGATGTTCAAGCTTAAGTGCAGTGACGGGAAACCTCCTGAACGAGTGGGTGTGGTCAGCAGAAGTCGTCGTGAGGGTTGCCAGGCGTGTACATGCTGCTTCTCTTGGTGGAGTGAGAGCAGCCATTGTGGGCGTGGCTGTGGGCGTGGTTGTGATGAAGGGGGTGGTTGATGAGGCTCTTACGTTTGGTGGAGCTCTCGGTAGAATCGCTCATAACCATCATGGTGGTTTCCACACGTGACAGCATGCACATGCTGCTCTGACGCGTGGCCTGCATGCGCGTAGCCCGTAGCTCCAGATCGTCATAACTGGACAAGCGGACAAACGGACACCAGCGCAAAGCTCGCTTGAAACCTGCTCGAAACCTGAGGGCAAGAAGAGAACATGGAGATGGAGTGGTGTGAGAAGAGAGTGAAGAAAGTTTATCATTGTAGCAAAACTTCGTATTAGTACAATCAAAAACGATCCCATTGATAACTCCGCCCACCATGTTAGTTTCTTTTGCTAACTGATTCCAACCAAACACTTCCTATAGGTTTTCTCTGTTGGTCAGAGGAGGATTTCCACTGTTGGGCCCCTAAGGAAGGCCCTGCTCTAGGGGCACTGTATCATTGCTGACTTTACGCTTTGTCCCCAATACAAATATCCATTTGAAAATTTAGGGGACAATTTTCTGTCTCATCTGAACATCGTCACAGTTCCTGTAACGTGACGTCACATATCTCAGACGTCTCCTGACTCAGCAAGTCCAGCAGTGTTTATTACACACGCCAGCATTCGTCCTCGGGTTCAGTTAAGTGCATCCGTTTATTTATCCAGCGATCTCAATGGAAAAGACGTCGTCTCTGCACCCATGTCTCTGCGCCACTTCCTGTTTAGCTTTCTGTTTTGCTGAGCGTTCTGATCAGCTCTGATCTCTGATCTCACCAGTAACTCGTTAAGAATCTTATTCTGCCTCATTAGTGTGTTGATTTAATCCTGTTGACTCAGTCGTCTGTCAGAAGCGGTTCTGAGTCACGGTGTTGGTTTGCACTTTTTACATATCTAGTATTTCATTCTCATCACGACTCTTATGAGCTGGTTTAGGGGCGGGGCTACATATTAGCTTAGTCTATTAGGTCAAAATTAACTTTAACACAATTACAATTCATATTTTATATTAAAAAAGCCAATTTACTAAAAAACCGTTAGTCAGTAAACCTGTGTGCTAAGCTAGCTAGCTACTTAGCCCAATTTTAATAAATAATGATTATTAGGGACAATGGGTTTGAGCTAGTTAACTAACTAGTGACTACTGGGCAGACATGATCTTTCAATGCTAGTAGTTTTAGCTACAGTTTTAGCAGGCTACCAACAGGCCACTGTAGGTTTCCAGTAGAACCTCATGCTGGCTTTCATACCTGCTGTTCAGGCAGCAGTAGATGATGGGGTTGTACATGGTGGAGCTCATGGCCAGCCACATGACGGACAGGTAGACCTGCTGAATGGACTTTTTCTTAACCAGCGCCTTGTTCAGGCCTGTGACCAGGAAGTAGACATGATACGGCAGCCAGCAAATGGCGAAGGTCACGACTACGATGATCATCATCTTTACCACCTGGAGGGAACAGAGTCACTGACATTAAACCAAAAACACATAAACCACCAGAGTACAATTTTTAAAGATCCCTAAACCCATATTCAGGAAGTGTTTAAGGGTGGTGCTTACAGGAAGTGGAAATATGGCTGTATTTACAGCATGTTTCCAGGTAATTGACATATTTACAGGAAGTGGACATATTTACAGCAGGTGTTTACAGGAAGTGGATGTGTTAATAGGAAATAAACATAAGGCACTTATACATAAGGAAGTGGATGTGTTTAAATAGGGCACTTATAGGAAGTGAATGTGTTTACAGGAAGCAAGCATTTTTATATCTGGTACTAACAGGAAGTGGATGTTTTTAAAGGAAGTGAATATATTTACAGCACTGATAACTTATGTCAGTGTTAAATTAAACCTTAATTTTCAAATATAATTACGACAATTTTTACAAATGCCGAAGCAAAAAAATTAACATTTGTTTTTTAATAAATTAAACTAATATTAATCCGCAGAAGGTGCTGCTGCAGTCATATCTGTGTGCGGATGAGCAGCTGCTTCTTGTCTGAACACTGAGACTGTTAAATTCAGCTGCTTATCGAAAGCCTTCATCACTGTGTATTACCCAGAATGCACTCTGTCTGAATCACTGCATGACTGTGTGCTGCTTTTCTGATTTCCACAATCTGCTCCAGCAATTCCCTAAAGTCAGTGAGCAGAACCTGAATTACACACTTCTCTCTCTCTCTCTCTCTGTCCCTCTCTCTTTCTCTCTGTCTGTGTGTGTCTCTCTCTCTTTCTTTCTCTCTCTCTCTCTTTTTTCCCCACACTTTGCTGATGATGGTTCAGTTATTATTACCACCAAGCTGCCACTGCTAGGGCCCTTTAGAAAGGTCCTTAACCCTCAACTGGAAACTTAGTTGTAAAACTTCTAAACGCACCAGTGCTTAAAAAAACCCCCACAAACCCTTTACTCTTCTTTTTAAATGGCTCTCGAGTGCTTGTCCAACGCCATGATAGATTGCTCTCTGCGTTAATAACCTCTACACCTTCTTACTCTTTTGTCCTTTTCTCTTCGCTAGCTTTTAACGCATTGAGTCACACCAAGTCAATACTTGTTTCTCACTTTTTATATTTATATTTAAATTTTATCTTAGCTCCTGCACATCTTCCGCATCTGCTGCTAAACATGAAACCTTGTTGGATTTAAGGAGTTCCTCAAGGTTTAGCTCTTGGTCTGCTCTTGATCACTGTATATGTCTGGAATGCAATGCTGTATTTTATGTCATTATGAAAAAAATACTCAGTGACAGACTGGTGTGGTAAAGAGGAATCACTGTAACCAGCCTGAGCTTGATTAGTTTTCTATAACAGCATGTCCCTATGAATATTATTCCAGTAATTGAACTTGCATTATAGTGGCTACTGTATAAACAGTCTCTTTTTCACCAACTTTACTTTTTCTTACTATTAAAATAATAGAGCAGGAAGACATTAAATTTGGCACTTCTTTCCTTCAAGGGTTTAAATTAGTTTTTGAGCATGTTTTTCTATGCGGCTCCTAAATCATCCGTTTCCACCTCACGTCAAGTATTCCCAGGACCTGCCACCTGGATCAGGCTAATAAATGAATAAATGCTGAAAGACAAAGAGCTGGAACCATAAAGAGTTGATAGACAACAGACTTTGTAAGGTATTACTGCATCATATTGTAGTAGGCTTGTTCATATAGTCATATATTAAAGCAAAAATGTATAATTACTGTGTAACAGTGTGAGGTTTATACCCCTAATAAAGCCCAGTGTCAAATCATTTCCACCTTCGTCTTCGTCTCCAAGACCATTGTCCCATTCTTTATCTGATTACTCCACTAATGAAGCTCATTACATTCCTGGCACTGCTCTAACACTCTTTAGCATCGAGGGCTCTTAACTGGAGAGAGAACACGGCCCTGAGGGCAGAAACAACGTCATTGAACACCACAGCGAGCGAATCTGAGACACAACAAACTCTGTAAGCTTGGACCAGCATGACTCCGAGGACTTATAAAACCAAACTCCATCCTGACACTTCAATGAGTTCCTGTTTGCTTCTCTAAAGCATTAGATTCAAGCTTTAAGCTAATTTTCCCTTGACTCCACCTGACTGATGATATTACACTGACAAGAACCCAAAAGGCATTATGGCTGCATTAAATTTGAGTTGCAGCACAGCCAATTTAGTCGAAATGGGCTTTAATTCTCACTGGAGGAAGCTGCAGTCGGCCACTTGTAGCTCTCGATTAAACCAGAAATGATGAGAAACACAAAGAACCTGAAAAATGAGCAAAAAAATGATGTGGTAAATTAATAAACACTTAGTTTATGTTAAGATCCGTCATAACAGAAAAACTGCACTAGAACCAGAAATTAAAAGATTGTGGAACAATCATTAATCAAATGGCTGCCACATGCCAATAAACTGGAGTGGAGAAATATCAAGCCAGAGCTTAATTTAGTTAAATAAGTGTGATCTGTGTCTTTTTTTTTAAAAAACCATCTATTTCTGAGAGTTTTTTGCATTTATTGCAAAAAATAGTACGATAGTCAGAGAGAAAGATGGTGGGAATGGGTGAGGTCCCTGAGACAGGAATTAAACTCGGGACACCCGATGCTGCATTTACAATTACGATTTTCTGACTATGTCCGATTTTTTTGGACGACCTGCTTATTTTTAACACTGACCCATATTGGATATCTGCATTTACACTATACACAGCAAAACAACCCAATGTAGACGTACTGACCAGAAAAGCGGGGCAATAATCAATGGACCAAATCAACAAAGTCCAAATGATTATTCAGTATTTTTGCTTCTACATCATATTTAAAGGTCGGCAAAACAATGATCTCTTTAGGAGGAAAAAAAGCGGAGAGCTCTTATTACAGCCTGGGTGAATGTAGCCTTGATTGCTACATCTATATAGTATGTCTCTTCATCCGCCATCGTCTCTTATTCAAAGACGTTCGACTCTTATGGACGGGTGAAAATCTAATCTGTCTGTTGATTTCCACATATGAATAAAACCTTAATCTGATCTAAAATATATATGAGGGTCCTCATTTTCACTTCCAGTTTTAAATGTTTGAATCCGTAGAAAGAAATATTTCTCGGGTCTGTAAAGAATCTTGATGTAAATGGACAACAGCAGAAACAACTATCTGTTTATTTTAGTTAAATTTCAGTCGTTTATCATCCCTCAAGTTTTAAACATTATCACACGTTAAATTCACGCTGCTGTGATGTCATTGGTCATGTCACAATATCAATATGGCGGCTGTAATGCATCTGAATTATATTTGTACTATGCGTAAATGGACGATATAGAACAGATTAATTAATCAGGAAGTGCACAACAACTTAAATGTAGAACTGATTAATACTTAAATATTTCCAAACATTTCAGAAAATGAGATTTCAGACAGAGCAAAAAAAAACATTTTCCTTTTATTTCAAACAGATGTTCTAAACTGTAAACACATCTGTATTCCATCATTGGTTAACTGAAGTAGAACATCTGTTCACTCCAACGTGTTTATCTGCAGAATAAATGCTCAGTGTGGTGAGTTTCTCCTCCAGATGTTTAACAAACCCACCAGGTGCATCGACACCATCATGGAGCTAAACACACACACACACACACACACACAGATCAAACTGTGAGAGAGAAAGTGCTTTCCTTTCAGATCTATTTTGCATAAAAGACCTGACGCTGGTCTTCAGAGGAATCTCGGCCGCTCGTCTGATTAGGAAATCACTTCAGAGGCAGAACATCTTCCTGCTTTCACATATTCCTAATAATCCTCCAGCGAGTAGAAGACCTGTCGGCTTCCTGCACCTACAACATCAAATCACCCCCACTCCCCCACCCGCCCCTGCCCCATACACACAGAGGAACAGGGTAAAAAAAATGAAGATTGTAAAGATCTCAGGCAATTTCAGGGAGTGTAACAGGCAGCATTACTTTAGCGGGTATGTTTGGCAGACGCTGATGCAAGAGGGGCGATATGAAGGGACCCTCCGTGTGTGTGTGTGTGTTTGTGTGGTAAGAAAAAACAGCCAATATCCTTGATGAGCCGCTGCCTGTGTCACTGAATGCAAAGTGTTTTGATAGAGTTTATCAACGTGACTCGCAGCACCGTCCCGACGGTGGGGCAGGAGACGGCGGCGGCGGCGGCGGCGGCGGCGGTGCAGCTCGCTCACTTCAGAGTAATGAAACGTTAGCGATGCTAAAATGTTCACAATTTTCTACAAACTGCGTTTAAAATGGTGCATCATTCTCACTTTGGCTGGTGTGAATGACTGCAATGATTTCATCTAATTCGTTTGTACATTTTGTGAATTGCATTTTTTTTATTTGAATATTGGTATTTGTTTTATTTTTGTTCTTATTTTTGATTTGTTTCTTCTTTTTTTACAGTCAATATAAATGTTCTAATGTTTAATATCTCATAATTTCAAGGAGTCCATTGGATGCAAATTTAACAAGTTAATATGATTATGAAGTCAAACTGGGGGAAACCCAACGAATCTGGCAACATTGCTCGGGGCGGGTCTATGATGAGACAGCAGTGTCAATCAACAAATTGTGGGAGTAACCTTAGTCCATGTGACCCCACAAAAACAGGCATCTGAAAATAGCTTGGTTCGAGTAAGAGGGGAAAATGATTTAACAGGGCTTAGTGGTAGCGCAATGGCTAGGTGTTGGACGGCTAACTGGAAAATCGGAGTTAGATTCTCAGCACCACCCAGTTGCCACTGTTGGGCTCCTGAGCAGGGCCCTTAACCCCCATTTGCTCAGTTGTATAAAATATGAGATAAACGTAAGTTGCTCTGGATAAGGACGTCTGCCAAATTCTGCAAATGTAACATGATTAAAATAAACACTGAGTGGGTCTTTAGCGCTGTTTGGTGTTAGATTCTGTCTTTTGGTTGCTGATTAATCGTTTTACCAATAGTTTTGACAAAAATTTTAGTTTTCTCTGTTTGTGATAATTCACTGTCCTTAATTCTACTTCCTGTTCCCAGTCTGCCGGTCTCACTGTTCCTCAGTGATGGGATAGAAAATATAGAATGTAAATTATATTTACAGCATTTGGCAGACGTCCTTATCCAGCATGACTCACATTTATACAACTGAGCAAATGAGGGCCTGGGTCAGGGGCCCAGCAGTGGTGGCTTGGTGGAGCTAGGAATCAAACCCACAATCTTTGGGTTGGTGGTCCAACACCTTAACCATGAGCCACCACTTCCAATGTGCAATTAGTGCATAAGCGTTCAGCTGCTAATGTTCTGAAGTGACTCTGAATAAATAATCTATCTGCACGAAAACAAACTGAACCGGAGACTCGCTGTGCCGCCTCAGTCATAAAGAACGTTTATAAATTTGCTAATTACATTCTAGCACATAATTAAAACCCACATCTCAGTGCTAATGAACTCTCTCTCGCTCTCTCGCTTATTTTTCTGCCTTGTTTTCACTTTTGAAAGAGACTGGACTTTAAAAGAAGCGGTGATCGTGTGGTGTGACTTCTAAATAAAATAGCGAAGACGCGTGTGGCGGTACTCATCCTGGACTTGAAAACCAATCAGCCGGCCTTGTTTCAGCTGTGAGAGAAGGAACTTAATGAGGCTAGTTTTGGAGACCCCCACCAGCACTTACAGACCAGAAGAGGATAAGAGATGGTGAGAGCTCTTGTGTGGAGAAAAGACCGCAGGAAATGTCTTCAGCCCCAAAACAGGACAGTTGTCGCTTTCGTCTACAGAGACTATCAAACTGATGAGATTTTAATCATTCTATTGAGTTTGAGCTTCAACAGGAAGCAAAAACAATAAGAATGAAACATTTTAGCTAGTTTCTTTTGTTAGCATTAGTGACAGTTGAACTCTATTCTATTCTAACAACAGGCTCGAGTCCAGAATTATTGGCACCTTAAATAACTTGGAGAAACTTTGTGGACTTTTTGTGATCAGCTTTCACTCCCAGCCCCATGTTTGGTTATTTATATTCTGGAAACTGACCTTCCTCTTGGCGCGTAGCTGCCCGTGATAATTGTCTGATGAGTCTCCGGGGATAGTTCCGCCCCACAGCGTCATGCCGATGATGGTGTAGGTGATTCCCATCACCACCAGAGGCAGCAGGTAGACCAGCAACATCACAATGATATGGTACCTGATGATACGGTAGAAGAAGTGATTAGAACCGGAGATAAAAGAATTGCACTAAAGCTAACCTAAATCTGTTAATTCCACATATTAATCTTAATATTAACGTTCACCTGTATGATGTCAGAAGTGCATTTGTAGCTGAAACGTGATTGGCTGTTACATTTTATGACAATAAAAATGCCTGTCGTGTGTTTAAAAGTTTGTTTTATTCATTAAATTAGACTGTTAAAATGTTTGAATAGTATTTTTTTATTTATAATGTATGTAATATCTAATTAAATTTACAAAATATTAAAAATGTCCATTTTGTACATTTTACACATTTATATTATTTTGTTGTGTTACAAAGAAGCTTAGTTTCAGCTTCTACTCTGACCGTTACAAAACAGTGACACTGGAGACTCCTTACTTTAAAAATTCATTTGAAACAATAATTTCACGCTATTCATTTTTCCAAATCCTTTGTATGCTGTTGCTGTAGAAACCGGAACAAATTACGCTAACGAGCTCATTGCTATAAACCTTCGCTACTGACACCAATCAGAATTTAAGAGATTCTCACATGAAGGGGTCGTCCCCGGGTTGAGGCCACGCCACGTAGCACAGAGTCCTCTTAGGTAATTTCCTGATGGTGGAGAAGAAGCAGAGCGGAAACGCCAGAACCACAGCAAACACCCAGATACACACAATCACCACATTAGTAGCGGTGGCTGACAGATGAGGCTTTAACGGGTGGATTATAGCCATGTATCTGTACACAAACACACACACACACAAAGAAAGAGGAAAATATAGTTAAATGGAAATCAATATCCAATATTATATCCGGGATTAATATTCACTGCTAAAATATAACACACTTCATTTTAATTTTGTTTTAATCTTTTCATGTTTTTCATGTTCTGTACGTTCTCCATAACCCCAGGAAAGAACATGGGAATTGGTAAGCTCCCTAGATCTCCTCCAGGCACACACACACACACACAACGCTCCCACCCCACCCACACTCAGCCAGCATGTGCCTCATTGCTACATGTGAAATCCGACGGTGCCTGAAAGCAGAAAACACAATTACACAACATGAAAGCTTTAAAATCCGGTTCTTTAAAAAAAACCCTAAAGCACATGATGTGTAATTATTTTCTCACACACAATGATTCCACATCTTTCCTTCTCATCTTGGGTGAAGAAGATCGAGTTGTGATGTGACAAATTCTGGTTTAGCAGAAAAAGAAAGGCGAAGAAGTAGGAATGTGGTAGCTCGATGGTTGGACGGCTGATTGGAACATCATAGGTTTGATTCCCAGCACTACCGTGCTGCCACTGCTGGGTCCCTGAGCAGGGCCCTTACGCCTTAACTGCCCAGTTGGACTAATGAAAAAATTCAGCAAAGAAGGGGAGGAAGAGACAAGATAAAGGTGGAGAGAGGAAAAAGAGAGAGGAGGAGGAGTGGAGATGTTCCTGAAGGAGTGGAGATGTTCCTAAAGGTTTCCTCTGAGCCATTTAGAGTTAAATGAATGTGACATTGGAATCGATGTTGCTCTAAACAACTGATTGAGAACAAACGTCTACAAGAGTGTTAATGAAGTCGTGTGTGTCAGACAGAGCTGAGAGACCTCTGTTCCCGAAAGAATTCATCCTGATCTGCTAAAGCGGCTATTGAGTGCAAATTTTCCCACAAGTTGATATGATTCTAGGGTCATAATGAAAAGTCTATAATAACCTTTAATTAAAATTCTTATTGGTAGTTTAAAAAAACTAACATATTTTACCTTGTCAAAAACCTGTTTCACTGCATGCTGTTTTTAAATGCTAATGAGCTCTGGCTGGGGGCGTTTCCAATGCTCCAAATCCATCATCATCATCATCATCATCATTATCATCATCATCATTTTTTTTCCACTTATCCTCAGCCAGGTCCTGGAGCAATAGTCCCCTTCCCTCTCCCTAAACACTTCTCCAGCTCCTCCCGGTATTCCGGGAATGGGTCCTCCCCAGGGCTTCTTCCCAGTGGGGCATGCCCAGAACATCTCCCCAGGAAGATGTTCAGGCAGCATCCAAATCTTAGAATAGACTTTTCTCTGAGAGGCTGACTTCTCCACGGCCTCACCAAATGTCTCCCAAACCAGAGTTTTTGCTTTTGTGCCACCCAGGCTGCAGCTAGCTGGTCCTGACAGTACACATCAGCTGCTTCTGGGGTCTCATTAGCCAAGGCTTGGTAGTACTCCTTCCTCAGCTTGACAGCATACCTTACACCTTACTGGTGTCCACCACTGGGTCCAGTGATTGCCATTACAGGCACCAGTTTTAGATTGCTGCATCAATAATAGATGGAAAACATGGTCCACTTAGACTCCATATCCCCAGTCTTCCTCAGTATCTGGTTGAAACTCTCCCGAAGTGCTCCTAACAGTGCCGATCAACAGTCGTGCGCATCCTTGGTTCATGTAGATCATCTTTTAATCCTGATCCATCAATGTCGTCCTATTAATACTGATCATTCTGATAATCTGATCAGATAATTCTGATCTTTTAATCTTGATCTAAAAGTCCTGATCTATTAATACTGATCCATAAATTCTGATATATTAATCCTGGTCTCTTAATATTAGTCCTAATGTATTAATCCCGGTTTAATATTCCTTATCTATTGATCCTAGTCTTTTAATCCTGGTTTATTAATCTGTATCTATTGTGCAATGTGTTATTAAAACAATGGTAATTTATCAGCTTTTGTATTAACAACCTGATTACAGCTCTGTCACACACACACACACACACACACACACAGAAATATAAACAAGCACATGTTTTTTCTGTGTGTGTGTGTGTTAGCCCTTTAATCGGGTTGTCTGTCACATTACACTACTTCGGCTTGTCAGTGTGACAGATATCTGTGTCTTACATTACACATTTACAGCACCAACAGCTAAAAACAGCTCATGATAATCATCATCATCATCATCATCATCATCATAATGAGCATGCTCCTCACTCTGCTCCTCAGTGATTTGCTGAAGATCCCTCACTGGAGCTCTGAGAGATGAGTCTAAAAGTTCTGCTGAATGGCGCTATCCATCAAACCTTAACAGCCTTGTGTAACACCGCGGTGTGGGTTCTCTCCTGTATAACGAGTTTAGGGTGTCGCAGATCGCCAAACCCCAACCGGAATGTTTTGCTGATGAGGACCAGCGAACTTGCTGCCAGGTCAAAAACTGCTCAATTTTATCTCAAGACCACAACAAGGAAGTGATGAAAAAGCCTAAGTCCACCATTTAAGTCCTACATCAGCATGGCCACCAAGAAACCACACAAGGAAAAGAAGACCTTCTAGATCAAAAGAGAAAAGGAAAAGGCGTAGAATAAAAAGGCGTCTGCTGGAAAAAAAGAGAGAGCGGAACTTGCCAAAAAAGGACTTCTAGCGATGGAGGAAATGCGCACTGCGCTGAACCAACTCTCACTAACAGACTAGGACAGACACTGTACTGAGACGGCTTGGATGACGAGTCTAGAAGACCAACAACAATATATGTCTTCCTTATAATGTAGTATGATTAAGTTCCCTTTTAATATGTTTATGTAGTTGCCTTTTGATAATAAAAACCTATGTAACCATTTATAGACGACAAGATGCTCTGCTATAGAAGACAAGATACTCTGCTATAGGAGACAAGATGCTCTGCTATAGAAGACAAGATACTCTGCTATAGGAGACAAGATGCTCTGCTATAGAAGACAAGATACTCTGCTATAGAGAAGGAGACAAGATGCTTGCTATAGGAGACAAGATGCTCTGCTATAGAAGACAAGATACTCTGCTATAGGAGACAAGATGCTCTGCTATAGAAGACAAGATACTCTGCTATAGGAGACAAGATGCTCTGCTATAGAAGACAAGATACTCTGCTATAGGAGACAAGATGCTCTGCTATAGAAGACAAGATACTTTGCTATAGGAGACAAGATGCTCTGCTATAGGAGACAAGATGCTCTGCTATAGGAGACGAGATACTCTGCTATAGGAGACAAGATGCTCTGCTATAGAAGACAAGATGCTTTGATACAAAAACCTGCAACTGTCTGTAGCAGAGCAGATGATAAGGTCTGTAATAGAGTATAAAACAAAAAAGATTTGTAAAAAAAATCATCATCTTTCTTCGGATGATCAGATGTCCACAAGGTTAGACTAGCAATGGAGTGCTATCATATTTCCTATATGTACCTTTATTCCTCTTCTTAAAAGACATAAGTATTTATACTTGAGACGTCACATACAAGAGAAAAGGACTTTTCTTTAAGAACTAAGGGTAAGTCGACATCTAAAATCTCTCTCTGTTACTTTATCGAAAAGAAGCATGAGTTTAGACTTAAGCTTAGGCTTACTCCGTGCAACAATAGGACAGTTTCTGGCAGCAGAATTAATTTTAGTCTTTAACCAAAGTGAGCTAGTCAGAATTTCTGTCAGAACAACTCATCCCCCACTGAGGGTGGGAGAAAAAATATCTCACAGATCATATGACAAATTCAGCCTAATGTGATTGGTCCTTTCACATGGATCGAAAAGTTAGAAATTTCAATATTTAAAAGAAAATGCACCTTTATGTGTAACAGCTAATTTATGTTTTTGGAGATTAGAAAGAAAAGAGAGAACTTCAACCTGAGGAACACAGTTCCCGCTGTGAAGCACGGTGGTGGCAGCATGGGGTTGTGGGGTGTTTGGCAGGAAAGAGGATAAGTGTTAGTAATTAGTTAGTAATTTCTAAAACAATCAAATTCAGAATGAAATATTTTTTAACTGAAAATGTTTTTTGATGGTTGACTCATGCTGATCTTCAGAGCAGAAGATTTTAACCCTTTCATTGACTCTCAGGTTTTCCTTCCGCTAGACATTGGGTCAAATCTCCACAGCGTCTTTCAATCAGAAAAATAATCGTGTTTTCTCCTTGAAACATTGCTGCAGCTTTTTTAGTGACAGCGCACACCTGCTGTGTGTGTGTGTGTGTGTGTGTGTGTGTGTGTGAGAGAGAGAGAGAGAGAGAGAGAGAGAGAGAGAGGAAGAGAGAGAGAGAGAGAGAGAGAGAGAGAGAGAGAGAGAGATATTATCCCCTGGGGATTTGGTAAATAAATAATTAGAACTGGATAATGTGTGATAATCGGAGCATCTTCATGCTTTTCTTCATCAGAAAACACAAACACACTCAGTGTGTGTGAGGGATGAAATATTAAAAGATTGATGTGCCAATAAGACAGCAGCAGATTCAGGAAAACCCTCCAGCTTTACACACACACACACACACACACACACACACACACACACACACACACACACACACACATGCTATATAGGATATGCAATACATACTGTCCATAAGTTACACTGTAATCCCAATGACTCCACAGTTTGCTGAGGGTATTTGCAGTTAAGAGGTTAAGGGCCTTGTTCAGGGGCTGAATGGTGGCAGCTTGGTGGTCCTAAGGTTTGAACCCACAACCTTCCAATTAGTGGTCTAACATAGCATTCTAACTACTATGGTACCTCTCCCCAATGTTTCCACCATCCAACCACTGATCAGTGCTGTAACTAACAACAAATCTAACCAATCACTGATCAGAACTTTACTAAAAGCTTATTTTGTCACATTTATGCTACGGCACACTAATAATGTTGTGATACAGCGCCCCTGGAGCAGGAAGAGTTAAGGGTCTCGCTCAAGGACCCTACAGTTGCAGTGGCAACCAATCACTGATCAGTACTGTTACTAAAAACCAATCACTGATCAGTACTTTAACTAACAACCAATCACTGATCAGTACTTTTACTAACAAACAATCACTGATCAGTACTGTTACTAACAACCAATCACTGATCAGTACTTTCACTAACAACCAATCACTGATCAGTACTTTCACTAACAACCAATCACTGATCAGTACTTTCACTAACAACCAATCACTGATCAGTTCTGTTATTAACAATTAATCACACTCACCCTAATGACATTTAATAAATGTTTGTTTTTTTGTAAGTCGCTGTAACTTAATAGGAATAATCCTCTCTTTCTTTAACTTCACATCAGTCCAGATGTTTTATTTCTGAACAATCACACCGAGACCTAAATTATGGCACAGTGCACGTAACCCAGAACCGGTGGTCCTACCTGTCCACGGCGATGGCGGTCATGGAGTAGATGCTGGCGAACACCGCGGCCACCGGGAAGAAGTTGTGGAACTTGCAGTACGCCTCCCCGAAGTACCAGTCCCCGTGCGCGGCGTAGATGAAGTTAATGAGCGTGTTAAACGCGGCCATGGAGGCGTCGGAGAAGGCGAGGTTCAACAGGAAGTAGTTAGTGACGGTCCGCATCCTGCGGTGAGCCACGATGATCCACATGACCACCAGATTTCCGAACACGGCCACCGCCAGGATGGTGCTGTACGCCACCGACCACAGAGCCACGCGCCACGGCGGCTGAGCGAACTGATTCGTCCAGTTCCCCGTCCCGTTGGACGCGTTCTGCGAGGAAACCATTTCCAATATAATAATAATAAGTTTTAAAAATAAAATAAAAACAATGATAGTAATACTGCAGCGCAGCTATAAGAGCGCGCCGGTGATGTGTTTGGAGAGCGCGCATAAGCGGGAACGCGCACCAGCTACACGAGCCGAGCGCAAAAAACCCAAAACTGGTGAGACGTGAGGAAAGTGGAGAAGTGCAGAAAGACGTGTGATGCGCTGGGGTAAAAGGACACAAGGCGAATTCGTGAGTCGTTCAAGGCTGCAACTCTCTCTCACTCTGTCGATGTGTGTGTGTGTGACGTGTGTTTGCCAGCGCAGGAGGGAAAGCAGGGTAAAAGCCCGCCTGATTAATTGGAACGCGGTGGCTGACACACTGGAACAAGTTCGGATGGGCTTCGATCGATCCTGCATTAGGATTGAATAATCACTTCATTACAGCGCGCTGAGTGGAGATGGAGACAAAAACACACACACTCATTAACACTCATTTTCCAAAAGATCATCATTAATCAGGGGATTTAAATTGCGCACATCAGAGCACTCAGAAAAATCAGAAATTAATGAACAGAGAGCTTAAAAATAAAGAATGGTGTCCTGTGACTCATCGCGATTCTATTTACTCGATTCTGATTCTGTTGGCAATCATTTCACCAGAATACTCCAAGAGATATTTCTCACATACTTCCACACATACTTCCACACATACTTCAATTCAATTCAATTCAATTCGAATGGTGACTTCTTCATGCTTACTAAAGTTTGGTGTTCCACAACATTCTGTTTTAGGCTCATTGTTTTTTCTGTGTAAATGCTGTACCTTTTAGATGCTTTAAGATTAAAAATACATTAGACCAGGCCCAGTTCCAGGTCAGGGAAAGGAAGGGGGCTGGGGGATTGGGTAACAGGAGGGGGCACAGACAATATACTGGGGTGGTGGGTGGTTCAGGCATGGTGTTTTTTTGTGAGTAGAAACTTGAGAATGTTTACTTTTTTGTTAGATTTATGTTTTTCTGAAATCATTTCAGCAAGAAATGATAAAATAATATAGATGTGATAAAGCATTTGCTTTCCCCCTCGGATTGGTAAGCTGGCCATGTGACGGGGTGGGCCAGCCATGTGACAGGGTGGGCTGGAATGTAACAGGATGGGCCAGCCATGTGACAGGGTGGGCTGGCCATGTGACAGGGTGGGCTGGCTGTGTGACAGGGTGGGCTGGCTGTGTGACAGGGTGGGCCGCATGACACTGAATTAATAAAATATAAATTAGTCTGAAAATTCTGCTCAAAGGATCTTATAATTCTGCTCAAATCCCTAAACAGATTCTAAATTCCCTTTATGAACATATGAACATTTGAACAGCTGCTGCCTTAGTAAATTAATCAACCAATCAAAATTCAGAACAAGCAGCTCTAATGGAATAATACAACATACATACAATAATACATCAAGCGGATGAGTGTAAAGAAAATCCAGGTAAAAAGAAATAAATAAGACCAGGGACCACGTCTCCTTCCTCCGCAGTGTGGACGTGTCTGAGAACTCCCATTTCTTCTTCAGGGAAACTCAGACTGCATCACAGTGAGTTGGGTCTGCAACCGAGATAAGAAAAGAAGAAAAGGGGAAACGGAGAGAGAGAAGTGTGAGAGAGAGAGAGAGAGAGAGAGAGAGATAAAGAGAGAGAGAGAGAGAGAGGAGAGGGAGAGAGACAGAGAGAAAGACGGAGATAGACAGAGAGAAGAGGGAGGAGAGAGAGACAGAGAGAGAGAGGGATGGAGAGAGACAGAGAGAAAGACGGAGATAGACAGAGAGAGAGGGAGGGAGAGAGACAGAGGGAGGGAGAGAGACAGAGAGAGAGAGACAGAGAGAGAAAGAGAGAGAGAGAGACAGAGAGAAAGACAGAGATAGACAGAGAGAGAGGGAGGAGAGAGAGACAGAGAGAGGAGAGGGGGGAGGGGAGAGACAGAGAGAGATAGAGAGGGAGAGACAAGGGAGGGAGAGATAAGACAATAGAGAGAGAGAGAGATAGACAGAGAGAGAGGGAGGGAGAGAGACAGAGGGAGGGAGAGAGACAGAGAGAGAGAGACAGAGAGGGAAAGAGAGAGAGAGAGAAACAGTGAGGTTTTCTCTTTTTAATAAAACTTCAGGTTCTAATCCTGCGCTGTAACTTTACAGCTTTCAGCTCTGCTTCAGGTGAAATATCATGGAGAATGAACGGGTGGGTGGAGTTTCCCAATCATCTTGTTAGTTGTGATGAGATTACCAGGGCAACCTATTGATCTTCATCATCATCATCAGTCCTACAAGGTACTTTAAAATGACACAATCCCCTTAAGGGGTCTTTTGCTCATCAGTGTTTTCTCATTAGTGATGTTTCCAAGAATTTATTCAGGAAGCAAGGAACCCCCCTTAATCAGCCAGTGAGCTGAAGCAGAACCTTTTTCATCTTCTACTGGGTTTCACAATCATACATGTTTCTGAGTAGAGCCCTAACCCTAAATAAATAAGTAAATAAACCTTTTTCAAGAGCCTACAAAGTTTTTAGCAGAACCTTCTTCATGATTTATGTTCCTCATGCGTTCCTTATGTTTTTACCAGGAAAAAATAGCATAATATAATCATTAACTTTCAGGGTTCTGATGAAACATGTTCCACTCTATTCAGCAGTGAATTAAATATAAACTTTGGTTTAAGGGAGTTAAGCTTTTTAAACCCTTTTTTGTTATTGGAACCCGTCAAGATCTCTCATTTACTTAAATCGTAAATCTCTTGGTTAAAAGTCTTTTGAATAAAGGGTTAATTCTTTGATTATTAGTATTTACTTCACATCGTTTGATCTTTTTACGAATGATCTCCTTATCTCATTTGAATAAAAATGTAAATTTTTGTTGTTTAAATTTACGTCCTTGTATAAATTGTTCTTCTGCTTTAGCTTCCTCTCTCGGTTCCTGCATCCTTATCACACACACTTTAAAGGCTTGTTTCTTTGTTCCTCAGTTATCCAAAGCTCAAAGCCTTCTCTAGAATACACCTAATGACTGCTGTCTCCAGAACACAAAAGCAGGTATGAACAGTTCTGAAGCACCTGTGGAGAGGTCGTGACCCTGCGGCGAGTTATTCAGCGGTGGAAAGGTCAGCGTGACCCTGAGTGCTGGAGATAAAGAGGTAGGAAAGGAGGTAATTATAGAATAATTATAGAGTCTAATTAAGAGTCCGTTCATGCGCTTTCAGGAGCTGATGGAGGACCAGCAAAGAGGGTCAGGGGCCGAGCTCAAGGACCCAACATCTGTAGATTGTCCAGGAAGAATCCCGGTGGAATTAATGATCAAACATCCGAGGATCAAAGTGTAAAATGTGTGTGATGTTTGTTTTAAAGGTTTTGATCTTAGAATTAACTAGTGAAAGTCTAGAGTTCCGTCACAGGTTCAGGAGATTAAGAGGTTTGAAGTAGAACCTTCTCTATTCGCTTGGTTTTACACAGATTTGGCAAATCGTGCTGCATTACGTTAATTTACTTTTCTAGTATTCGGCAGAAGCTGTTTTTCCAAAGTGACTCACATTTATCTTATTTCGTTTCTGGGCATCTAAAGGCCTTAAGGGCCTTGCTCGGGGGCCCAGCAGTAGCAGCTTGGTGGTGCTGGGAATTGAACCCACTATCTTGTGAACAGCAGTCTAACACCTAGTCTAACAGTTTTTTTTTTTTTATCGAACTGAGCAGTTGCGGTTTTGAGGGACTTGATTCCAGCAGTGGCGACTTGGTGGTTTTGGGAATTGGTGGCTTTATGCAGCTGCGGTGGAAATGACATTTAGGTAAAGGTGGCCTTAATGAATGTATTAATGAATGTATTAATGAATGTATTATGACCAACAGTGTTACGACGCATTTTTTTCCCAGACACAAATTGAATTTCAACTGAGATCCGAATGACTTTCTGAAGAAGGAGACAGAAGTCTTTAGCTGAAGTGCTAGGACATAACAGAGTGATTACACGTCTCTCTTAACAGCACCAACAAATCACAATGTCTCACCTCCCGAACTGCGAGACGGTGAGACGAGAGACGAGCCTCTGATGTTCCTCACCGTCATGTGGCTGGAGTTTTTCTGTTGGAGAACTTTACCCTTTTCAAGAGGACCAGAAAAGAGAAGAAAAGCCGAGCCGTTCACTGCAGAACATCAGATCAATAGAATTTTAGCAGTTAATTTTAATGTAGGTGTAATTTTAGGCCGCTGATTTTTAGGTCTATATGAAACTGTGCTTCCTATGCAGAATTAAAGTTTGCTAACACTTTGTGCTAATGCTAATCCCACCTCTTCGACACAGAAACATTGACTTATTCCGAGTTCTGACATACTAATGTGAAGAGCTGGAAAAAAAAGAGTTTGTATGATGATTTATTTGAAAATTGTTGGTTAAAAATGATGTAATGTAAAAGAAATAAAAGTAAAGAATAAAAAGAGTAACAGTATTAATATTATTGGATTATTCTTCTGCTCCATCACACACTTTATATGCCCTCTTTTTTTGTTTATGCCTTCTTTGCCCTGCTTATATAAATTTACATAATGTTATTTTAATGTTATTTCTTTTCATTTTTGTCATTTTTAATCTTGTGAATTTTTAATATCTTTTCTACTTCTGACTTTTTTCATTTTTTTAATCCCATATTTTTTTGTTCTTATCTTTTTTTTACCTTTTCATTTTTATATTTATTTGTACTTTTTTTCCTTCTTTTTTATTCCCACCTTTTATGCTTCTGTCTTTTTTATATGCTATTTTTTATTCCTATAATTTTTTTTCTTTTCTTTTTTTCCACCTTTTAAATTGTTGCATTTTTTCCTGTCTTTTTACTTCTATATGTATTTTTGTGTTTTCTTTTTAATTCCCGTATTTTTTATTTTCGCTTTTTCTATTCCCGGTTTTTTATTTCTGTCTTTCTTTTATTTTTGCCAAATTTTTATGCCCATCGGTTTTTCTTACCTTTTTTATTTCCATTTTTTGTAATTCTGTTTTTTCCATTTTTTTGTTTCTGTCCTTTTCATTTGTGCTATTTTTTTAATCCCGTTGTTTTTTAATCTCATTCTTTTTGTTTCCCGCCTGTTTCACCGCTGCCTTTCTTTTCCTCCAGTTGTTTTGGCGTAAACATAAAGCTCCAGATGAAGTAGCGCTTAAGTCCACTTCTCTTCCTGCCGAGGTCTTTCCAGGACTGGACCTCTCTGACGAAGGGTTTTTGTGAATTTATAAGGAGTGTTTGAGGAGCCGGGGGCTGCGGGGCGTCACCAGCTAATGCTGGCTGTGACAGGTGTTTACTCACACAGACAGGATGGATGGATGGAGGGAAGGGCAGTAAAGTGACAGAATAAAAATAAACTCGGAACACTCGAGAGGTTACAAAAGCACCGCAATGACATCACAGTCTGTCATTGAGAGGAGACATGATAACATCATTCAGTGCCGTGAATCTGGTTATAGATCAGATATCGACATTTACGTTTACAGCATTTAGCAGATGTTCTTATCCAGAGCAATCTACATTTATACAACTGATGAATTTAAGGGCTTAATTTAAGAGTTAAGGGCCTTGCTCAGGGGCCCAACAGTTGTAGCTTGGTGGAGCTGGAAACCAAACCCACAATCTTCAAACCCACAATCTTTGGGTTGGTAGTCCAACACCTTAACCATGATCCACCACTTCCCCCAGCGGTGCATTATGGGATTGACAGTTAAGTTTTAGTTGAAAATTTAAGATGATATTTAATTAAAGCATCTTAAACCTCACTCAGATGTTCCTCAGGTTAAGGCTTAATCTTGATCTTGAATATTTAGCATTAAAAACTGCAACATCGACATTCCAGCTGCAGACGTTCCAGAAGAAAATTTTTAGCAGTTAAAATTAGCATTTAGCATCTCTGACTGTAGGATCACAGAAACACACCGTTTCTATAGCAACAGCTTAATCATGGGACCTTATTTATGAAAGAGGATGTGTAGAAGATGGATGAGGTCTTCAGTAGCAGTTTAGCTTATATTCCATTTCATAAGACGGTAATTAAAACTTTCATTAATCGCTGTAATTACTGATGTAAATATCAGCTTCCTCAAAATCATGTCTAATCCTCGATGTATTGGAATAACATTCTTCAGCAAAAACACCATTAAACGCTAATTTGCTATGATGCTAAATTCCAATGAGATGGAATTAGCGGACAATCAACAACGTTTATAAAAAAATTGGATCAGTTCCTCTCCTCCGTCTCCTCCGTCTTCTCCGCACATCTTTTCCTGCTTATGTAATTTTAGAAACATTTAATCCTGCAAATCGTCTTCAACTCTCTCTCTCTCTTTCTGACTCTCATTTTTTCTCTTCCCTTCTCTCTCTCTCTCTCTCTCTCTCTCTCTTCTCTCTCTCTCTCTCTCTCTCTCTCTCTTGCTCTCGTTCTTTCTGGTCTTCCTTCGAACCATCTGCTTCCATTGTTATGTCAGGAAGTGCTTATATGAATGCAGGTGATGGCACATACCCGAGATTTCACGCCTGTCACTCAGAGTCTGAATTCTTCACCTTTCAGCACGAGGGCGGTGATTAAACCCTGTGGAGGTGCACAGTGAAGGTTACCACCGTATCATGCAAGAAATCAGGAGACTGACGGATTGATCCTACAGTGCAGTATGTACATATCAGTGTTTACTGATCATCCTATTCCAGATGTTTGTCTCACTCCTTCCTTCCTCCTATAATCACCTCCAGACTTCTGTATGTGACTGTGTGGATTTGATCATTCAGTTCCAATAGTATTAGTGAGATCAGACACTAATGTTAAGGTGAGGAGGTCTGTACAGGACAGGAGAGTTCTCCAAAACATCCAGAACACATCATGTCTTTATGGAGATCAGGGGTTTTGTGCACAGGGACAGTGTCATAGTGGAACAGAGTTTGAGTCTCACAGTTCCAGTAAAGAAATTATTAAATAATGCAACTAATGAGGTGAACTAAACTTGGCCAATATTTAATTCCAATCTTCGCGAATAATGACGATTGTGATGATGATGATGATGATGATGATATAGAGATGATGATGGTAGTGATGATTATGATGGTGATAATAATGATGATGATGATATAGGGATGATGATATAGAGATGATGATGATGGTAGTGATGATGATGATGATGATGATATAGAGATGATGATGATGGTAGTGATGATGATGATATAATGATGATGATCTAGAGATGATGATGGTAGTGATGATGATGATGATAATATAGAGATGATGATGATAATGATGATGATGATGATCTAGAGATGATGATGGTAGTGATGATGATAATATAGAGATGATGATGATAATGATGATGATGATGATGATGATGAGATGATCATATGATGATGATGATGATGATGATATAGAGATGAGATGATGATGATGATGGTAGTGATGATAATAGATGATGAGATGATGATGAATGATATATGATGATAGTGATGATGATAATATAGAGATGATGATGATAATGATGATGATGATGATGATGATAATGATGATGATATATTGATGATGATATAGAGATGATGATGATGGTAGTGATAATAATAATGATGATAATATAAAGATGATAATGATGATAGTGATGATGATATAGAGATGATGATGGTAATGATGATGGTAATGATGATGATGATGATATAGAGATGATGATGATGATGATGTTGATGATGATGATGGTAATGATGATGATATTGTGATGATGGTGATGATGATGACGATGATGATAAAATAGAGATGATGATGATGATGATGATGATGATGATGATGTAATGATGATAATATAGAGATAATGATGATGGTGATGTAATGATGATAATATAGAGATGATGATGATGATGATGATAAAGTGATGATGATGATGATGATGATGGTAACGATGATGATATATTGATGATGATATAGAGATGATGATGATGATGATGATGATATAGTGATGATGGTGATGATGATGACGATAATGATAATATAGAGATGATGATGATGATTTAATGATGATAATATAGAGATGATGATGATGATAAAGTGATGATGATGATGATGATGGTAACGATGATGATATAGTGATGATGATATAGAGATGATGATGATGATGGTAATGATGATGATGATGATGGTAATGATGATGAGGATGATGATATAGTGATGATGATGATGATAAAGTGATGATGATGATGATGATATAGAGAAGATGATGATGGTAATGATGATTCTGGGGGATCAGAGTGCAGAAAAGCTGCTTCCTTCTCCGTCTACATTCTGTCTATATCTTTTGTTAAAGAGAATCATCAGTGTGACAGGAGCTCGACTCGGTAATCTGCAGAGGTTACACTGACAAAACACACATTGACAACAAAGCACACATCACACACTCGCCACACCGTGCAGCATCTTTATTTAGCTGCTGATCAGAAAAGAGATTAAAATGTAGCACAGGTTCCAGCATGGAGTGGGGTAATTAACCGTTACATCACGCTGGGGGTTTTTAATCAGTCCTGAGTGCCGATAAAGAGCGCTCGGCTCTCGCGCAGAAAGAGAAACAATTGTGAACAGCAAAATGAGATCAAGAAATGCAGGGTACTGATTAGAACAGGAACCTAGTCGCTAGTGAGGAGTTTAATTCCAGCCTGCAGACAAGAGAACTGGCCATGCGGAACATTAATTATAAACTGGGAGCAGTGGAAGGACTGGGGGAGGGGGGTGGGGGAGGTTGGTGGGGCATGATGATGATACTTGTCATGATGATGTGGTATAGTAATGTGAATACTCATGCTGTTAATAGTATTGGTGATAATGGTAACGGTGATGATGATGATAATGAAGATGATGTTGGTGATGATGATGTTAATGATGATAATGATAATAATGACAGTGATAAAGGTGATGATAATGATGATGATGATGGTGCTGATGATGATGATAATGATAATAGTGATGATGATGATGATGATGATGCTGATGATGATGATGAGGACGATGATGATAGTCATGATGGCGATAGTGATAGTGATGATGGTAGTGATGATGATGCTAATGGTGCTGATGATTACATAGTGATGATGATGATGATACTGATGATGATGGTTAATGATGATAATGATGATGATGATGATGAATGATGATGATGATGGGGCTGATGATGATAGTCATGATGGCGATAGTGATGATGGTAGTGATGATGATGCTAATGGTGATAGTAATGATGATGTTAATGAAGATGATGTTGATGATGATGAAGATTATTATGGTGATGATGATAACGGTATTGATGATGTGATGATGGTGCTGATGATGATGATGATGGTAACAATGATGATGGTAATGATGATGATGATGATGATGATAATGATGATAGTGATGATGGTGCTGATGATGATAGTGATGATGGTAGTGATGATGATGATGATGGTGATAGTAATGATGATGTTAATGAAGATGATGGTGATGATGATGACGGTACTGATGATGATGATGGTAATGATGATGATGATGATGATGATGGAGATAATTAGTGTATGAAATGGTCTGGAATGTTCTGCAGTGTGGTAGGTGTGTGTGAGTGCTACAGACTTTCAGGCTGAAATCTGCGTCACTGCTGTATGATGAAATCATCGCATCTTATGACTTTCTTTGATATCTGAGAATCGATGAACCGAGTCAATGACACTTAGCTAAGTGTAATGGAGTCACAGGCTCTCTGCTGGAAATGCAGTCTGAGCTCCAGATGAACCTCTGAGGTGATAAAGTGCAGAATGTTCTGGTAGCTAAACACGTTTACAAGCACCTTCATTATTTCACTCACACTCACCTCTACGCTGGACTATAATCAAATCTCATCAAACAGGTCTAAGGTTTATGGAGATAATCACACACAATGGGCAGCTCTCCTGCTCATTATCCCGCCTCCAAATCTGCGCTTTCTGCCTGAACAAACATAAAAACCGCTTCATCAGGGGCTTCGGCGAAGAATAAAAGAAAATTTATTTATTTATTTAACTGATGAGGCACAAACCACACAGCTTGTCATTCTCACAGCATGGAGCAGTGTAAAGCTACGGAGGTGTGATGATCTTAGTGGAAATGTAAATCTTTATCTTTATTGTTACCGTTTTCTGTGTGCAGCTTTAATTCCAACCCATCTCATGGACGAGAACTTTATTATTCTGCTGTTTTTCTTCTCAGATCTTTTCTTCCAGTCTGAGCCGAGTGTTTGTGCTGACCTCACACTGCTTCAGGGTGGGTTGTCTCAAATATCAGGAGGTCTGTGTGCTCCACGCTGCAGACCAGCGCTGGGCAGAACCGATAACCTTTAACTGCAAAGACCTTTACTGAAAAAGGAAACAGTAAAATTCTCTGCACAGACTGTCTGCAAACACAGTGAGAGAACCGGAGAACCGCAGGATCACAACCCTTTTTTTTATATTTATTTGTTTTAACTAATACGTTATTACTAAAAGTATTTATTTTATTAAGTATTGCAGAGTATTTGGATGCCCTTATCCAAAGCAATTTACATTTATACAACTGAGCAATTGGGGGTTAAGGGCTTGCTCAGGGGTACAACAGTGGTAACTTGGTGGCACTGGGAATCAAACCCAGATCTTCCAATTACCAAGCCAACAGCTTAACCCCTCCGCTACCACTATCCGCTACCACATTCCATCAAACCTTGTGTAAGAACCTCCTTTCCTCAGCTAGAAAATTGAAAATGTGTAGCGGATGGATATTTTAGCAAGACAATGACCCAAAACACACAACCAATGTAACAAGGGTGTGACCCAAGACAAAGCACATTAAGGTCCTGGGGTGTCCTAGTCAGTCTCCAGTCCTTAATCCCATAGAAAATCCGTAATGGGAGCTAAGAGATGCCAAACGTCAGCCTCGAATCCTTAATGACTTGGAGAGAATCTGCAAAGTGAAACAAAATCCCTCCTGAGATGTGTGAACATTTTATAACGACTTCAAAGTGAATTTTTCTGGATGTTTTTGTTGTTATTCTGTCTTTTACTGTTAGAATAAACCCGAATATTAAATTTCTAGACTGATCATTTCATAATCAGTGGGCAAAAATACTAAATCAGCAGGGGATCAAATTTTTCTTTCCCATCACTGTAGATGTTCGCACCCTTTCTTATGATCTACAGTAACTCTTAACCTGAAGCAGGTGGGATCTCACATAAGCAGCAACATCCCACTTAAGTAAACATTCATATTTCACAAATAAACAAAGACGTATTTAGAACAAGTCCTTTATTAACAGTGATATTTATTGTCCTCTTAGGCATTTCCTGTGCCTGCAGACCCGCCTGACCCTTTCTTAGCGAAAGTACAGCCAGCTTAATGACAGTGTTGTTTACTTTCTTCTGTAATGAGAACATTAGTTAAAACCTTGATGAAGATAATTAAATTGCTTTCAGTGCTGAGAACTCATCATCAAAACACGGCAGGATTCCGGGTTAAAAACTGACTTCAAATATAAGAAGTTTTTTGTTTATGCAGTGTTAAAGAACACCATCATCATTGCCGGGCCCTTTAGTAAGGCCCTTAACCTTTAACAGTTCGTTTGGGTAAAGAAAAAAAAAATCCTAAATAAATGCTCAGCAAATCCTTCTGTGTTTGAGTTTCAGATAAAATAGAATTTCTATAAATCTGAAATCTGTTAAATGTTCAAATTCAAATTTATTTAAATTTCTGTTAAAGTCTGTTAGACATTTAACACACCAAGAAAAATTTCCAACTACTTTTCCACGAAATCGTAGTTAAAAAGGGTTCTTTATACTTTAAACATATATATAATATAATTTATAAAATTCAAAACACAATCGATATTGAAATATTTCTTCAAAAAATGCTCTGGCCAGCATCATGATATAGTGGGTTAAGGTGCTGGCACCCATGCGCCGTTGCACTTTGCTGTGGGTTTGATTCCAGCTCAGGTCCTTTCTGGTCCCACCCTTCCTCTCTTTCCCCTATTTTATTTCTGATCTGTCTTATCAATAAAAGTAAAATGCCCCAAAAATGATCATCAAATGTTTATTAAATCATAAAAGGTTAATCTCATTCTAGCATGAGACTCTTCCTTCCAGTAATGATAATCTTAATCCTTCAGACCTTTTACTTGTCCTCCTTTTTCTTCTCCTCCGTCACTTGCTCTGGTGCAGCTTCTTCCTTCTGCTCCTCATCATCTTTATCTTCATCCTCCTCCACCTCCTCTCCAGCATAGCGTTCGATCTGAGCAATACGCTCTTTCAGATTTTGTTCATTTTTCTGGTAATCCGCTAGCAGTTTCTTGATTTTGGCCTGCATAAGTTCCATGGTGATGTAAATGCGGTTAACTCGATCCTCCAGGTCCTTTTGGTCTGGCTTCAGGTTGGCCGGGTCCAGTTCGATTAGGCCGTCTTTCATCAGGATCTGCCTTCCCTTTTCCTCCAACATGTTTTTGGCATCAGGATACTCGGTCAGAGCTTCCATCAAGTCGTCCTTGGACAAGCAGAAGAGGTCCGAGTATCCGATGCTGCAGATGTTAGCCGTCCTGCGGTTCCCTGCTTTGCTGCCTTTGATGTTCAGGATGCTGATTTCACCAAAATAACTTCCATCACCAAGAACACAAAACTGTGTGACGCCGTCATCAGCCACCACGGCCAGTTTTCCTTCCTTGATGATGTACATCTCGCGTCCGATGTCACCCTTGCGGCAGATGTAGTCGCCCGGACTGAACACCTGAGGGCGGAGTTTGAGAATAAGTTCTATCAGCAGACCTGCTTCACAGTCCGCAAAGATCCTTACTTTCTTCAGCGTGTCCAGGTGGACATTCATACCAATCTCTGCCCGCAGCTTGTCTGGCAGGTACCTGAGCACCTCCCGTTCATCCTGAGCCTTTTTATTAGTCCACAGGTAGTCAAACCACTTAATAACACGCTTTTCCAGGTCCTTGCTGACATGCCGCACCTGCATGTACTGCTTGATGTTGTCGATGCGTGCCTGAAACTGGGCTTGGGCCGCATTCATGTTGGAGATCATTGTGGCGATATTTCCAACAATAGTGGCAAAGATCAGGACACCAACCAGGAAGTCTACTACATGGAAGAAGAATTCTGAGTCCAGCTCAGGAGAAGGTGTTTCCCCAATGGTGGTGAGTGTCAGCGTAGACCAGTAGAGGCTGAACGAATATTTCCTCAACAAGTCTCCAAACTCGGGCTCGGTGAGGGCTGGGTAGACCCAGGGGTCCGCACCAAAACCGATGGATTTCGAGAAGGAGAAATAGAGACATGCATTCCAGTGAATGATAATGATGATGTACATGACCAGGGTGCAGATCCGGAAGATGTTGGGGTAGTTGGTCATCGTCTGCGAGCGGTCGAAGAACTCGAACATGCGGTTGATGCGCAGCAGCTTGTTTATACGGATCTCAGGGTAGTCTAGTCCCAGGACAAAGTATAACACATCAGTGGGGACCATGGACACGACGTCCAGTTGGAATTGCGTGCTGTCCTTGTAGTGCTGGATGAGAAGCTTCTGATCTTTGACCAGTAAACCCTGCTCGAGATATCCTGTTAGAACAAACACACAGCACACTTTTCATTCTATTACACAGATTTTTCAGAGAATCAGATCTTTAGTGAAATCAAGTTCTCACCGGTTCTGGTTCTGAAGGCCATATCAGCCAGATAAAGCAGATCACACAGGTAGTCCAGGAAGAACCATGTGAAAAGGTATTTATGCTGCAGCTCTTCAAAACTGGCTCTGGATTAAAGACAGACAGATTTCTGGTGTTTTTGATGCTTCAGCAACGAGACTAACACACGCTTTCAGACATAACAACTCCTCCAGGATCAGAGACAGGACATCAAAGCCAAACTGCTCTTACCAACAATGATCGATGAGCGAATACCCTGAATACTGGTGTATTAAATATTTTAAGTTATAAGAAGATTTTTAAGTTTTACATAGAAAAACATTTAAAGATAAATTAATTATAAGAAAGTTTTAATGTGTAGAAATTACAATCTATTAGCAGAAAAACAATTTTGCTTTAGAAATTAATCATTATTTTTCATTTCAGGAAATTAAATGAAACTTTTAATACTATTTAATTACTATTTCAATTAAATGCAATATAATAAAGTTTAATCTTTTTTTTATATTTGTAAGTTTCTATTTTAAGAGAAATAAGAATAAGACACAATATTTATATTTATATATTTTGATCTCGATAAACAATACGTTTATATTTCTATATTATAATTTTTATATAATCTGCAGTTTGTGTATCAGTAGAATAGAAAATCTGAGATGAAACTGGTGAAACTTATTTAGTAATTTTAGTAGTTCTGGTTTAACTATAATAGCATATAATTTACACTGGGTGGAAACCCAAACTGGCAACAGTAGAAACAGAAACCAACCACAGAATTATGGCATTTTTACCCATAACGCCCAATAATTTATCTGTCTAATAAATATCGCACATCATTCATTTTTATTAAAAAAAAAGATATATTGTTGAATTTTTGGTATAATTATCATATCCTTGCTTGCTATCTTTGGATAAAAGTGAAAAAAACACAACAAACTCGACTCGATTGCTCAGGTGTGGATTTGATCAGACGCTTTTCACTTTTCCAGTTTGTTTTTTTCTGATTGTAGTTGTTAAACTTTCTTCAAATCCTCTTGTTGATAATTAGACTGATTTTTCACCTCCACTGATCTGAAGTTCTCACCTGGCGATGATCATGGTCCAGTTGTACATGACGGGCATCGTGATGAGACACAGCCACTGGTAGTACAGGTTACTGGCCGGATTAATCACAAACACCTCCTTCGGCCTGGAACCCAAACACAGGACACCAAAAATAAAATTATTAATACATAAAAAATAAACCAGAGAAAATTTACATCACTGTTCACTTACTCTTCTTTCTTCTCCTTCTCTTTCTCTTTTTCCTTTTCTTTTTCATTCTCTTTCTCTTTCTCCTCCTTCTTTTTCTTCTTCTCTTTCCTTTCTTTTCTTCTGTCAAAACATCAGACAGATTTATGATTAAACTCAGCAGACACACCGGATTCATCCAGAACGTTCTGTACTCACTCTTTTCTCTCCTTTTTTGCTTTCTTTTTCTTTTCTTGCCTAAAAAAAATAAAATAAAAAAGATTAAACTACGCCAGATCACATGACTGTGATGTAAGTGTGTGTGGGATTGTTGTAGTGTGTGTGTGATAGCTGTACTCTTCGTTGTTGTTGCTGTTGTTGCTGTTGAAGTGTGTTATCCGGACCGGAGAAGGACAGGCTTCTTCCTCGCTCTCTTCTTCATCTGTGAGCGCTGACGTTCCCCGAGGAGCCGAGCTTTCGAAAGGTCTCACGATCCTCATGGTCACTTCAACTTTTTTATCTTCTGTCTGTTAAATTAAAACATTCTCACAAAACATACATCAAAAAGTTTCCAGACTCACCAACAGGTGGCAGTACAAGGCTTCACACAATGCTGCACTTCCTGTGAATGTGCGTGCAAACTGCAGCCACACGCTGCCATCTGCTGGCATGTCATGAAACTTTTTAATACCCCCCCCCACCCATACAGCAGCTAAATACAAACACACAGCATGACATGGCAACATAAAAGCAAAGCACGACTTAAGAACGACAATAAATACAGGCGTTTATATATATGGATAATCGAGGAAAACAATAAACTAAACAAGAAAAACTCTATAACAACGAAGGAAAATCCAGGAAATCCAAATTTCAGTTAATACTACCAGCAAACATACTATATATATAACAGTCTTTGTTTATGGTTAGGAAGTGCACACTAAACTCATAATGTAGTACAGAAATAAGTAGTGTGAGATTTTGGACTGTGTGATGCCCTCTGGTGGCCCGATGCAGTACTGCCCCAAATATTCAAAAAAATGTCAAAACTTAATGCATTTTTTTAAATTTACATTTACAGAGTTGAAAAAAAAATGCAATTAAATAAAGATTTTATATTTTTATTTGACATCCTTCCTACTTCCTACAGTCAATCAGTTCAGTGTAATATCTTTATAATAACACGTGTTTGCTATGGAAATTTTTTTATTTTTTACTGATTTAAAGATGTGCTTCTGTAAATTCTGACCAATCACGACGCTGCAGTTCTGTGATGTAAGCATTAATGACAGAATAAACACAGAATGATGTGTTCAAGGTGTTATAACTGTAACTCACCCAACGTGTCAGCGCGACTCAGCTGATGTTTGGAGCTCCAGAATCGTCTCTGCTTTAGTGATGTCATAATGATGTGGTTCAGGGGGCGGAGTCTGATAACCCTGAAACAGATTGAGTCACTGATAAGAGGATGAAGTGACAGTTGTAAAGTCAGCATCTCTCTGATTAGCGCTCAGATTTTTCCTTAGCAGCTACCAGTGAGTCGTTTTCACAGCACCATCACCACCACCACCTTCACCATCATCTCCATCATCTTTTCACCACCACCACTATCTCCACCTTCACCACCACCACCACAACTATCAGCACCACCACAACCACCTCCAACACAACACCACCACCATCACCACCTCCACCACAACAGCGATCACCATCACCACCACCATTTCCACCTCCACCATCACCACCACAACCACCTCAATCATCACCACCACTACCATTATTACCATTACCACCACTCAGGTTCCTGTGCCTCAGGATTTAGTTTCACTCACCGTTTTTTCCTGGCTGTGTGCAGTAGCTCAGACGAGGCGTCTCACTGCTTTCACGGTTGGGTGTGATGGAGGGATTTACCCCGACCAGGAACCCTGGCTGACTCTGCAGTTCTCTCTGATCCTATTAAAGCGCTCTCCTCTCACCGCACCAGATCTGTCTGTCATTACTACAGCTTTAGTACAGTGTTAATGTACAGGGTTAATGTGGAGTTCACACACACACACACACAGGACAGGACTGTGATGTTCCTCAGAGTGAAATCAATAATTATTCATTCAGGTTGATTTCACAGATGTTTTTCCTGCCCGGTGCAGATTTCTGACCAAACCTGATTCATATCTTTATTTTAATTTTACAAAATTCTGCCTTATTCCTGGTTCTACTTCCTGTGCTGGTTGCACAAACCACAAAACATTCAGCGCTGTTCAGCTCCCTGGACCACTGACACTCTGTCCAGGGAACCTTTCTGGTTTCTACTGATAAAACTTCAAGTCAGACTATGTTGATTAGAGGATGGAGTAATTGCACCTCAAACATGCTGCAAAAAGTGAAATCTTTAAATAGTAGGTTTTGAAGTGTTTTTTAAATTTTTTTTTTTTATTATCACATCAAACTGCTAAACACACACTATTAATATTCAGGAGATGAAAATTACACAAAAAAGTTCTGCAACATCAAACAACAGCACAGCTTAAAAAAGAAGCTTTACAGAATATAAGATGGAGAAGATTCTGTTCCAGCTGCTGGATAAAAGCCGTCTGCAGCATTATACTCCACATCAGGAGTCAATGTTGCCAGAAGATAATCGAGAGGAAGTTCAGGGTCAACTGGTGGATCAGCAGAAACAGCAGCAGGCTCGTTAGTTGGTTCGGCACCTTCAGCTCCTTCTGCCCCTTCAGCTTCTTTTGCACCTTTAGCTCCTTCAGCACCTTCAGCTCCTTCTGCACCTTCAGCTCCTTCAGCACCTTCTGCCCCTTCAGCACCTTCTGCCACTTCAACACCTTCAGAACCTTCAGCTCCTTCATCGCTCTCTTCCTCTTCTGCCTCATCAGAGTTCACTGGTTCTGCACGTCCAGCTTTGTGGAACCCAATAAACGCCGTCTTTGGACACAAAACGTCCACGTTAATTTAACCCTTGAGTGAAGAACCTGAGATGATTTCATAGATGGTGGATTCAGTGAGCAGGACGTTCTTCAGTACTGACCTGCTGCAGATGCTGGAGCGTCCGGTACAGAATCTTCAGCTGAAGGTTCGAGTGAGTCTGAGCTCCGTTCTGTAAACAGGAAGTTTCACACACATCTGTATACGACTGAACACACTTCACTTCATCACTCCATCACAATCATGATCAATAACATCTGTACTGATGATCAGAAATTAATCTTACCTCATCGCTGTCACTGTCAGGCAGCTACAAATAAAATAAATCAACACTGAATAGATTTTAACTTTTAATTTAAAAATTAAATAAATTACCAAAACTAAACTTTAGTAAAGTCGATGAATCACTTACAGGAGCCGATAATGAAAGAACCAGCAAACACATGAAGAACAGCAGGGACTTCATCCTAATCTGGAAAAACAAAAGAGAGAGAGAGAGAGAGAGGCAGAGAGAGAGACAGAGAGAGAGAGAGAGAGAGAGACGAGAGAAAGAGAGAGAGAGAGAGAGAGAGAGACGAGAGAGGAGAGAGAGAGAGAGAGAGAGAGAGAGAGAGGCAGAGAGAGAGAGAGAGAGAGAGAGACAGAGAGAGAGAGAGAATGAGAGAGATAGAGAGATGAGAGAGCGAGAGAGAGAGAGGAGCGATGAGAGAGAGAGAGAAGAGAGAGAGAGACAAGGAGAGAGAGAGAGAGAGAGAGAGAGAGATTGAGAGAGAGAGACAGAGAAAGAGAGAGGAGAGAATGGAGACAGAGAGAGAGAGAGAATGAGAGAGAGACAGAGAAAGATAGATAGATAGAGAGCGAGAGAAAGAGAGAGAGAGAGAGAGAGAGAGAGAGAGAGAGATAGATAGATAGATAGATAGATAGATAGATAGATAGATAGAGATAGATAGATAGATAGATAGATAGATAGATAGATAGATAGATAGATAGATAGATTAGATAGAGACAAGGTGACAGAGTGAAAAAAGTGAAGAAAGATGACAAATGGAGATAAAAAATAGAAAGATAAAAATCAAAGAAAAAGAGTGAAATAAAAAAGAGACAGACAAAAAGACAGAGAGAGACACAGAAAGAGAGAAAAACGACACTCGACTGTCTGTCAGTTTAACATGGAGCTTTAATTTCTAACATTCATTTCCTATGAACTTAACAGAACTTCACCATCAGGTCCTGATCACTGAGCAGATGAGACGATGTGGAGACGATTTGGAGAAGTTAGAAAGATGACGAGGAGATGACGAGGAGATGATGAGTTGATGATGAGAAGATGATAAGGAAATGAGGAGACGATGAAGAGTCAATGTGGAGATGAGATTATGAGGAAACGTTGTGAAGACAATAAGAAGACGATGTGGAGATCTCAAGCAGCACACGAAGAATAAATATCACATGTCTTCTGGAAACGAGCCAATCACATCTCAGCAAAGAGACAACAGAAAAGAATTGAGTCAAAGTCGAGCCATTAAGTTAATGACATGCTGTGGAATTCTGCTCGCTCTGCAGATCTTCAAAAACACACACACTTTCTGTAATTCTGGGGATTTTGTGTGGTTTTTGTGCGGCGTGAGAAGTTTCACTGAGACGAACGCTGAGATTGGGTTAATGACACGTTCAGTGGAAAGACTCCACTTTAGGAAAATTGTGAGGTTTTTTTTGAAACCACATCATTCGACTGAAAAAAGACATGAAATTAGTTAAATAAATTTTATTGCTTTTTATTCGTGACATAAAAAAATTCATGCTGCAAATCGAACCGTTTCTGTGTCGGAACTCGAACACGTCCCTGCTGTGGAGTATAAACCGTGTGATAAACAGTGTGTGAGCACCGCTAGCAGTTTCAGGCTCTATGATGGAATATAAGGTTGGGCCCCTTACAGTCCCCAAACAGTCTGTTACTACTAATAAAGCAGATTTCAGCAGGGGGTCCCCAAAGTGCATGTGCCCTTAGAATCGTCCACCCCCCACCACCCTTTACCGGCTAAGGGGTGGAACTGTCCCAGTTCTGCACATCAGCGCACTTCCCTTTTATCAACTAAAGTGCGCACTTCCAAAATTGCACACTTTGTAAAAGACTATAGGACAGCGGTGTCCAATCTCGGTACTGGAGGGTCGGGGTGTCCTGCAGAGTTTAGTTTCAACCCTAAATAAACACACCTGAACCAACTAATCAAGATCCTGCTTGGTTTACTAGAAAATCACAGGTAAGTGTATTGAGGGAAACTCTGCAGGACACCCCGACCCTCCAGGACGGTTTGGACACTCCTGCCTTAGGGTGCGTGTGGGTATTGGGACAGGGCCTTTATTAATGGTTTGAACGTTCATACAAACTAAAATGTAGTATAAACTTCTCAGAATTCCAGACACCGATATTGACTTTGTGTCAGAGCTGTAGCTCCGCCCCCTTCCCGACCTCTCCCACAATCCAGTTCGGAGTGAGTTGGATTTCACACTGGATCATAAGAAGGTGAAAGTTCTCCTAAAAACGCTTTTTCTAATTAAAACAGAATGTTCGGAATGGTGTAGGGTTTCACCGGGAACGATACAGAAGCAGAATCTTGATTTTAGAAAGAGCTCAATCTTAAGATTAATTGTTGAAGCGGTGGAATTGAAGGCGTCTCTGAGGAGAACCTGGTAATATATGTTGGGGAAACCTTTGAGGAAGAAATCCAGAACGACTGATCCAGTAAGAATTATTGTTCAAATATTGAACTTGTCTGAAGATTATAATAATATTCAAAGATTCCACTAAGAACTTTCAGTGATGCAGGAAGAACCGTTCGATCTTATAATGTTCTTTAAGTTTTCCTGACATTTTAATTTGTGTTAAAGGACCAGGATGAAAGTCTGTTTCTTCTCTGATGATGTAATAAACAGTCCGGATTGACGTGGAGAAGCGCAGACGTCTGCAGGTCTGAGCAGTAAAGCGGGTCACCATTATGAAGAACAAGTTCTCACACGTTACAGAGAAAAAGTTGGATTTCAGAAAAATCAGAGAAAAATAAAAGTTGTGAGGATTAAATAAAGATAAAATTCTTCTTCATGTCAAACATCAAAGAAAATAAAAGATCTAATGTGAAATAATCATTAAAAATTCTTATATCAGGTTTGTGATGATTTTTTAGAACATAAAAGCAGCAAAAACACCAAAAAATGAAAGCCATGATTTTTATTTCTTTTAAACACAAATTCACACACAGCGACGACATCAGAGACACCGAAGTACACACATGGGTCAGGTGAATTAAATGATCAGTGATTGAATGATACGTGTTTCTCTACAAATCTAATGAATCATTTCTTCTGTTACGGTTAAACACTAACATCAGCCAAATGTCTCCCAACTCGTCTTCAGTCGCAGGAACGTCAGAACCGCAAAACTGCAACACAACAGAGAAAATAAACAAGCCTTTATTATTAATTCACACAATAGAATGTAGTTTAAAATATTTTTTTAATTTTTAATTATTAATTATAGATAAATAATAAATAAAAGGGAAAAATTACAACCTGGCAAACCCAGCTTTCTTCTGTTTTATGGCTGTGTAAAAAAACAGACAAAAGTGTGTCAGAGGTGGCATTTCTTAAACACACACACAACACACACACACACACACACACCACACAGACAACACACACACCTGGACTGGCCTGCTGGAAGCTGGGGGTCCTGTTGGATCGGTTGTTGGGATCATCAGGATCAGTAGCAGTCTGTTCGAGAGAGAGAAAATTTATAGATACACATTTTTATACGTAACCCACATAAATAAATAAATAAATAAATATTTCATTTAATTTGTATTTTATTTTAATTTTATGTAATAAATGTTTTTTTTCCATTTTATATTTTTTATTGAATTTAATTCCACATTAATTATGTCTTTAATTTAACTTAAATCTGTTATTCTACGTTCGTTTCTCTTTGTGAGAAAAATATTTATAAAAATTGTTCAACCTCAATAATTCCAACATAAACTTTCCTTCTTTCTGCTGGATTAAAATCAGTCACATGATTTTGTGTTAAAGTAGAAAAAATTAATAAATTAAGCTAAAGAATTTAAGTTTAATTTCATGTTAGAATAAAAAAAAATCGTAGGATAACAATCATAAAATTTTAACAAACGTAAGCAAAACTAAATCCTGTAAAAACTAATCCTGTAACTACTTAGTTAATTAAACTAGCCTAACTTTCAGCAATAACTAGTTTACTAACTCAAGGTAAAACTTCCTGAACAAACTTTACCATTGATGATTTTTTTTAGAAGATATTTTCCATAATTTAATTAATAAATTAAAAACTATATAAGAAGAGATAAAGATATAAATAAACTGTATAAATGTAAAGTTTTATTCTGAGGGTGAGAAACTGAGTACAGATGTTGAGTGTGTTCGTGATGAGTGTGTGTTGAGTCGTACCCTGGGTGGCTGTTGCTGCTGAGGGGATTGTGGGTAGTTGAAGATGAAGGGCTGATCGTTGCCCTGTGGAGGAGGAGCCGCCTGCTGAAAACACAAACACACACACACACACACACACACAGTGGTTTATTCTCCTGTCAGTGTGAAGTGACTAGAACTTTCCTACAGGAGGAGGTTTTAAATCATGCGTTTAATAGTGCAGTAAAATAAACGACACAAACGACGCGACGGTTTTAAATAAAATGACTACGACTTACAGTGAAGTGACTTTAAATTACAGCTGCGTAGATTTGTGTCTAATTCTGAAGAAAACACAGTCAAACTTGTATTTTCTCGCTGTGTAACTTTTTTAGTAGTGTGTATTAGCGTGTGTAGTGTGTATAGTGGTGTGTATCAGTGTGTATAGTGTGTGTAGTGTGTATAGTGGTGTGTATCAGTGTGTGTATTAGTGTGTATAGTTTGTGTATCAGTGTGTGTTAGTTTGTGTGTAGTGTGTGTGTGTGTGTGTAGTGTGTATAGTGGTGTGTATCAGTGTGTATAGTGTGTGTATTAGTGTGTATAGTTTATGTATCAGTGTGTATTAATGTGTGTGTAGTGTGTGTGTGTGTGTGTGTGTGTGTGTGTGTGTGTGTGTTACTCTGGGTGGCTGCTGTTGTTGTTGTTGTTGTTGTTGTTGTGTGCTGGTCTGAGGCGGATAACTGAAGGGAAAAACCTAAAAAACACATTTAATTAAAAATATAACATTAAATGAAACGAATTAATGCACCAGATTAAACGGAGTTTAAGGAAAGTTAGACTCACGTTGGGGATTTGGGACATGATGTTCGGCAACAACTGACAGAGAAGAAGAGACATTACTGTTACTGACAAATGCATGCTGGGTAAAATAATCAACAGACACTGAAATAAGAGCCAGTGTTACCTTTCCCTGGGCAAAGTCATAGGGATAATACTGAAACAGAACACACACACACACACACACACACACACACACACACACACACTCACACACTCAGTGTAAAGCCACTATGCATCAGTGTGTAATTACTGTTTCAGTGACTTAAACGCTGGAGTATTAGTCGGAAACCTGCTCTATAAGTTAGAATAACCGTATTACTTATTTCTTATGTTAATAATGTCGCCATGAAGAAAGCAGGAAGATCTGAAGGTCAGCAGGTTTAATAAATTAATAAATAATAATAAACTCTACAGTAAATGTGTGTGTGTGTGTGATGAATTAACTTACGATTTCTACACTCTTTGCACCAGGAGCTTTGGGCAGTGAGTACTTAATAAAACCCTGAGAAATAAAACATAGATAAATAAAATCAGTCCAGAAATAAAATTCAACCATAAAGCAAAATCAGGGTTGCCAGATTGGAGTAACTTTTTTTCAGTACAATCATTTTATCAAAATTATTAAAATTCGCTATTTAAAACATTTATAATATAAAAGGTTGCCAGACTGATTTACTTATTTTTAAGAACTTTTAAATAAAATTAAACAAACAAAAACATCTTCAGTGGGGAGAAAAAACACACAGTCAATCTGGCAACTCTGAGTGTTACAGTATATGTTAAACTCACCGTTCCTGATGTTTGTCCTCCTGCTGCTGTTCTCTGGAAACCTGGATGAAAAAGCTGAGAAAAAAGAAAACCGGAAATTGGCTGATGGTTAAATACTTAAAACATAAAGCATTAATACAGAATCTACTACAAAATATTCATGTTATTAATTCTGAAAACCGGGTTTAAAGTTAGAATTAAAGAAATAAAGCCTGAAGCACCTCGATGCTGATTGGAGCGTTCACACCAGGCTGGAGATGTGCTGGAAGGCCAGGAAACATGCCATTCGTGCCCTAGACACATACACACACACACAAAAACACACACACACACACACAAACACACACATACAAATTTTTTCCAGACTGAAGTTTATCATGCATCAAAAGTAAATATTTTATTGGAGTCTGATTGTTTGGTTACTTAATCAGCCAATCAGAAATCAGCAACCCGTCAAACTCAAGCGAATTTCACAAACCAGCTAAAAAAATCACTACCTAAACCAGCTAAACTAACTTAACCAGCTGAATAAAACACATCGCACCACTTTAGTCTAATATTCTTATAGGATACAAATGCAAATCAACATAAATCAATAAATCCAGCAGAATAAGATTAAAAATAAATACATGAAGTAGTGATTTGGGGATTTAATTATTTTTAAATGAAGTGAAAATAATAATACATTAAATAGTAATAGTAAATAAATTAAATTAGTATAATTACTATTTCATGAATTTATTTAGCTGTAAACCAGTGTGTATTTAGAGATGTCAGGGTTTTTCAGTTATTTTTTTCTTTTAGTTTAATAGTAAATTTTAAAGTGTTGATAAAACCAGAAACTGCAGTAAAAAACAGTGTAATAAACTCACAGCTCCTCCTGGACCTCCTGGTGGAAGCAACTAAAAAAAATTAGGAAAAGTGAGACACCAAGTGGAAATGGTGGGAATTACATGTCTGATATTTCAGAGGTTTATTTCAGCACTATAATATATAAAGGTAAAAAAGGCATATAAAGTGTCTGAGTGTCTGAAGTGTTGATTGGATAAAGAATCTGACGTACGATCTCCATGCTGATGGGCGTGGTCATCCCCGCCTGGAGATGTGATGGGGCTAAAAACATGTCATTTGCAGCCTGCAAACAAAATCTGGCTCAGTTTTACATCCATTCATTCTTTATTAAATTATAAAAATAATACAAAGATCATATAAATATTAACACTAAGATATTTTTGTATTTGAATAAATATGTTCGAATTTAGTGTAAGGAAATGAATTATAATTATTAATAAATAAATAAAATAAAAAAAATTACTTTGGATATTTTACCTAGAGTCTGTAAAGTAATAAATTCTTTACAGCGTCACACGAATATTTTACTTTATCTTACTTTAAGTATAAAATAAATTTTTGATTGCATGGATGATGTTCTTTAAAAATAACATCGCTGTAGTTTTAATCTCTTTATCAGTGAAGTAACTTCTTTATTTAAGCAGGAGGAGGACAGCGTGTGTGTGTGTGTGTGTGTGTGTGTGTGTGTGTGTGTGTGTTTCGTACCTGGTTGGACGGCCCTGATGGTCTCGAATTTCCATAATGCGGCAGGAAACTGTAGAATTTGGAAAGCTGAAAATAAACAAACACCGTTTTCGTATTATTCACTGAAAGCAGCTTACAGTAGAACCCTGAACCCTCTGAGAGCCCAAGCCTTTAGGGGTTCTAAGCAGAATTTTATTTGGGGGCTCCTTAGTGCCAACAATATGACTAATTATTCTAGATCCTTGATTATTTACACACTTCAAACATAATAATAATAAAAGTAATTTTAAAAACAAACAAACAAACAAACAATAAAACCCAATCTGCCCCCTGGTGGTCACGGCAGCTCTAAGCAGCAGCTTCATTCCCTGTTTGACTGAATCTGCCCGAAGGACAACACTTTTCCAGTTTTTGTACCGAGAACGTTTTTTAAAGGTTCTGTTTCCTTTTTAAGAAGGCGATCTAAAATGTCCCGTTTGCTTAACGTCTCTAGAACTTTATTTAACGGTTATTTTATTATTTTGTTCAAAGAACATTAAGAGAACATTGTTGCAACGGTGTTCAAACATCACAAGAAGAAATATTAACTATTAATATGAGAACGTTCCATGTGAATTATTTTAAAAAACGATTCCTACAAACATTTAAAAAACATTCACAGAACGCTAGAGATGGTTAGGAAAACGTGCAGGTGGCAAAGAGCTCCTAATTATCACAAGATCCTAAAAGTTCAAATGTTTAACAGTAAAAATAAAAACGGAACGAAAAACGATTCCTTAAAGGTTTTTAACTAAGAAAATGAGGAACCTTTAAGAAAAATAGCTGAGAACTTAAAGCTGAAAAGAAGATCATCAGGCGTGTCTATCGCCGTGCGGCAGGAATCTGAACAGATAATAAACCCCAGTGAGTCTCAGTGAGGTGGTGGAACTGCTGGTGCTTTTGGTTTACCGGTGCAGCAGAAACCGCTGAGATGAAGAAGAAGCAGAGAATGACGTTCCACATGATCACTGAAGAACACAAACCACACCAGAACCTACAAACAGCCAGTATCTGTTAGTACAACATCCCAAACGGCTCAACTGAGAGAAGTGTGCGTATGTGTGTGTTTCTCACCTGAACCTGCAGATGAAGAACCTCTCAGTCCGGTGGAAGATTCTGGATGAAGATGAGGAGAACAGAGCAGCTTTTATTCCATCTCAGACTCTTACGTGTGTTTGACTCAGTCATGAGCTCAGATAGTAATTTACTAAATGATTGGTAGCCAGACACCATGTGTGTGTGTGTGTGTGAGATATCAGCGCAGTTATGATTATAATGATAATACAGTAGGGAAGTGCAGACATCGCTGCAAAACCTCACACACAACTGCTCATTTACTCCCTGTGGATTTTCACTACATACAAAAAAATTAACATTAACATAAAATTTTATTAAAAAAAATTAAAAATCACAATTTTAATAAATACAGAAACTTTTACAACCTTAAATAATTTAGATATTAACTTTTTATATACATCTAAAAATATCCGTAGCTCTTAAACTTCTTTACATTTTGTCACTTTACAACCACAAACTTAAATGTATTTTATTGAGATTTTGTTTAACACACCAACACAAAGTAACACAAAATTGTGAAGTGGAACGAAAATAATACACAGTTTCCAAAATTTTAAGCAAATAAAAATTTGAAAAGTGGAGTGTGAATTTGATATCTGCCCCCCTGAACTCTGATACCCCTAAATAAAACCCAGTGCAATCAATTGCCCTCAGAAGTCACTTGATTAGTTAATAGAGTCCACCTGTGTAATTTAGTCTCAGTATAAATACACCTGTTCTGTGAAGGCCTCAGTGGTTTGCTAGAGAACACTAGTGAACAAACAGCATCATGAAGACCAAAGAACTGGAGAACCAGAAGTTCTGGAGAAGTTTAAAGCAGAGTGAGGTTATAAAAATATCCAAAGCTTTAAACATCTCAAGGAGCACTGCTCAATCCATCATTCACAAATGCCACAACTGCAAACCTACCAGGACATGGCTGTCCACCTAAACCGACAGACCAGAGGCAGCCAAGAGGCCCATGGTCACTTTGGAGGAGCTGCAGAAATTCACAGCTCAGGTGGGTAGAATATGTCCACGAGACAACTAAAAGTTGTTACTCCACAAATTTGGCCTTTATGGAAAAGGGGCAGAAAGAAAGCCGTTGGTTCTCTGGTCAGATGAGGACAAAACTTAACTTTTTGGCTTAAATGCAAAGCGCTATATGTGGCAGAATAGTTACACTGCTTATCACCCTGAACACACAATCCCCATTGTAAAACATGGTGGTGGCAGCATCATGCTGTGGGGATGCTTTTTTTTTTTAGCAGATCGGAGGTGATGGGAAGATGGATAGAGATAAATACAGGACAATTCTGGAAGAAAACCTGTCGGAGGCTGCAAAAGACGTGGGACAAAGGCCTTCCAGCAAGACACTGACCCTAAACATACAGCCAGAGCTACAACGGAATGGACTGGATCGAATAATATTCATGTTAGAATGAAGTTACTGTTCACAGACACCCCCATCCCATCTGGCTGTGGGTTTGAATCTCAGCACTATAAACAAAACAATTTATTAACAATAAATAAAATAATAACCTATTTCTGAAGATTATAATAATGTTTTTATAGTAAGTTTATTAACAGAATTATTTATTTATATATTTATTCAGATTTATGTATTTATATATTATTTATTTATTGTTCTATTTATCAGTTATTTTATTATTTAGTTGGTTAATTTTTATAAAATATCTAAACTTCTTTAACTCTGTGTGTGGTGTGTGTGTGTGTGTGTGTTTTACCTGTAAGTGAAAATGTTTTTATTTATTTTTATTTTATTTTAATGTTTATTGATTGGTTTATATTTTTTTTAATCATTCATTTATTTATCTTCTATAGCCACTTATTTCCTAATTTGGGTCACAGGGATCTGCTGGAGTCTAAACCAGCCGTCTCTGAAAGGGTGAAAGACAGGAGGGGGACAGCTAGACAGGTCACCAGTCCATCACAGGGACACACACACACTTCTATGGACAATTTAGAATCAATTATTCAATCTAACATACATGATTTTGGACAGTGGGAGGAAACCGGAGAACCCGGAGTAAACACACACACACACACACAGGGGAGAACATACAAACTCCAAACAGAAAGACCACTGCAGGGGAATCGAACCCGGGACCTTCTTACTGTGAGGCAGCAGTGCTAATCACCATACCACCGTGCTCTCTCTATGTATATGTGTGTGTGTGTGTGTGTGTGTGTGTGTGTGTGTGTGTGTGTGTGTGTGTGTGTGTGTGTGTGTGTGTGTGTGTGTGTGTGTGTGTGTGTGTGTGTGTGTGTGTGTGTGTGTGTGTGTGTTACATTTGCAGTTACATTTAGGATTAGTTTGTGTGTGTGTTTTTACAAAAAAAAACCATCGTAATCAAAAATCCTTAAAATTGAGAATTTTTTTTCCAAACTTTACTCTGTAAACACACACACAAACACACATACACACACACACACACACACACACATACACACAAACACACACATACACACAAATACACACCACTAGTGCGACGACACACAGTGACTCAAGAGTGTCCCACCCAAAATCCCTAAATTACACACACACCCTGCTACTGCAAGCACACACCACACACACACACACACACACCTGTACAGATTAATAAAGATTTCTGCTGCGACTCTCTTCATGCTGGAGGCGGAGCTTTAATGATGACGTGTAAGTGAAATTATACACCTGGAAATTTAACAGCGATCATGTACATAGATTAAAGTCAGACCAAACACACACTCACACACACACACACACACACACACACACACACACACACACACACACACACACACACACACAAATACACACACAGCAATAAAGAAGGAAAAAATCATCAGCCTTTTTAGAAACACTGCAGTGAAAAGAATCCTATTAATAAAATCATGTAATATTGAGTTTTTATTATTAACCCTTTCCTCTCCATCGTCTCGTCTGCATTTAATTACAATCAACTCCAATCTAAATCTCTGAATGGAATGTTTCACAGCTGGACCGGAGATCAGCCGCTGTCTCCACGGTTCGCGGTGGTAATGGGAGGTCCAGGTGTGACTACAGGACCAGGCCCAGGGCGGGGAGCAGGGCGGGTGGGGCGGGGCGAGGATAAATCCATGGATAAAACCGCCACAGGAAGTGAAACCCAGTTAGGAACCTGTGCAGGATAGTGATGGAAATAAATCCCCTGGAGAAGAAAACAAACCGTCCGTGATAAAACTCTGGAAAATATGGATTATATATTTATATGATTAAGTTTATGATTATATTTTATTTTAAGTATATTTTAATGAATAATAAAACTGATTTCACCTCATCGCTCGAGGAGGCTTTCCTTCGGGGGTAATGATGATTATGTGAAGACTAAAGGGCAATAAAGAGCTTCTCTTTAGATTTCAGATTGTAGCTTTTTATTTTTGTATATTTTTATTTATTTTAGTATGAAACTATTAGCAGGTTTATACTTACGGCTGCAGAAAGTATCAGACAGACGAAAAGAAAGACTGAAATCATCCTGAGAGGCTGAAGCCGATTATCTATTCCATAAAATAAATACATTCATTAATTAATCATGCAACTTTTATGGTTAATAATTATACATTATCTGTAAATATAGGTATTATAATTAATAATAAATAATATAAATGGAAAGTAATATATAATAATAATAATAGATTTTGTTTAAAGATGTAAGAAATGTCATAACATCACAGCCAGAGATTTTATTAGTTATAAACACCTACAGAAAACTCTATATAAAATATTTTATATAGTTTTATTTTTGCCACGATAAAATCAGAGAATAAAAAATTTATTCTAAAAAAAAATTTGTGTTAAAAATAAATCAGTGAAAGTTTAAATTAAACACCAGTGAATCATTTAATCAGCTAGTTTTGTTCTCTAGAATGACGTCATTGTGAAACCGAGCTGCTTTAAGCGACTTGACTTTGATTTTTATCCAGTCGATATTTCATGAAATAGAAATTTTCGTGTGCGCATGCGCAACTTCACCACAGGGGGGCACTCCTGCTACCAAAAGTTACCACAAAAACAATCATTTGTACAAGTTCATCCATCAGTAAGACATTTTCCTAAATTTGTATGAATGTGAATTATTTAAAAGAAAGAAAGGAAAAAAGAAAGAAAGAAAGAAAGAAAGCAAGAAAGAAAGAAAGAAAGAAAGCAGAAAGAAAGGAAAGAAAAGAAAGAAAGAAAAAAAAAGAAAGAAAAAAAAAAGAAAAGAAAGAAAGAAATAGAAAAAAGTAAAAAAGTAAAAAAAGAAAAAAAAAGAAAACGAAAAAAGAAAAAAAAAAAGAAAAAAGAAAGAACAAAAAAAGAAAGAACGAAAAAGAAAAAAAAATTTAAAAAAAAAGGAAAAAGAAAGAAAGAAAGAAAGAAAAAGAAAGAGAAAAAGAAAAAAAAGAAAGAACAAAGAAAGAATGATAAAGGAAAAAAATTAAAAAAGGGAAAAGGAAAGAAAGATGAACACTTACTGTATCTGTCTGTAAATGTGGAGTCTCAGGAGTTTGTTTCTAAAGGAAGTGAGTGTAAAGTCTGATGTGTTTCTGATCCTATTGATGCTTCTATGCTCCAACCCCCCCACCTTCCACACACACACACACACAGACACACACACACACACACTAATTCCCTAAAGAGCTTCACACACCGTTTCGCAATGATTTTCCAAACTCGGAGATCAGACTCCACCCACACACCTGACCGAGTTTAATCAGATTTAATCATCACAATTAATTCCTCTTCCAGCTGCCAGGTCCTCAGAAACCTTCTGGATGTGTGTGTGTGTGTGTGTGTGTGTGTGTGTTCCTGAATAATCTTCTGGAAGTTTTTGTTATTTTCCAAATTACTAAAAAACTAATACTAAAAATTAAATTAATTTATTATTAATGTAAGTCTATAAAATAAATATATTAGTTTTAAAGTATTTTAGAAAAAAACAACAAAAGTAAAAAAGTGTTGGTTTGTTTTATGACATGAAATTTATATTTATATATACAAAATGTATGACGTAGTTTGTATAGTGTGTGTGTGTGTGTGTGTGTGTGTGTGTAGTGTGTAGTGTGTTCTTGGGGGAAAAGTGGTAGCTCAGTGGTTGAGTTGTTGAACTGCTAACTAGATAACTGTGGGTTTAATTCTCAGCACCACTAAAATACCACCACTGGGTCCCCTGAGTAAGGCCCTTAAGCAACAAGTGCCTTTTTTTAATAAATGAGACTGCAGTCTATCGTGAGACTCACCATCTCATTATACAGAACAGAAACTAATTAATAAAAATACAGGTGGTGCATTTGGTAGCTGGTCCTTTAGTGTGGATTTACCACAACTGATACCCCCTTAATACCCCCACTGTCACATCCCAATTATAGAAACACATCAATACTAAACAAACACACAATATAACAGACAGAGGAATTACAGACAGAGAGACAAGAAAGCCGTTAACACACAACTCCAAACCTCTGCACTACAACCACAACTGTACCACCTACAACATCTGGAGCAGTTCAGAATCAATATTTATCTTAATATTAATATAACATCAGAAAAACATTACAGATATCAATCAAATCTATCAGACATTTAAAGACTGTAAGTCAGTGTTACCGCTCGGCGGCGCTGGTCTGGAAGTGGGGAATAAACTCTTTCCCGCGCTGAGACACACTAGTTACCGAACTCTCATCACCGCCTACAACTTTTCCGGGAAAATACGACTTAAAAAGAGTTTTTTAAGTTTGTCTGAAACCAAATTAATTTCTCCGCCTTCGTCAGCCATTGTGGACGTAAAAATTCTAATTTAACTGTACAGGCGAGTTTCGGTAGTCTGTGCTAGACATTTTCTACAGTCTGTGAGTCTACTTTCTGGTTCTGCTTTAACACAAAAAAAATATTGATTTATTAATCCTAAAAAATTTGTGTTAAAAGTTGGAGTTCAGTGTTTACAGTGTTGGACTGTTAATCAGACCATCATGGGTTAAATTCCTGACCCTTCACAACAGTTGGATAAATGACATCATTGTTAATTAAGGGCGTCTTCCAATTACCATCACTGTAGATATATACTGTATGTGTGGTACTGGACTGGTATTAAGTTATACTTTAAACTGTTGATTAGTTCTGATTATATTTATCTTTGTAAGAAGAAAATCTGGAAACATCTCGGACTCCTAAAGTTTTTATCTAACTGAACAGTAGCAGGTTTTATCTCATCTGATTCATCATTAGAAGTTCTTTAACACACACACACACACACACACACACACACACACACAGGGAGAACATTCTGAAAACCCCTGCAGAGGCTAACCTGGAACCTTCTTGCTGTTAGACGGAAATAGTAACCCTTAAATCATTGTGCTGCCCCTGTGTAAGAAATGTGTTATATGAATAAATGTTCCCTGCTTAACAAACTCGTTTTAAATGCTACAATAAATTAATCAGAGTGAAGCGCCATCTTTAGCTTACAAATCTAAATAAGACTCCTTGAGACTGTAAATATGTTCGTGAATCAAATTTTATTAGACGATGATAAAGCCTGATTGAGATCATATCATTTCTTTAGACATTTTCACTGCTAGCTGATGTTGCTTGTATTATTTGCCGGGAGGTGGAGGAGGTGGGGGAGGAGGCGGGGGAGGTGCAGGGGCAGGGACCAGCAGCCGTAGTAACAATGGCAGCAAAGCCTGGTAAATGTTATTGTTGTTGTTGGGGGGGAAGAAGGGATAGAATCCTCCAAAGCCCTGGTTACTCTGGAGACAGGAGAGTTTGTTACAGCAGTTTATTCATAACATTCCGAGATTAAAAAATACAATAAACAGTTAACAGACCTCGCCGCTGGACGAACGCTTCTCCCGCTCATGCTCTTTATCCACCTGCAGAAAACCGTCACACCTTAAAGCGATGAGCTACCACTTTCCCCTTTAACATTTAACTGCAACATTTTTAACATGAATTAACCAAAGAGAGGAAAAGAACTTATAGGAACTCACAGGAACGGCGCTGACGAGTGCGATAAGACACACAGCGATAAACACCACCTTCATGCTTCTGCTGCAAACTCTAATAAACAAAAAAGCAGGTTATTAAATTGTGAATTCCTTGAACACCTTCGGGTAGAGCAGATACCATCTTACCTTAACGACAGGTAAGAAAACACTGAGAATCAATCCACCAGCTGTAGATACAGTGATGCCCGAGGACCTCCCTTTTAAAGCAAATTTTCACCATGCCTGACCAATCAGTGACACCGGAACACTTCTGCAATCACGCTTTTTGTGTTTTTCAGCGCATTTGGAAACACAACTCAGGAACGTGGAGTGATTCATTCTGCAGTGGGTTTAGCTGAATTTGGGTTTCAACAGAGAAAAACAGCTCATTGTGAAACTGGCTTCATTCTGCATGGAGTCGTTCATGTACACGATTAAAAGACTGCAGTGATACGGTGCCATCCAAGACTTCTATGTTTCCCAATGACTTGTTTTGATTGTGTGTATTTTAAAATCAGCTAAACCCTGTCAGAGTTGCAGTAGAACTCCAGCATGAATCACTGCATGTTTCTGGATCGTGTTTCTAGAGGTTGATTTCCAAACGTGAGCCGGGATTAATTTACATTAAATTATTAACATTTGGCAGATGCACATTGGCAAACGGCTTACAATAATCTCATTTTTATCCAACTAAGCAGTTCAGGGTTAAGGACATTGTTTGGGAACTGGTAATTGACCCCACAATATTTGGATTAGCAGTCTAAAAACAAAATCAAAAGACTTTTAATTTAATATTACTTAGGGTCTTTCAGAAGTAGAAATTGGCTTTTAAATCTGTGTAAGAGTGTAAAAAGATTGTGGAATACTTTAAAAACAACGTTCCTTGATGTCAATTTGCAAATCTCATCATCTACAGTGCATAACATCATCAATAGACTCAGAGAAACTAGAGAAATCTCTGTGTGTAAGGAACAAAAACGAAGACCTTTGTTAGATACCTGTAGTCTTCAGGTCCTCAGACGACACTGCATTACTCATCGGCATGATTGTCATTACTAAATGGATCCAAGAACACTTTCAGAAACCCCTGTCAGTAAACACAATCCGCTGTGTCATCTGCAGATACCAACTAAAGCTTCATCATACAAATAGGAAGCCATATTTAAATATGGACCAGAAGTGCCGCCATATTCTGTGGGCCAAAACTCATTTATAATGGACTGATTCAAAGTGGAAAAGTGTTCTATGGTCAGATGAGTCCAAATTTGACATTCTTGTTGGAAATCACAGACACCATGTCCTCCAGGCTAAAGAGGAAGGAGAACATCCAGCCTGTTATCATCCTTCAGTTCAAAAGCCAGCATAAGTGGCTCAAAAGTGCATAAACATTCAGCTTGTATGTTTTGGAAGGCATTATAAATGCTGAAAGGTAGATAAAAGATTGAGAGCAACATATAAAACATATGTGACATCTATTTCAGGGAAGATTTCAGCAGGACAATGCAAAACCACATACTGCAGCTATTACAACAGCATGACTTTGTAGTATTAGAGTCTGGGGGCTGAATAAACCTGTCTGCAGTCCAGATTTTTCACTTGTAACAACTAGAACATTTGACGCTTTATTAAACGAAATAGACAAAAAAACAAAAGACGACCACAAACTCTTCAGCAGCTGGAAACCTTTATCAGGCAAGAATGAGACTAAATTCCAATGTTTAAAATTCGATCCAACTTACAAGGTTCTGTAATAAAGTACCCAAAATGCTTTGATAGTAAAATATTTTATTTGTCCTGTATTGTAGTTTATTGTTTTCTATAATTAGAGTAGATTGTAACTAATCTATAATTAATATATAGACATCAGACTGTCAAAAGTATCTTGTGCTGCAGTACCACACTCGACCCCAGACAGGCCTTGCAGACACTGGTATTCTACCACCCTATACATCTTAAAAACAAATTTGAAAGATTAATTAATGAAGTTGAAAATTCTTTGTGACTGAACATGGATGGTGTTAGCCAGCAGATAACACTGCTACTATGGAAGAAATAAGCCCTAGGTTGACTAACGATCTCAAGGAATCATACTATGATATGGGCTTCATTATTAATGGCTTGGGAACGGAATGTTCTATATGTTTTTCATAATGGAAGCTGGACAGAGGGGCGCCAGCAGTCTTTAAATGTAAATATCCAAGCTTGAGGTGTTCCAGATGTTTAAGGAGAACGGTATATAAGCGAATGTATGCGGACGTGATGTCAGACGGACTCTGATCAGACTCTGCTCTCCGGTTTTGTCTGTTCTCATAAATAAAACCGTAACCGTTCTAGCAATCTACAGCCTTCTGAGTTCTTTATCGATTTCTCCTACACTACAAACAGGCTGTCTAAGTCAAGTAGACAGCAGTATTTAGGCCAGACCACATTCAATCCCCTGACGGATAGTGGGTGACTCTGTATTCCAAAATATCGGTAGCATTAATACAACTACATGCTGCTTCTTCAAAGCAACCTTGTCTTATGTGAACAGGAAACTTGAAAACATCTTAAAGAAGCCAAGACTGCAAACTGGATGATCATTCACATGGAGAAGAATGACATGCGAGGAGAAAACAGTCAGAACTCCTTAAAAAGGATGAACTCATTGAAACACTCAAAAGACTTTAGCCATTCATTAGTGGACCACTCCCAGGATAGAGGAACAAACATGTTTTCACGGTTCGGTTGCTTAGGGTAAGTACGTGGCTACAAAAACCTTCAATATAAAGGGAGTGAACTTCATTGACAATTTTAATATCTTCTGAGGCCATAGACAACTGTTTAAACCAGATGGCCTCCACCCAAACAAACAGGGAGCAAGAGTGTTAAAGGAAAATATTTATTTTACTCCATAATTCATCCTTGGGTAGTGTGGGCCAGTTTATTAACCTGAATAGCACACATACATGGACAGAGAATGAACGGCCACAGCTCCAAAATGGTGGTGTGGCTGACACATCCCACAAGAACACTGAAACCCCATCCACTGTGTTAATCACAGACAAACTGTGACATTTTAGAACAGTTAAAACAATCAGCACCCAAGGACATGTTTCTTTGGAAAACAGCCAGAAAAGACAGGACAACATTTTTCAGCTGCCAGAAAACACCAACGCCACAGCCCCTCTCACCAAAAACATTAATCCTCTCTTTAGCATCCCCACTTTTAAGCTTCTGGAATAAAATAGAAGAATTGGTAAACACTGGGACCAAACCCTCCCACTCTATGGCTGAAAGCACCTAGATATCAACCAAAAACAGTGGACCCTGCAACCACCAAAGCCTATCAGTCCAGGTTGCCCTCCTCCTTCTGTGAGAGCTCTCTGGCCATTCCCACAATTCCAGTACCCACACCTTTCTTCATCTGCTGTACGTGAACCTAAAACTATTAATAACGGCTTTTAATAATATGTGTCGGTTCTCCGCTATGATAGCAGCAAATAATCACAAATGTTTACAGAACAGGCAGAAACCCAGTGTATCTGTAACTCTCTGTATTTCTGTTTTATAACATTATAGAAAGTTTAAGGTCTTCTCAAGCTGTACAGAAAATGTTTTTGTCTGTTGTTACATAAACAAAACTCACACTCTTTTGTCTACTGTTAAGAGACTAAGAACGAACCCCACCACCCACCCCATGTATATGTTTAGTCCAGTCAAGTCAAGTTATGTTTTGTTAAGTTTACTTTATGGTTGTTTGTCATATTGTAAATAAACTGCACCTTGTAACCTTGTACATCTGTGACACATGGATTCCCCCAACCCTTAATTCTTGCGCCATTCTTGTTTAACCTGTATATGCTTCCACTAAGTCAAATAATGAGAAAGAACCAAATTGCCCATCATCCCTATGCAGTTGAGGCCCAGGTTTATCTTTTCTTATCACCAAATGACTACAGCTCTATTGACTTCCTCTGCAAATCCATTGAAATTAATAGTTCAATCTGTCAAAACTTTTCTCAGTTAAACAAGAAGAAAACTAAAGCATTGATTTTGCAAACAAAGGTAAAGTTTTCAGGGTGAATGCAGACCTTAATTTTAGGGGTCAAACAACTAAAATTGAATCAGGGATCTTGGTGTGAAATCAAACCTTAGTTTTTATAGTCATTTTAAGCAATAACTATATCAGCAAACTATTACCTCGAAAATATTTCTACAATTTAGGTTTTGTTTTAAAAAATCTAAATGGGGAAGTGGTGGACTACCAGAAAGATAGTGAGCAACACCAAGCCCCACTGTTAAGTCAAATGTTAAAAGAGAACTGTATAAAGACCAGAAATGATAAGAGCCTCTAGTGTTATGATTCTGAGACCCAGACACCAAGCCACCATCTGGTGGGGACCAGGTCCTTTAGAGTTTTTAAATTACAACTGGCCCTCAACCCTGCATTGCTGATACCAGGTTTATCCAGAGAAAAGCAGATAACCATGTAATTCAGCCATTGGAGTAAAGATACACTGTCTGCCCCAATTATTTGCCGGGACCATCTTTAGCCTGGTGGAGGTAAATGAGTCATTTCGTGATCAATTTATTAGACCAGTGAGAGCTGTTTCTTTGACTTTTCACTGCTGCTAGTATTGTGGGGGAGGTGCTGGGGGGAGGTGCAGGAGCGGGAGCCAGCAGTCGTAGTAGTATAAAAGGCAGCAAAGCCTGGTAAACGTCATTGTTGTTGTTGGGGGGGAAGAAGGGATAGAATCCTCCAAAGCCCTGGTTACTCTGGAGACAGGAGAGTTTGTTACAGCAGTTTATTCAAATCATTCCGAGATTAAAAAATACAATAAACAGTTAACAGACCTCGCCGCTGGACGAACGCTTCTCCCGCTCATGCTCTTTATCCACCTGCAGAAAACCGTCACACCTTAAAGCGATGAGCTACCACTTTCCCCTTTAACATTTAACTGCAACATTTTTAACATGAATTAACCAAAGAGAGGAAAATAACTTATAGGAACTCACAGGAACGGCGCTGACGAGTGCGATAAGACACACAGCGATAAACACCACCTTCATGCTTTTGCTGCAAACTCTAATAAACAAAAAAGCAGGTTATTAAATTGTGAATTCCTTGAACACCTTCGGGTAGAGCAGATACCATCTTACCTTAACGACAGGTAAGAAAACACTGAGAATCAATCCACCAGCTGTAGATACAGTGATGCCCGAGGACCTCCCTTTTAAAGCAAATTTTCACCATGCCTGACCAATCAGTGACACCGGAACACTTCTGCAATCATGCCTTTTCTGTTTTTTAGCGCATTTGGAAACACAACTCAGGAACGTGGAGTGATTCATTCTGCAGTGGGTTTAGCTGAATTTGGGTTTCAACAGAGAAAAACAGCTCATTGTGAAACTGGCTTCATTCTGCATGGAGTGATACGGTGTCATCCAAGACTTCTACACTTTCATGCTCTAAGGCCTCCAATGACTTTTTTTTTTTGTGTATTTTAAAATCAGCTAAACCCTGTCAGAGTTGCAGTAGAACTCCAGTGTGAATCACTACATGTTTCTAAAGGTTGATTTCCAAACGTGAGCCGGGATTAATTTACATTTAATTAATAACATTCGGCAGATTCACATTGGCAAAAGACCTACATTAATCTTATTTTTATCCAACTAAGCAGTTCAGGGTTGAGAACATTGTTCAGGGACTGGTAATTGACCCCACAATATTTGGATTAGCAGTCCAACACCTTAAAATCAATTGAACCTTCTTTGTCCAGTTTTTTTTTTAGCAAATTAATAAAAATGTTAAATTAATTATATTATATCTTAAATAATTAAGCCTGAGTTGAAACACCCTGAGAAAAAAAAAAACCATCCCCATACTGGTGACAATGAAGTGTGTGTTTAAAAGTCTACTCCCTGCTCCTAAAAAAATGAACACAAAGCTGTTGGAATTTTTTGGCCTATTGCAGTTAATCAGACAATTGTGGGTTTAATTCTCACGATAATTCTCATTATACCCTCTGAAATGAAACATTTCTCCAGGACTTCACTGCTGGGCCCCTGAGCAAGGCGTAAGGCAACATGTAAGTCGCTCTGAATAAGGGCAGTTGAATGAGGTTGTTCACTTTTGAGTGTTGAGGAGTCTGTGTGCTTGAGGAAAGACACTGTTACACATTTCGGTTGTAAGAGCCTGAAAACTACTGTTCATTTTTCCATATGGCAAAAGGGTAAAAAAGTGTGTGTGTGGGGTCGTCGACAATGCTATTGGCTTTGTGGATGCACCATTCAGTGTAAATGTCTATTACACTGTAGAGGAAATAGAGACTCTGATGATCTTCTCAGCTGTTCTCACTATCCTCTGCAAGGTCTTGTGGTTCAAAACTTTGCACTTCCCAAACCAGGCATTTATGCAGCTGCTTTAAATGATCTTAATGGTCCCTTTGTAGAACATGGTCAGGATAGGAGATGGCAGATAGGCTTTCCTCAGCCTTTGCAGGAAGTACAGGCGCTGCTGGGATTTTTTACTAATAGAAGCACCATTTTGGATCCTGAGTGGCCGTTGTGCGCTACTGCTGTGCCACCATCTTGGAAAACTATTTAAGGGCCTCTACCAAATACCATCACTGTAGATATATACTGTATGTGTGGTACTGGACTGGTATTAAGTTATACTTTAAACTGCTGATTAGTTCTAATTATCTTTATCTTTGTAAGATGGAAATCTGGAAACATCTCCTAAAGTTCTTCAGGAAGAAAGAGGTTCAGATGTGATTTTAACATGTTCTGTAATAACGTTCCCGAAACGCTCTGATAGTAAAACATTCCACATCCCCTGGATTGTGGTTTAGCGCTATGAAAGGATTGATTGGTTAGTAATGGGCAGAAGATGAATTACATTTATTTTTTTCTTATCTAACTGAGCGGTTGAAGGTTATGGGCCTTGCTCAGGGGCCCAGTACAGGGAAGTTTGTGTCACAGAAACGCCAGGCTCTTCCTTATTTCACCGCTCACTCTTCCCTGAATTCTAATAACAGAAACCTGCACTTTTTCCCCTGATTACAGACATGCCCTATATATACCACTCACCTCCACTCACTCACTGTCTGGTCTCATCTATGGAAGCAAGACTTTCCAGTGAAGCTTTGTGTTTTACTAATGTTTTTCTGATCTTCTACAAGCTTCATACTTCTCTAAAGACTCTCAGACTCCCCACGCATCTGGTGTTTAAAAGAGACTTCCCAAGGATCTCGTTAAATCCTGGGTAATCCTGTGTTTCTCTCGGTTCTCTGTCTGTTTCCTAAAGGCTTTAAGTTCGCTACAAAGCCTCTGTGTTTCCACCCTTTGGAAAATAAAGCTATCTGATTCTTACCCTGTGTTCTGAGTCTAGTTCTATTTACAGTTGGGTGGTGTTGAGAATTGAACCCATAATCTACTAGTCCAGGGGTGGGCAATCTCGATCCTGGAGGGTCGGGGTGTCCTGCAGAGCTTATCTCCAACTTGCCTTAACACACTAACTTGTAAGCTTCAAGTAAACCTAGCAAGAATTTGATTAGTTGGTTCAAGTGTTTTTGATTAGGGCTGGAGCTTAACTCTGCAGGACACTGGTCCTCCAAGACTGAGATGGTCTACTAGTCTAACTAACTAGTCTGAAATGTGCTATATAAATAAACTTTTCTTCAGTTTAATCAGAGCAGAGAGATATCTTTAGCCTGGATATTTTTTTTACAGATGAAATCTTAAACGTATTAAATTCTTTTAAAAATTGAAATAAGACTCATTGAGATTGTAAATATGTTTGTGAATCAAATTTTATTAGAAGATGACAAAGTCTGATTGAGCACATATCGTTTGTTTAGACATTTTCACTGCTGGCTGATGTTGCTTGTATTATTTGCCAGCAGGGGGAGGAGGTGGGGGAGGAGGTGGGGGAGGTGCAGGAGCGGGAGTCAGCAGCTGTAGTAATATAAAAGGCAGCAAAGCCTGGTAAATGTCATTGTTGTTGTTGGGGAAGTACGGATAAAATGATGGTGGGAACTGTCCTCCAAACCCCCGGTTACTCTGGAGACAGGAGAGTTTGTTACAGCAGTTTATTCAAATCATTCAGAGATTAAAAAAATACAATAAACAGTTAACAGACCTCGCCGCTGGACGAACGCTTCTCCCGCTCATGCTCTTTATCCACCTGCAGAAAACCGTCACACCTTAAAGCGATGAGCTACCACTTTCCCCTTTAACATTTAACTGCAACATTTTTAACATGAATTAACCAAAGAGAGGAAAAGAACTTATAGGAACTCACAGGAACGGCGCTGACGAGTGCGATAAGACACACAGCGATAAACACCACCTTCATGCTTCTGCTGCAAACTCTAATAAACAAAACAGCAGGTTATTAAATTGCAAATTCTTTGAAAAACCTTCGGGTAGAGCAGATACCATTTTACCTTAACGACAGGTGAGAAAACACTGAGAATCAACACCCCAGCGGTAGATGCAGTGATACCCGAGGACCTCCCTTTTAAAGCAAATTTTCACCCCACCTGACCAATCAGCGCATTTGGAAACACAACTCAGGAACGTGGAGTGATTCATGCTGCAGTGGGTTTAGCTGAATTTGGGTTACAACAGAGAAAAACAGCTCATTGTGAAACTGGTTTCATTCTGCATGGAGTCGTTCATGTACACGATTTAAAGACTGCAGTGATACAGTGTCATACAAGACTTCTATACTTCCATGTTCTAAGGCCTCCAATGACTTTTTTTGTGTATTTTAAAATCAGCTAAACCCTGTCAGAGTTGCAGTAGAACTCCAGCGTGAATCACTACATGTTTCTAAATCGTGTTTCTTAAGCTTGACTTCCAAACGTGATCCGGGATTAATTTACATTTAATTAATAGCATTTGGCAGATGCACATTGGCAAACGACTTACATTAATCTAATTTTTGTTGAACTAAGCAGTTCCGGGTTGGGGACCTTGTTCAGGGACTGGTAATTGACACACAATCTTTGTGAGGCTCACAGTCTCAGTTCTCTGATTCTCCAATTTATCTTGAAGGTCTTATTGTTTTGTTGAGGTTAGGACTTTTTGCAGAACAGTCAAGTTCCTTCAGTCCAAACTTGTTTATCCATGTCCATAAGGACCATGACTTGTGCGCAGGTGCAGTGATGTTGGAACAGGAAGGCTACATCCCCAAACTCTTCACAGAAAAATGGAAGTATGATATTGTCTTGGTATGCTGAAGCATTAAAAGTTCATTTTACTGGAACCAAGGGGCAAGTCCAACCCCTGAAAAACAACCCCACACCATAATCCCCCTCTACCAATCTTTACCCTTGGCAAAAGTAAGTAAGGCAAGGACTACTCTCCAGGCAACCGGCAAACCTAAATTGTCTATTGGATTGCCAGACAGAAGCATGTTTACCCACTCCAGAGAACACATTTCCACTACTCTACAGCCATTAAACCCCTTCCATGAATCTCTCTATGCACTGTTTTCAAGCTAATCTGAATCCAACACAAATTTTGGAGGGCTGTAGCTATTGGCTCTGCAGAAAGTTGGGGACATCTGCAGACTGTAAGCCTCAGCATGAGTTAATCCTGTGATTGTACGTTGTACTGGTTCCTAACTGTTTCCACGTAACTGGTCAAACAGAAGTATTAAAAACACCAAAAACACCTGGGTTCAAGTCCCACCACCGGCAAGCCAACCACTCTTGGGTCCTTCAGCAAGACCCTTAACCCTTCCTGCTTCAGGGAGGTATCATAGCTGACCCTGCGCTTTGACCCCCAACTTACTAGTATGGGATATGCGAAAAAAGAATTTCACTGTGCTGTAAAAAGTATATGTGACAAAATAAAGGCATTTATAACAGGGGAAGTGGTAACTTAGCAGTTAAGGTGTTGGACTGCTAATTGCAAAATCATACGTTAAATACGCTAGACCAACAAGCTGGCACTGCTGGCCCTTAATACACGAATAATCAGACTAATAAATTAAAGGGAATAAGTATATATGTTTTAATAAAGGTGTCTACCAAACGCTAGGAATTTTAATGAAAATTTTGACCAGGACTTTTGAGCAACTGATAATTTAGTAAACTTTCTACGTATGTCTTTGAATTAAAATATAAAATTCTGGCTTTAGCTCGTATCCAGCGCAACTTACATTTTGGCAGTTGGTAGTTTTCCCAGTGGTTTTTTCTCCATTTTGTCTCTAATGGAGTTTTGGTTCCTTGCCACTGTTGCCTCTGGCCTGCTAAATTGAATACTCGTTATTGACAGATTTGAGTTAAACTGAACTGAATGTCTTATCGTGTGTGCACTGTATTGTCTTATTTGATTTGATTTGCTGCTTTGGCACAAACTCTTGTTAAAAAGGGCTGAATAGATAAACTTGAGTAGTAGTCAAACCCCTAACCACCTTCCCTTTTACTCTGCCGATAATAGCAGAGGAGATCATTTGTTTTAGTTCATATAACAAAAATTTGTTAAAACTTTTGGGTTAAAACAGTTTTAATTGTTGGACTCGGTCTTTAACCTAACACTAAATTAACTCAACAATTTTGACAGCTGAAAACTTTTGAAAGTTAAACTGCTTAAGCATTCATATACAGCTGAGGGTTAAAAGCCTTGTTCAGGTGCCCAACATAGCTCACGACCTTATAACACATTTACATAACTGGCATTTGGTGGACGCCTTTGTCCAGAGTAATTTAAATTTATCTCATTTATCCAACTGAGCAGTAGAGGGTTTAGGACCTTGCTCAGGGGCCCAGCATTAGCAGCTTGATGATGCCAGGAATTAAACCCACAATCTTATGGTTAACAGTCCAATACCTTAACCAATCAGCTACTACTTCTGTTATAAAAGCACAAAAGTTTAAGCAGAAATCATAATCAGCATCTTGACTATATTTTTACTTTTTTTGCTTATTAAGCTGATTTAATTATTAAAGCTTTATTTTTTATTGCTTCTTATTGCTGTCAGCCTCAGACATTGTGTTCATATCAGCCAATCAGTTAACAGGTGTATACAATAAAAACATCACATCATGAATTTATATTATAGATACTTTATTTATTCGCATTTCATTATTAACATCGCATTATTAGCATCGCAGAGCTTTGCTTGTTCTATATGCCAGTTGCAGGGGCAGGTGGTGTGGGGGCAGGGGCAGGTGCAGGTGCAGGTGCAGGAGTGTTAAACAGCTTCGCCAGCAGAAACAGGAGCAGAACATTCAGAAAGTTGTTGTTGTTGTTGTAGTAGAAACCTAGACTGAAAATGAATCCTTAGAGTTAACAATAGAAATAAATCATTGCTAGAAACATAGAACTGTTGAGCTGTTGTGTATCCTCTCATCTGGGATACACAACTCACCACTGGATGAACGCTTCTCAACCTTGTGTTCATCCTCATGGCATTCGAAGTAACAGTCCAACACCTTAATTACTGGGCCCCCACTTTACTTTGAGTACAACTGCTTAAGCAAGGCCTCCAAACCGTAACTGCTCAGTTGCTGTGAATTAGGGTGTCTACCAAATGCAAATGCTCTGTTGTTAGATATTTAATAGGTATTTTGCCAAGATTTTAGTTGACAAAAATCGCATACATTCTGACACAAATACTGAGGTCCAAGTCAATACAGAACAAGTCCCGAGAGTGGACTCGGTGTCTACAGTCCTACTAATGGGCACAGTTTACTAAAGCCATATTAAAAGGAGCTATGAAATAAAAATGTAATGTTTTCTGGGTGATTTTGGACAGTGTAAAATGTTAAAAAACAAATCAATCAGGTTTGACTCACCTGCTCGATCGACTTGCTTTATTATAATACTCCAGTAACTTATTATACTATTATTGACCTACAGAACCTTTAAAGAATTTGGTTTAGGCATTATGCTAATAAACTGTACTTCTACAAAAAGATAAAATCATTTTTATTTGCATTTTAAAAGTTTACTATGTAAATCAATAAAGGGCCCAGAATCGACCCCTGTGGGATCACCTTAATCTTATCAACATACAATAACCCTACATGTTTAACAATGTTTAGGATCTGAATTGGTCATTTGTATAGTTCATTTATGAAGTCAGAATTATTTAGACAAGAGTGTAAATGCTGTATAAAAGTAACATAATCAGATTTAGATTGATTAGATGGTAACTTATTCAGAACAAATGTATATATTTTTGACATTGGTGGTTATAGTTGCCAAAGGAGGAATAATATAGCTATAAAAATATGATAGCATAATAAAATTATAGAAAATACAGAAGATTCTGATTGGGAGATGGATCAGACAACACCTGGATTATTCCAATCGGAGGATAAACTCACTTGCTACAGAATTCTTGTCTTTGCATTACACTTTATTTAGCAACAGGAAGTCAGCGCTGTCAGTTTCTGTTGTGTCCAAAAAAAACAAGTCCTTGTGAAATGTGTTTTGAAATCATATCCAGTATCATCAACATGTTAGTCGTCTACACTCTTGCTGTAAAAGACACATCACATGATCCCATAATCACTCCTAACAAACACTACTGAAGATAAACACACACACACACACACACACGCACACACACAGAGACACTTTAAACAGGTGAAGTACATACTGTATGGACTAATTAATAATTAAATTATCTGCCATCAAGATTTCTAGCGTGTTTATCTTAATTTTTACTTGTTACATTATTTAAAAATGTATTGTTTATGTAAATTCATTGTTGTTGTATCTACTGGGTATTGGAAGTATGTATGACAAAAGAACTAGATTCATTCCTGATAATATGATGAGACTTTAATAACACAACGACCGCACTAAACTTATATTACTTGGGTTTATCTGAGTATTGTATAAAAACGGATTTAATATAAACAAGAAAACTGATCTAAAGTGTTTAAATGTTTGCATAAAGGTGAAGATGAAATATGTTGTGTTTTACTGAATACTGGAACCTTATCACAGTTTGTTTTAGTTTCTCCTTTTTTTAAGTATGTGATATTTATTGTAAGTACTTAAATATTGAAAATAAAATTAAATGCATATTAGAAAGGCTTAGAAAATCTTTTTTGTAAAATGTTCTATATACAGTACAGATTTAGCAAGATTGTGTTCAGTTTTATCTTTCTTCTATTTTCTTTTCTTTTTATTAACAGCAAATGTTTGTTTTTAATAATAATAATAATAATAATAATAATAATTTACTGTTGCAGTTGAGAGTTGAGGGCCTTGCTCAGGGGCCCAGCAGGAACCCTCTATCTTCGGGTCTGAACACTTTAACCATTTAGCTGCCACTTCTTCATCAGTTTTTTATGCTCCCTGTACTGTAAAATTAACACATTGTTTTTTAGTAAAAGGAGTGTTTTTTATATTTAATGACCAGTCAAAAATGTAATTCTACCTAAAATCTCAGTTTATACTGTGTAAACTTAAAAACCATTTAAATACTAAGACTTTTTTCTTCCTTAAATTCTTTTTTCTTCCTTTTCTTTTCTTTTTACCCAACTTAATCTGATTGCTTTGGATTGTGTGTATGTTTGACACATTTCAGGGTTTTGTGCTGTAATATCCTTGCTAAAGTAAACCTAACTAAAGCTCACCTAAAGAGGTCTAGAACTGCCCCTGGGCACGGCTTAAGGGTTCCCTCTCTCTATCTCTCTCTCTCTCTCTGTCGAGCTACATATGCCACTACTGAGCTATCAGTGATCCAGACCCCCTCTCCATTCTGGACCTGTCTGACTCTTCCTGGTGACCTGGTAACTGTCACATCACCATGGTAAATAAGGACACTTCCACTCTACCATGAGGACGCTCCAGCTGTTTTCTGAGGACTTGTGACTACAGTTGCTTACACACACACAGTCTGACTGCACAATTCCTGCCATCTGTTTACCCCCAAATGAGAATGGGTTCTCTGTTGAGTCTGGTTCATCTCAAGGTCTCCCAATTCCGTCTCAGGGAGTTTTTTCCTGCCTTAAAGTAAGGTAACCTAAAAATGTAACTATTGGCAGCTTTGTTTTAATTAGGTCAAAACATCTTGATAGCCGAGTCTCTTCGATGTGTGTTGATTTGTTTAATATGTTTTAATTGCTTTAGTCTAAACCCGCTTATTTCTAATCAGGTTCACAGGGATCTGCTGGAGTCTAGCCCAGCTGTGATTGGGTAAAAATTAGGGGTTACCCTGGACAGGTCTAATACATATTTCCAAATAAAAAACACAATAAATCAGAATGGTTTTAGATGCTTTATTAAAACCATTTCAAACTAAATATCAAAAACACAAACACACAAGTTCTGTTCTAATATCAGCCGTCCAGGAACCGGTAGAAACCAGGCTGCTCTAAACTAATCCATGGCAGGGTTTAGCGTCCAGTGGGAGCGGGAACAGGAGGAACTGCTGCTGGAGGAGCTGGAGCAGGTCCAAGTGCTTTGAGAAGAGCCTGCAGGAGCTGTTGGATCTGATCCGGGGTCAGCTGCTTCAGTAACGGAAAAAGAGGCCATCCCTGTTCATTACATAAACATCACAGGACATATTAGCAAAACCCACAGAAACATCTAACCTGGAAATCTTTTTCTGAATTAATTTAGTTAACACGCTGTGCAAACCTCATCCGAGTTGGAGGAGAGCGAGCGAACCTTACGATCGTGATCACTTTCAGGCTGAAAGACAGAATAATGCTGAATAATGAGACAAATAAATAAAAAAAGAGATACGTTGTCTATTTTCACTTAAAAATAATGCTGTATACCTGAACAGCCATGGACAAGCCGATGAGGCAGAGCAACCAGACGGCAGTCTTCATGATTCTGAAAAATTATTTTTAACAATAATTTGCATATACAAGAGAGAATTCTTTGATGGATTCCGTTTCCGATGCCCAACACTGAACTTCAGCATCTTTGCAGCACTTAAATAGAATGAGGATTGCTGCTGATGACACGTCCACCTCCATGATTGGCTATGAAAAATTGACTCATATTCGGACAGGTGAAATAGAGAGATTAAACCAGCGAACAGCGTAAAGAAAAACAAGAAGCTTTAGAGATTTCCTCTGTCTGCGGTTTTATTCCAGCGAAAAATACTAACCAACAAGATAATAAATAAAATAGACAGAGGGTTTCTACGGAAGATTTAAACGATCTTACCAAACAAGTTTAGTTCCTTTTAATTTTAAAATTCATTTTAGTTTTTTTTCACAATGTGAAAAACATAAACGTTTAAAAAAAACGAAAAACGAAGAAATAAAAATACTAAAGACAAGTCAACGAACTAAAACTAATCCAGTACTTCAGAGATAAAATACACCAACTTTGATAAAATATAATTCATGTATTCTTTATTTTATTACTCATTTATTAATAATTCCATTATAAATCTTTAAGTCAAAAATTACACCTGCAGACTCACTTTGCTTCTGGTGTTTATTGCAATCAGAACATGAAAACTGAATTTTGAAAATTTTACCAAATATTTGAGATTTATTTTTCCTAATAAATGTTTTGTTTAGTTTTTTTGCCACAAAGAGGCTGTAGATAATAATTTAGTGAATCAGATTTGATTAGCATGAACATGTGATCGATGGTGAAGCCTAAAGAGATGTTAAGAAGATGTAAATATGCCCTTTGATGTTTATACCAATTTCCCTCCATGTTTACATTTTCAGTGCCTTAGCCTTAGAATTGGTTGCCAATGCAAATGGAGTATTGTAGCCGTCTGACATTTGTTTATTTGTTTTGTTGTTTGTTTATATCTATTCCCTTTTTTGTCAAATGTCTGCTTCGTTGTTGGTTCATTGATCTCCACAACTTTATTGATGTCCACAACTTTATTGATGTCCACAACCGTGTTTGTGTGTGTGTTTGTGTCAACGAATGAAATTAAAACACACCAGCATTCACGCTGTGGTCAGATGTCTTTATTTATGATTAAAGTGAATAAATTCTCAGCAACTTCTGTTTTACTGTACTGTGTCCCCAAACATCCAGTGTAAACACACCATCTCATTATTACAATCACACACTGACAGGTCTTTATTGATTAACCACACACACAGTGTCCATCTTTATTAAACACACACAGGTCCAGTGAAACACAAAGTGACAGTGTCCATCTTAACCACACACATTGACACATTTCACACACACAGGTCCTGACAGTGTCCATCTTCATTAACACACACAGGTCCAGTGTCCATCTTATTCTCTTTATTAAACACACACAGGTCCTGACAGTGTCCATCTTTATTAAAACACACACAGGTCCTGACAGTGTCCAGTGTCCTCAGTGTCCATCTTTATTAAACACACACAGTTCCTGACAGTGTCCATCTTTATTAAACACACACAGGTCTGACAGTGTCCCATCTTTATTAACACAGTCCTGACAGTGTCCATCTTTATTAAACACCACACAGGTCCACAGGTCCTGACAGTGTCCATCTTTATTAAACACACACAGGTCCTGACAGTGTCTGACAGTGTCCATCTTTATTAACACACACAGGTCCTGACAGTGTCCATCTTTATTAAACACACACAGGTCCTGACAGTGTCCCATCTTTATTAACACACACATCAGTGTTCATTAAACACACACAGGTCCTGACAGTGTCCATCTTTATTAAACACACACAGGTCCATCTTATTAAACACCACATTTTCCTGACAGTGTCCATCTTCATTAAACACACACAGGTCCTGACAGTGTCCCATCTTTATTAAACACACACACAGGTCCTGACAGTGTCCATCTTTATTAAACACACACACAGGTCCTGTCCATCTTTATTTAAACACACACAGTGTGTCCATCTTTAACACACACATTAACACACACAGGTCCTGACAGTGTCCATCTTTATTAAACACACACAGGTCCTGACAGTGTCCATCTTATTGTCCATCTTATTAAACACACACAGGTCCTGACAGTGTCCATCTTTATTAAACCACACACATGGTCCTGACAGTGTGACCATCTTTCATTAAACACACACACAGGTCCCAGTGCATTAAACACACACAGTGTCCTGACAGTGACAGTGTCCATCTTTATTAAACACACACAGGTCCTGACAGTGTCCATCTTTATTAAACACACATTCCTGACAGGTCCTTATTGTAACCACACATTCCTGACAGTGTCCATCTGAAAGTTCATTAAACACACACAGGTCCTGACATGACAGTGTCCATCTTTATTGAATGTCCACACACACAGGTCCTGACAGTGTGCACACACCATCTTTCCATTCGTTTTAAACAACACAGTTCCACAGGCATCTTTATTTCCTGACAGTGTCCATCTTTATTAAACAACACACAGTCCACAGGTAAACACACACGGTCCTGACAGTGTCCATCTTCATTAAACACACCATGACAGTTCATTAAACACACACAGGTCCTGACAGTGTCCATCTTTAAACACACACATTTACCACACACAAAGTGTCCACAAACACAGGTCCACAGGTCCTGTAAACACACACAGTTCCTGACAGTGTCCATCTTTATTAAAACACACACAGGTCCTGACAGTGTCACATCTTCCATCTTATTAAACACACACAGGTCCATCTTTATTCATTTCCTGACAGTGTCCATCTTTTTAAACACACCAGGTCCTGACAGTGTTCCATCATTAAACACACACAGGTCCTGAAGTGACCATCTTTATAACACACACACAGTTAGTCCAGTTGCCATTCCTGACAGTGTCCATTCTTATTAAACACACACAGGTCCTGACAGTGTCCATCTTTATTACACACACACAGTGTCACAGGTCTCTGACAGTGTCCATCTTTATTAAACACACAGGTCCTGACAGTGTCCATCTTTATTACACATTAACACACAGGTCCTGACAGTGTCCATCTTTATTAAACACACACAGGTCCCTTCTTATTAAACACTGACAGTGTACCATCTTTATTAAACACACACAGGTCCTGACAGTGTGACCATCTTTATTAACACACACACACAGGTCCTAAACACACACAGTGTCTGACAGTGTCCATCTTTATTAACACACACTGACAGGTCCTGACAGTGTCCATCTTTATTAAACACACAAGTCCATCTTTAAACACACACAGGTCCTGACAGTGTCCATCTTTATTAAACACACACAGGTCCTGACAGTGTCCCATCTTTATTAACACACACACACAGGTCCTGACCAGTGTCCATCTAAACACACACAGTTGACAGTGTCCATCTTTATTAAACACACACAGGTCCAGTCCTGAAAGTGACACACAGTGTCCCATCTTGTGTGACCCATCTTTATTAAACACACACAGGTCCTGACAGTGTCCATCTTTATTATTAAACACACACAGTTCCTGACAGTGTCCATCTTTATTAAACACACACAGGTTCCATCTTATTAACACACCAGTTCCTGACAGTGTCCATCTGACAGTTATTATTAAACACACACAGGTCCTGACAGTGTCCATCTTTATTAAACACACACAGGTCAGTCCTGACAGTGTCCATCTATTCATTAAACACACACAGGTCCTGACAGTGTCCATCTTTATTAAACACACACAGTGCATCTTATTAAACACACACATGTCCTGACAGTGTCCATCTTTATTAAACACACACAGGTTCCTGACAGTGTCCATCTTTATTAAACACACACAGTGTCCATCTTATTAACACACACAGGTCCTGACAGTGTCCATCTTTATTAAACACACACAGGTCTGACAGTGTCCAGTGTCATTTTATTAAACACACACACAGGTCCTGACAGTGTCCATCTTTATTAAACACACACAGTTCCTGACAGTGTCCATCTTTATTAAACACACAACCAGTGTCCATCTTCATTAAACACACCACAGGTCCTGACAGTGTCCATCTTTATTAAACCACACACAGGTCCTGACAGTGTCCATCTTTATTAAACACACACACAGGTGACAGTGTCCATCTTTATTAAAACACACACAGTGTCCTGACATTGTCCTTTAGTCAAGACCACATTTCTTCCGACAGTGACCATCTTTATTAAACACACACAGGTCCTGACAGTGTCCATCTTTATTAACACACACACAGGTTCCATAAACACACAGGTCCTGACAGTGTGTCCATCTTTATTAAAAACACACACAGGTTATTTCCTGACAGTGTCCATCTTTATTAAAACACACACAGTTCATCTAACAACACAGGTCCTGACAGTGTCCATCTTTATTAAAAACACAGTCCTGACAGTGACCATCTTTATTAAACAACACACCACAGGTCCTGACAGTGTCCATCTTTTATTAAACACACACAGGTCCTGACAGTGTCCATCTTTATTCCACAAAAACACACACAGGTCCTGACAGTGTCCATCTTTATTAAACACACACAGGTCCTGTCACACACACAGTGTAAACACACATCTCCAGTTCATTTCCATTAAACACACACAGTAACACACACAGTCCTGACAGTGACAGTGACCATCTTTATTAAACCACACACCACGTGCCTGTTCCTTACAGTGTCCATCTTTATTAAACAGTCCACAGGTCCACAGGTCCTGACAGTGTCCATCTTTATTAAAACACACAGGTCCACAGTAACACACACAGTCCTGTTCCATCTTATTAAACAACATTTCCCACAGGTCCTGACAGTGTCCATCTTTAAACACACAGGTCCTGACAGTTCCATCTTTATTAAACACACACAGGTCCTGAACAGTGGTCCATCACAGGTCTTTATTAAACACACACAGGTCCTGACAGTGTCCATCTTTATTAAACACACACAGGTCCTGACAGTGTAAACACACCATCTTTATTAAACCACACAAATCTTCTAAACACACAGGTCCTGACAGTGTCCATCTTTATTAAAACACACACAGGTCCTGACAGTGTCCATCTTTTTTAACACACACACAGGTCCTGACAGTGTCCATCTTTATTAAACACACACAGTTCACAGGTCCTGTCCATCTTTATTAAACACAGTGTCCATACAGTTTATTAAACTTTATTAAACACACACGGTCCTGACAGTGTCCAGTGTCCATCTTATTAAACACACACAGGTCTGACAGTGTCCCTATTTATTAAACACACACAGTGACAGTGCATCTTCATTAAAACACACACTGACAGTTCCACACAGTGCATCCATCTTTATTATTAAACACACACAGGTCCTGACAGTGTGTCCAGTGTCTTCTTTATTAACACACAGGTCCTGACAGTGTCCATCTTTATTAAACACACACAGTTGACTGACAGTGTCCATCTTTATTAAACACACATCAGGTCCTGACAGTGTGCATCTCATCCTTTATTAAACACACACAGGTCCTGACAGTGTCTGACAGTGTCCATCTTTATTAAACACACACAGGTCCTGACAGTGAAAGTCCATCTTTATTAAACACACACAACAGGTAACCACACAGTCCTGACAGTGCCATCTCATTAAACACACAGGTCAGTGTCCATTAAACACACACAGGTCCTGATCTTTATTAACCACACACAGTGACCATCTTTATTTAACACACACAGTCCTGACAGTGTACATCTTTATTAAAAACACACGGACAGGTCCTGTCCATCTTTATTAAACACACACACAGTGTCCATCTTTATTCTGACATCTTTACACATTAAACACAACACACACACAGGTAAAACACACACCTGACAGTGTCCATCTTTAAACCCATCTTTTAAACACACACAGTGGTCCTGAACAACACACACAGTGTCCATCCAGTGACAGGTCCATCTATTAAACACACACAGTTCCTGAGGTCCTGACAGTGTCCATCCTTTATTAAACACACACAGGTCCCTGACAGTGTCCCATCTTTATTAAACACACACAGGTCCTGACAGTGTCCATGACAGTGTTCATTAACACACAGGTCCACAGGTCCTGACAGTGTCCATCTTATTAAAACACCAGGTCCTCTTTATTAAAACACACACAGGTCCTGACAGTGTCCTTCCTTTATTAACACCACAGGTCCTGACAGTGTCATCTTTATTAAACACACACAGTGTCCTTTATTAACCACCACAGGTCTGACAGTGTCCATCTTTATTAAACACACACAGGTCCTGACAGTGTCCATACTTGACAGTGACAGTAAACACACACAGTCCATCTTTATTAAACACACACAGGTCCTGACAGTGTCCTTCATCTTTTTGACCATCTTTATTAAACACACACAGGTCCTGACAGTGTCCATCTTTATTAAACACACACAGTTCCTGACAGTGACAGGTCCCATCTTTATTAAACACACACAGGTCCTGAAACACACACACTGACAGTGTACATCTGAAAGTTATTCAAACATCTTTAGGTTAAACAGTGTCCACATTAAAACACACACAGGTCCTCCGTGTCCATCTTTATTAAACACACACTGACAGTGTCCATCTTTATTAAACACACACTGTCCTCTTATTAAACACACACAGGTCCTGACAGTGTCCTGTCCATCTTTATTAAAACCCACACACAGTGTCCATCTTTATTAAACACACACAGTTCTGACAGTGTAAACACACATCTGACGTTATTAAACACACACAGGTCCTGACAGTGTCTGACAGTGTCCTTTATTAAACACACACAGTATTAAACACCACAGTCCTGCTTTATTAAACACACAGTTCCTGACAGTGTCCATCTTTATTAAACTTATTAAACACACACAGGTCCTGACAGTGTCCATCTTATTAAACACACACAGGTTCCTGACAGTTCCTGACAGTGTCCATCTTTATTAAACACACACACAGGTCCTGCCTTCTTATTAAAAACACACACACAGTGTCCATCTTTATTAAACACACACAGGTCCTGACAGTGACCATCTTTATTAAACACACACAAAGGTCCTGTAAACACAACAGTGTCCATCTTTATTAAACACACACACAGGTCCTGACAGTGTCCATCTTTATTATTAAACACACACAGGTCCTGACACAGTGTCCATCTTTCATTAAACACACCACAGGTCCTGACAGTGTCCATCTTTCATTAAACACACACACAGACAACAGGTCTGACAGTGAACAGTGTCCATCTTTATTAAACACACACAGGTCCTGACAGTAAAACCCACAGGTCCTGTAAAAACAACACAGTGTCCTGACAGTTCCATCTTATTAAACACACACAGGTTCCTGACAGTGTCCATCTTTATTAAACACACACAGTTCCTGACAGTGTCCATCTTTATTAAACACACAACACAGTTCACAGTTCCTGACAGTGTCCTCTTTATTAAACACACACACAGTGTTCCTGACAGTGTCCATCTTTATTAACACACACACAGGTCATCTTTATTCCTGACAGTGTCCCATCTTTATTAAAACACACACAGTTCCCTGACAGTGTCCATCTTTATTAAACACACACAGGTCCTGACAGTAAACACACACAGGTCCAGTGTAACACACACATCTGACAGTTATCTTTAAACACACACACAGGTCTGACAGTGACACAGGTCCAGTGTCCATCTTTATTAAACACACACAGGTAAAACCACACAGGTCCTGACAGTGTCCATCTTTTATTAAACACACACAGGTCCTGACAGTGTCCATCTTTATTAACACAACACACAGGTCCTCTCATTAAAACACACAGGTCCTGACAGTGTCCATCTTATTAAACACACACACAGGTCCATAAAACACACACAGTTCCTGACAGTGTCCATCTTTATTAAACACACACAGGTTCCTGACAGTGTCCATCTTTATTAAACACACACAGGTCCTGACAGTGTCCCATCTTTATTAAACACCACACAGGTCCTGACAGTGTCCATCTTCCTACAGTGACCACATTAACCACCCAGTTCACAGTGTCCATCTTTATTAAAAACACAGGTCCACAGGTCCTGTAAACACACACACAGTGTCCATCTTTATTAAACACACACAGTAAACCACACAGGTCCTGACAGTGTCCATTCATTAAACACACACAGGTCCTGACAGTGTCCATCTTATTTTCAACACACATGTCCTTATTAAACACACACAGGTCCTGACAGTGTCCCATCTTTATTAAACACACACAGGTCCTGACAGTCATCTTTATTAAAACACCAGGTCCTGACAGTGTCCATCTTTATTAAACACACACAGGTCCTGACAGTGTCCATCTTTATTAAACACACACAGGTCCTGACAGTGGTCCATCTTTATTTAAACACACACAGGTCCTGACAGTGTCCATCTTTATTAAACAACACACACAGGTCCTGACAGTGTCCATCTTTATTAAACACACACAGGTCCTCATTGTTTTTAAACACACACAGTCCTGAGTCCTGACAGTGTCCATCTTTATTAAACACACACAGGCCTGACAGTGTCCATCTTATTCACAGGTCCTGACAGTGTCCATCTTTATTAAACACAACACAGACAGTGTCCACTTATTAAACACACACAGGTCCTGTCCATCTTTATAACACACACAGGTCCTGACAGTGTCCATCTTTATTAAAAACACAGTCCACAGTGTAAACACACAGGTCCTGACAGTGTCCATCTTTATTGACAACACACACACAGGTCCAGGTCCTGACAGTGTCCATCTTTATTAAACACACACAGGTCCTGACAGTCATGTGTGTCCCATCTTTATTAAACACACCAAACCTACAGTGTGCCATCCTTTATTAAACACACACAGGTCCTGTGTTAAACACACACACAGTGTCCATCTCACGGTTATGTGTTATTAAACACACACAGGTCCTGACAGTCCAGTCTTTAGTGTGTCCATCTTTATTAAACACACACAGGTCCTGACAGTGTCCCATCTTTATTAAAAAACACACAGGTTCTGACAGTCCATCTTTATTGTGAGTGTCCATCTTTATTAAACACCACACAGGTCCTGACAGTGTCCATCTTTATTAAACACACACAGGTCCTGGCCTTTTATTCCTGACAGTGTCCATCTTTATTAAACACACACAGGTCCTGACAGGTCCATCTTATTAAACACCACACAGTCCTGTATTAAACCACACACACAGTGTCCATCTTTATTAACACACACAAGGTCCTGACAGTGTCATCTTTATTAAACAAAACACACACTGACAGTGTCCATCTTTTATTAAACACACACAGGTCCTGACAGTGTCCATCTTGATTATTAAACACACACAGGTCCTGACAGTGTCCTCTTTATTAACACACACAGTTCTGACAGTGACCATCTTTATTAAACACACCCAGTTCCTGACAGTGTCCATCTTTATTTTAACACACACACAGTTCCTGACAGTGTCCATCTTTATTAAAACACACAACACACATTGTCCACTTTATTACAACACACACAGGTCCAGTGTCCATCTTATTAACACACACTGACAGTGTCCATCTTATTAAACACACACAGGTCCTGACAGTCCTGACAGTGTCCCATCTTTATTAAACACACACAGGTTCCTGAACAGTGTCCATCTTTATTAAACACACACAGGTCCTGACAGTGTCCATCTTTATTAAAACACACACAGGTCCTGACAGTGGTCCATCTTTTATTAAAACACACACAGGTCCTGTGACCAGTGTCCATTCTTATTAAACCACACACAGGTCCTGACAGTGTCCATCTTTATTAAACACACACAGGTCCTGACAGTGTCCATCTTTATTAAACACACACAGGTCCTGACAGTGTCCATCTTTATTAAACACACACAGGTCCTGACAGTGTCCACGGTCATTTATTAAACACACACAGGTCCTGACAGTGTCCATCTTTATTAAACACACACAGGTCCTGACAGTGTCCATCTTTATTAAACACACACAGGTCCTGACAGTGTCCATCTTTATTAAACACACACAGGTCCTGACAGTGTCCATCTTTATTAAACACACACAGTGTATTTAAACACACAGTCCTGACAGTGTCCACAGTCCATCTTATTAAAACACACACAGGTTCCTGACAGTCCAGGTCCATCTTTATTAAAACACACACAGGTCCTGACAGTGTCCATCTTTATTAACCACAGTTCCACATTAACACACACAGGGTCCTGACAGTGTCCATCTTTATTAAACACACACAGGTCCTGACAGTGTCCATCTTTATTAAACACTGACTTATTCTTGACAACACGCAACAATTTAATTCAATAATAATGGAATTTTGGTTAAGTTGATATTAAACCTTGAATTTAGACTGTGTGTGTTAATAAACACAGCTGAGTGTCGAGATTAAAGAGATCAGTGATTCACCTGCAGGATGAGTTCACACCCAGAGACAAAACCATCACACACACAAACACACACACGCACAGCACTACACACACACATTCACACAGCACTAAACAGAGAAATAGACAAAAAGAAAAGAAAACAAAATATATATATATATACAACATACAACTTTTGTAAATATTCAGCATTTCGAGATTACATTAAAACTAATATAAGATAATTTAACCTTTTGTACACTGTTGGATTTTCATAAACTTTTTATTTTTTATTGTAAAATAATTCTATTTATTTTAAAAGCTGTTTAATAAAATCATTAAAAGTCATGATTACAAAAATTAAGGAAGTTATACTGTATAATTATCTATTTATAGTAGTTATTCTCCTTTTCTGAAATAGAATTTATCTTAACTTTATTACACAACAAGCCAAACAAACAAAATTCATTAAATAATAAAAAAACTAATAACCAAAAAAAACCAATCATTTTGCATCAGATGAAAAATGTGATTATTGTGTCATAATAATTCAGCTGAATTCAGAACATTTTCATTCATTCGTTCTTATGTTCATACTCTTATTCCCTAATTCAGTGTCACAGGGATCTGCTGGAGTCTATCCCAGCCATCAATGAAAGGGCAGGAGGGGGACACCCTGGACAGGTCACCAGTCCATCACAGGGTCACACACACACACACACACACTCCTATGGGCAATTTAGAATTACCAATTAATCTAACACAACATACTGTGGGAAGAAACCCGGAGAACCCGGAGTAAACACACACACAAGCACGGGAGAACATACAAACTCCACACAGAAAGAGAATCGAACCCAGGACCTTCTTACTGCGAGGCAACAGTTCTAAACCAACGTGCCGTCCCCAGAAATCTGCTGATATTTATTTTTTTCCTCCTGTATGTGTATCTAAATGTTATATGTGTAAAAATATATAAAGGAATGAATTTATTTTATTATGAATGTATTTGTTTTAGATAAGAGTTCAGTACCGTTGTGAAGGTGTAGTTCTGCTCTTACACACAGGTTCTGCTCTGACTCCACATCGTTTCTGTGTAAATGTAATTATGTTTGTTGTAATAATAAAACGAGGATCTTATTGAGTAACAGCGGCGTAAAGGAGCGATTTCTCAACCAGCAGCTCTGCTATAAAAGCAGCTTCATGAGCTGGAGACGACATCCAGACGAGAGCAGGAACGGGCACGAGTCCTCTGTATGCTAGCACTTCCTGACGCTAACATGAACGCGATGAATTTCCTGTGTGTGCTGATGTTACTGATTGCTGGAGCTTTTGCTCAAGTAAGTAAAAACATCTGGAAATTATTCAAAAAGTTTAAGAAGGTGACTCTCTAGTGGTGTTTTATTCTGGTAGAAAATCAGCAGAACCTGTGAACTGTAGCTGTAAAAGGATAAAAATCAAGATGTGTATTTAAAGTTCTAGTTAAGTGATTGGAGCTGTCGGTAACGTGCTGTTAAATCTTTCTGACATAAACGTTGAATAAAATAATCAGAAAGCAGGATAATGTAGCTCCACAGGACCAGACAGGTTCCTCATCACTGTCTAACAGAGTTCCCCGCAGGTTCTTTAGCTTGTCATGGTTATATGAGAGTCTCTGAGCTGGAGAATGTGTGAGGAAGTGTCCTATAACAGCTTTAACTTCAGCTCACACACTGGCTCTTAATGCTTTCTTTACTAACTTCAGAGAGGTGGAGGCCCAGGAAGACCAATCCGGCCCCCTCACCGCCCTCCAGGGGGCGACCTGCCACAGTGGGCCAAACCGTTAAACCCCAACAACACCGTGAGTTTCACACAGATCCTGAGATTGATGTTAACGAGCTCCGGAGAACATGTTTAGGGTTTAATGATAAAAATCTTTAACTTTATACTTTTATTAGAGATAAATTGAGTGTAAAATACTTTAAATAAAAAATTTTTTTTCTTCTTTTTAATTTTTTTCTGTTAATTATTCACACTGATTATATGACTTAATAATGTGTGTGTGTGTGTGTGTGTGTGTGTGTGTGTGTGTGTGTGTGTGTGTGTGTGTGTGTGTGTGTAGTAGATGATGATAAACAGTGATGTGTTCTGTGTTACAGAGTGCTCTGCAGTTCATGCCTGTGTTTCGGGTACGAGATTCAGCACCGCACGTCCCTACAGAAATATAATAATATATAATAATAATAATAATAATATATAATATATAATATATAAAGTTTCTATCTTAGAATAAATAAAGTTTTAATCAAATCTTTTACACACTTTACCAACAGGCTGAAAACATCACACTGCAGGTATTCATCCTTTTTTGTTATTTATTCATTCGTTTGTTTGTTTGTTTATAAATGAATAGTCTCATCATATCTGTTTTTTTTTCAGAACGTCACTGTAACTCTGCCCATTAAACAGGTGACACAGTTTATAAATGATGTATAAATGATGAAAGTGTGTATAAATGATGAAGAATCTTACATCCATCTTTAATCGTGGGGTTTTTGTTTTTTGAAACAGGGGGAGAGTATTTTCCTTTTACCGACTGTAAGTTACACTAAACTGAACTGATGTTTTATTCGTTTATTGGAGTTAAATATCTGGGACGTTTCCCCGGGAGACCACCAGAGGGCAACGCTGCATTCACTGTTCATGTAAGGCACCTGCATCCAATCATAATTATTTTTCAACCAATTTGGTCACCTTTCCTACTTAGCATTAGCCGTTAGGATTTTTTGGCTAAAGGTTGCAGGCTATGAGCCTTTGAGCGGCTCTGGTGTGACCATATCGCTTTTAGGAAACCTGCCAAAGAAAAACCCAGAGCCGCCTGAGCAAGGCCCTTAACCCCCAATTGCTTAGTTGTAAGAGATTAATGTGTGTCGCAGTGGGTATGGGGCATCTGCCAAATGCTGTAAATGTAAATGAATACCTCAGAGTGACGGCACCCCAAAGCCCTCTGGTGGTCTGGCGGGATAATGTCCCAGATATCCAAAAAAAAATTACATATAGGAAAAGTTACAGATCTGATGATTTTAATATACTGTAACTTTATATTCTACATTTTTAGCATCAAGGCCCCCCACCTAAGGTAAAGACAATTCCTGTTACTGCTGAAAATAATAATAATAATAATAATAATAATAATCCTCCTCATCATATCATTGCTCTCCTTTTACAGCATGACAGACATCCTCCTCAGATGTTCCTGGTATTGAAATAATCCTTAAAAGTTCATTTTAATTCAATTAACCCTCGATATTTTTATTTTTTTTACGCCCATTGATTAAATTTCCGTTGGTTATTTTCTCTTTTTTTCTCCTCAGTCGTACCTGAAGATTCAGTACAACTCCAACTCTACAGTACGTTTATTTTTATTAATGGGTTTTATTTACATCTGAGGTTTATATTCTATTTGTAATTGTTAATATTGTTAATCTACACAGCTTTTATTACAGTACATGAATAACACAAACACACTGATTCTCATGTTTTTCTCATCAGACTCCACTCGCTTTCGAGTTCGGCGTGATTCAACCTGTAAGAAATGATTTAAATATCAGTTCACGATTAATAAAATATTCAAAGTCTGTGTATGAAGCTAATTCTGTGGTTCTCTGGTTTTCAGCGGCCGTTAGCCATGAAGGTAAATAACCATTCGGATAAACTGCTATTTGTTGTTGAATGACTATTTTTGTAAATGATTGATTGATTGATTTACTGATTGATTTATTGATAGTTTGTTGGATAGATGGGTTGGTTGGTTGGTTGGTTGATAGATGGGTGGACTGACAAATGGGTGGATGGATGGATGGATGGATGGATGGATGGATGGATGGATGAATGGATGGATGGATGGATGGATGGATGGATGATTGATTGTATGGTTGGATTGATGGATGGATGGATGGATGGATGGATGGATGGATGGATGGATGGATGGATGGATGATTGATTGTTGGTTGGTTGATGGATGGATGGATGGATGGATGGATGGATGGATGGATGGATGGATGGATAGATGGATGGATGGATGGATGGATGAATAGATGGATGGATGGATGGATGGATGATTGATTGATTGTTGTTGGTTGGTTGGTTGGTTGATGGATGGATGGATGGATGGATGGATGGATGGATGGATGGATGGATGGATGGATGGATGATTGATTGTTGGTTGGTTGATGGATGGATGGATGGATGGATGGATGGATGGATGGATGGATGGATGGATGGATGGATGGATGGATGGATGGATGGATGGATGGATGGATGGATGGATGGAGGGATGGATGGATGGATGGATGGATGGATGGATGGATGGATGATTGATTGATTGATTGATTGTTGGTTGATTGATGGATGGATGGATGGATGGATGGATGGATGGATGATTGATTGATTGATTGTTGGTTGGTTGATGGATGGATGGATGGATGGATGAATTAATTGGTTGATTGATTTTTCAGGCTGGACCTGAGAGTGATGAAGACACACTCCAGTAAAGAGGAACACACACCTGCACTCACTAACGTATGGCTAATTTTTTTATTTATTCATGTATTTATTTATTTATTTAATTGTTGATTTATTTATTTTTAATCACCTGAATTATTTTTGTATTTTCTAATAATTTCCCTCTAATTTATTTTTCTTCTTTTTATTCCCAGATGGTCACATGACCAGAGACAACAGATCATCTGATATACGAGTCAACAAAACAACAAGTCTATTAATGAAGTAATGTAATGAATAAAATTATAAAATGTGATTAATCCAGAGAATTCGATTCTGAAGCTGAAAATAAAAATCATTAATAAATGATAATATGATGATTATTTTATAATATTAATGTAAAGAATATAAAATTCTGTCCTGCTGAATTTGGGATTAAACTCATGAGCATTCACATTCTGCTGCAGTCTGTGTTCACTGTGTGACCAAGCTGAAGATAAGTGATGAGTGATGATGAGTTATAAAGAGTGATAAGTGATGAGTGATGATGAGTAATGATGAGATATGATGAGTGATGAATGAGAGATGATGAGTGATGATAAAAAAATGGATGAGTGATTATGAATGATGGATAAATGATGATAATTGATAAGTGATGATAAGATGATAAGAGAGATGATGAGTGATGATAAGTATTATGAGTAATGATGAGAGATGAGTGATGATGAGTGATGATGAGAGATGATGAGACATGATGAGTAATGAGTGATGGGAAGAGATGATGAGTGATGATGAGTGATAAGTGATGATGAGTGATAATGAGTAAAGATGAGAAATGATAAGTAATGATGAGTGATGATGAGTAATGATAAGTAATAATGAGAGATGATGACTGATGGATGAGTGATAATGAGTAATGATGTGTAATGATGAGAGATGATGACTGATGGATGAGTGATAATGAGTAATGAATGAGTAGTGATGACTGATGAATGAGTAATGATGAGAGATGATGAGTAATGATGAGTGATGATGAGTGATGATGAGTGATGAATAAGTAATGATGAGTGACGGATGAGTGATGATGACACGTGCGGGTCGTTTGTTGTAATGATGTGTTTATTAGATTCAGGTGATGAAAAGTAACACAAGCTCTTCGGGCAGATCCACAGAATCTGTCTGTGACACCTGGAAGAAAAAACGATTAAAAAAATGAACAAAAAAGTTTAACAGGAATGAAAAATGTCTCTGTGTAACATTCGAATGTAATAAAGCGCTAATCTCACAGATCACATGACACTCGCACGTCACGGCTGGAAAAACGGGAACGCGGGATCCTGCAAGAGAAAAAAAACACTACAATGACCTTCACTGTATTACAGATTAGTTTTAATTCGTTTTTGTTCAGGTGTGTTTGTGTGTGGGCGTTTTTTACCCCCTCTACAACACGCCCCGGACGGTCTCCGCGGTTATCAGGGGGCGGAGTCATGCGCCACGGCTCCTTCCCGTTACTCTGATTAAACACATCAAAAAACATTTCAGGTCTGCATTTAGTCAAAAAAGCACAGGTACAGGTGTACAGGTGTATGTGTGTGTGTGTGTGTGTGTGTGTGTAAATATTAAAAACAAAAAAAAAGAAAAAACATTAAAAGTGTAAAGTTACAGAGTATGAGCTGGTTGGGTGCTGTGTGACATCATCAGTGAGGTTAGTGGTAGTTTAATTTATTACAATTATTACCTGCACAGGGGGCGGGACTTTAGTGGGTCTAACTTGGTTCTGGTTGGGCACATTCTGATTTGCTGCATTCTGATTGGGCGAGAGATTGAGCGGCGTGTTTCTTGCAGGGAAGCCGTAACTCAAATAAAAAGGGAAACCCTGAGGGGGGAAACACACCAAGGTTAAATTATGTTTGACATCTACACACACACACACACACACACACACACACACACACACACACACAAACATGCATACCTGTCCTCCTGGTGTCTGGGGGAACGGAAAGAACTGAACCCCCTTAACAAAAAAAAAACTACATGTGAATTTTCTTATGTAAACTTTAAGGAGTGTGTGTGTGTGTGTGTGTGTGTGTGTGTGTGTGTGTGTGGTGTGTGTGTGTGTGTGTGTGTGTGTAAAATTTTTCCTCAGTATAAAATTGATTTTATTTATTCTGTATTTAATCTTGTGATATTAATTTATAGAAAGTTCTGGTTCCTCCATGAGATTCTAAGAGCTGTAGTAAAGGAGATGTACCTGAGCGGGGTCAGGGCCATTCGGGGTAGAGAGGGGGTTATTGGGGTTATTGGGGTTAACTGATCCTGTAGGAGTCTCCTGTTGCAGTGTGGGCAGGAGGAACTGGGGCAGATTCTGTTGCAGGGGCAGGAACGCTCCCGGAATCTGAGAACCAAAATTTACCACCTGAGGAGGCAGCAGGAGCTCAGGCTGAGACTGGATCAGGAACGGAGGGAGAAACGGAGAACCCTGAGAGGAACGAGGGAGAAAAACATTTACCAGAAATACAGTGTGAAAGAAAGAAAGAAAGAAAGAAAGAACTGTTTGTGCAGAAAGCACATGTTAATAGGCAAATCCAGGATGAGGTATTTTTATGGAGTAACTGTTTGCGAACAGTTGTCCAATTTCGGTATTCCAACTTGCATCAACACACCTACCTGTTTCAAGTATACCTAGCACAGGGGTGGGCAGTATCGGTACTAGAGGGTCGGGGTGTGCTGCAGAGTTTAGCTCCAACCCTAATCAAACACACCTGAACCAACCAATCAAGATCTTGCCTGGTTTACTTAAAACCTACAGGTAGGTGTGTTGAGGCAAGTTGGAGCTAAACTCTGCAGGACACCCCGACCCTCCAGGACCGAGTTTGGACACTCTATACCGTGAGTTCCCATCTCTTTCCAGGATTTCCAGCGTTGAGACGTAGCTGTGTGCAGATTCACCAAGTTTTTGAACAGCAGTGTTAAACGTGTGTTTATCCATGATGACATTTTTGGCGGGTAAACACAATTCACACAATTCAGAGAATTAATTCAAAGAACCTCTGGATCCTCATGATCTTCTCCATCCACATACACAAAAGTTGTCTCATCTGCCTTAAAAAAGGGCTCGTTTAAACAACATTTAAGCTTGTACTTTCTGGAATGTATTTAACAGTCCCACATATCAGTAGATGCTCCCTTCCTTCAAACGTCCTCCAGTTCTCGGCGATGATGTCATCAAAACTCTGTGACCCTATAGCTTTAAGTCTCAGGGGTATTTGATCCTACGGCTGACACGAGGTAAACGTTTGATTGACAGACACAACTACAAGAATGATTAGTTTATTTAGTCTGCAGAATAGCATGTACAGAAAAGTGTAAAAAATCACCTGTATTTGGGTTTGTCCCAATCCCATGCCGGTGAGTGTGAGTCCCGGAAGACGTACAATCTACAAACAACAGAATCAACTTCCTTTAAAATGATTAAAATAATCAACAACTATAATTAACTCTGATGTGACGGAGGGTTAAAACCTCGTTACTGTTACTGGCGATGATTCCGAGCTGCTGACGGAGAATCTGGAGGGGGAAACAAGACTCCTTTAACACATCTGGACCAAAAGACTCGCCTCAGACAGCTGTTCAACAAGGATTTTATTCACCCTGCAGCTAATTTACATTAAAAATAATTCTTATTTAAAAATCTTTTATTTTTATTTATTTTTTGTTGAATAAAAATCTGAGGATGAACATTTCCAGATTGACCTCTGACCCTGGAGACTCCAAACATCCCCTTACAGAAAACTAGCACTGTTGCTATAGACACCATAAACGCTGACCTTTCAGAGCAAGTGTATAGATATCAGCCTGTGCTACTGAAGGGAGGGAGGGAGGGAGGGAGGAGAAAAGGACAGAGGAATAAAGGAAGGAATGAAAAAAAGGGAAAAAAAAGGAGGAGAGGCGGAAGGAAGAAAGGAAAAAAGGAGGGAAAAAAGAAACGAAGGAAAAAAGAAACGAAGGAAGGAAATAAATGAAGGAAGGAATGAAGAGTTCTAGAGAATTAAACAACACATGACAACCAATCATGACACAGTTATAGAAGACATTAGAAGAAAGGATCATTGTTAACACTTACCGGAGCTGTGGAGCTAAAACTGAGGAGAAGAGCGAGCAGAATGAAGGTCTGGAGTTTCATGATGTCCAACTAAATGTAAAACTATTAAACACCAGGAGGTATAAGTGATCATCAAGTTTAAAACTTCACCATAGACCTGTGCTGAGATTTGTGAGAACTTCTCTCTGAACCAGGCTTTTTAAAGCATCTCCACACCTCCTATCTGACATGCCAAGGCACCGTGTGGTCATGATATCATCACCCGCCAATGACTTCACCTGACCGAAGACCTCACACACTCACACAGTTCCACAGGTGCTGCTGAAGAAACTTCTCTAACTCCTCCTATTGCTCATGACTGTCTCGTTCTGGTCACATGACATCATGGAGCCACTGTTGTGTCACGCAGTGTCGGTGTGGAGAGAGTCTGGAGGTAGAATAATGAGCAGGTGGACCATGAGGAACTTCCTGAGCTCAGCATTCTGTTTAATCTGAACCTAAACACGGCGTCTGAGCTGCAGCTCATTATGGGATTTTCCGACTGGGTGAAAGACGACAATAAACCCAGAACGAGTGATGATCCCGACTCTGGGATTATTCCAGCGCTCAGCTTTATTCAGGACATTACAGAGTACAGAACACACACATACACACACACACACACACACTATACAACACCGGTACTGACCTCTGGATTCTGATTGGTCAGAAAGCGTCTATGGTTTATTTAATGTTCATGTATTACTACAAACCATTTATCACCGTTTATCATTATAAACATTTATCCCTCTATCCAGCTGAGCGTGTGTTTAGGTAAGGGCCTTTCTCAGGGGCCCAGCGGTGAGGGGACTTAAAAGGTAAGCTAAAACCTTTCTTTTGTTTTTTTTTCCTTTTTCCTTTATTCTTGTCTTTCTTTCTTTCTTTCTTTCTTTCTTTCCCTTTATTACTTTCCTTCTTTATATATTTATTTATCACTTTAACACTTCCAAGGATACTGTTTCTATAGCAACCGTTTATTTATATCACTGAATTTAAAGTGGCTTAATGAAGGGAATTTTTGTGTTTGACGAGTGAAAAAAATCTTAAATGTGAAAAACAACCCGAAACTGTTAAACTTTGCTTTGGAAACTGCTGCGATTTATACAAAAATCATAACAGCATTATTGCCCTCAGACTGAGTTTTATTCTGTAATTAATGCAGCGTAAATTCTGCTAAAACATTTATTACTCTACAGATAAAATGAAAATAAATAAGTCAATAAATAATACTAATAATAACAATAATAAAATACATCAGTAAAAACATCACAACAATTTTTTATTATGCAAGAATCATTTTATTTCTGATCATCGACATAAAACCAAATTTAATTACAATGATTCTTCCACATTTTTAATCTAATTCTTATAATCAACATCTTATTTCTAGAATTTCTTCATTTTGTCATCCAATAAGTATTTTGGAGTGATTGAAGCAGAAGCCGCTCGAGCCTAAAGCAAGAAAGAGAGAAAAAACAACATTAAACATTATTTATTATTATAATTAAAAGTTTTGTATTTAATGTGAATTAAACTGCAGGTTTGTGTGAATGAGGTCGTACCACAGGGGGGCGCTGTTACACATCAGGCTGCCCGGTTGGCACTGCGCTCGGACTGACCTGAAATCACACACACACACACACACACACTGAATATTAAACAGATTTTCCTCTCTATGATTGGTGTCCTGCTACTCTGAGGTCACTGTGTTTACCTGAGCGAGCGACTCATCCTGCTTCCTCCACTGTGCAGAGAGCGCGCGCTGAAAAGACAATTCAATTTAATTCATTATCATTTAATATCCAATCCTAAAGATCCAAAGATCCTAAAGATCCCAAAGATCCCAAGATTCCAAGATTCCAAAGATCCTAAAGATCCCAAAGATCCTAAAGATTCCAAAGATCCTAAAGACCCTAAAGATCCTTAAGATTAAAGGATTCATTTATTCACATTGAAACATTACTGTAAAGATTTTTACACATTTAAACTATAATTCCAGCCTTTTTTTATCTGTCAGTATTTAAAAGACGAATAAAACCCAAATGTGTCCTAATTCCACAGTCACGTGTTTAATAAACAACCTAATATAATACAATATAGCGAGAGAAAATAATAAAAATAATTATCGAAGTTGACATTATTTATATAAATATTTTATTCTTATTAAGTATAAATTAGTATATATTTGCTTCTGTTTAATTCTGGTGTGTGTGTGTGTGTGTGTGTGTATGTGTGTGTGTGTAAGAATTACCCTGAATCGTGGCAATGCGCCGGCCGGCATGTCACCCTGCTGCTTGCTGCCCGTTTGCCCCGGGTTCATCTGCCCCTAAAAGACACCATGCGAGGAAATGTCTATTTTTAATATCAAAAGCAAACACACACACACACACACACACACACACACACACACCGAGTACAGAATTGAAAACGCACCGCTGGCTGCTGCTGAGGAGGTAAAAGCTGACGATTCAGAGGGGGCAGAAAGGGCATTCCCTAAAAGCAGCAGGGCAGAAACAATCACACACACACACACCGCGTTAAAACTTTAAACCACATTATTATAAATGCCACAATATTTATCATATAGTAAAAAATTTAGATATTTAATCGGTTAATATAAATAGTAAAAAAGGATTAAAAAATTGAAAATGTTTTAATTAAAAAAAAAACATTCTGATAATTGGACTGGTGACCTGTCCAGTCTGTCCCCCTCCTGCCTATCACCCTTACAGAGACCCCTGTGACCCCGAATCAGGGAATAAGCAGCAATAGAAGATAAATAAATGAATTGTCATAATGTGTGTAAGTAATCAGTTAAAGTTAAGGGCCTCACTCAGGGGCCCAGCAGTGACAGCTTTGTGTTGCTGGGATTTGAACTTATAATCTTCCGATCAGCAGTCAACATTCTTCCTCATCCAATTCAATTCAATGTCAAATTCGTGAGAAATTAAATTATATTGTTTTTATAAAAAATATAAAATGATTAAAGGGCCAAATCGGATATTCTGTTAATCTACAGATGTGAGTCGGATGATTTATATCTGTGAACGGAAGAGAAAGAGTTAATTAGAGTGAATAAACTGTAGTAAGTTATTTACTTCATGAAGCTCATTTTAATTTAATGTAAAGTTTTCAGTTGAGTTAAAATTAAACTACTGTGTTTGATTAAACGTAAATTCATTGATTGACTTCCTGATATGATGTGACATCATTGCCAGATGTTTAAAGGTTCTTTTAAATGTCACTCTAACTCAAATCCCAGGCTGATGCTGAGTGTGAAACCACACAGGAGGGTAATAAATACCCCGTTGGGCTGGAAGGGGAACTGCTGAGGAAGTTGAGCAGGAGCACCGGGGAGCCCAAACTGAGGCTGGAGGAGGTAGGGAGGGATGGCAGGAAACATCTGGAGAAAAAATATATCAATAAAATAAAAGGACATTTTATTTTCCAAGTTAGAATCTAAAAAAAATTAATCATTTAAAACTGCACAAATTATATTAACTGTTCATGGCAAATAATTTAAATCTGTATGAGATTTTTAAAACATGGATGGGAATTTATTAATTTCTGAACAGTCTTAAAACATTTTATGTTAAAATTGCTATTAAATATTAATTATTCTAACCATAAAATATCATAAAATGTTCAGGATTTTTCACTTTGAAAAAATGTATGAAGATGTTACTGTACTCAGCCTTACTGGAGCAACAGGAGGCTGAGCGATAAAAGCTCCACCTCCTCCGAGCAACGGGTTCACACCTCCGACCACCAGCCCAGGATTCAACAGTCCTCCGTTTAGGCCAACGACACCAGGGTTCAAACTGACGACACCAGGGTTCAAACCGACGGCACCTCCGTTCAGACCTCCAACCACCAGAAGTTTCTACACAGAAAAAAATCCATGAGGAGATGAAGTTCGAGTTCAATAATCACAAAATGTTTAATGTTTTCATCTCTGTGACAAATCTAAACACTAAACTCGTAAAAGATTTGATTGTCTTACCTTCGCTGAAATCATCTGCAAGGGTAAAGGTATAAAACAGGAAGTAATTTAAAACAGAAAAAGTAAAACCAGATTTTTAAATAAAGAATAAAAACGACAGTGTCTTACGCAGGCAGCTGTGGCCAGGAAAGCGACAAAAACCAAGAGCTTCATGTTAACACGCTGAAAAGCTGTGGAAGACCTTTAAAAGATAATAAACCTCATTTTACAAGCAGGATTCTATTAAAAAATGTGATTTTTTTTCCTGAATAAAACAGATTTTTGAGGGTGTCCCTCAGGGTTCAGCTTTGAGTCCCATTTTGTTTCAATATTTTTTTTTTTTACTTTTTAATGTTGCAAACAAAAAAAAGAAGGAAATGCAATGAAGAGTTAAAAAGCAATCAGGAGAGATACGAGAAGCTCTGATAGCGAGCGCTCAAGTCGTACTCACCTTACCAGAGCGAATGTTCGGAGGCTGAAGTGCGTCTGTTCTCTCCTCGGATCAGACCCTGGCTTTTTATAGGTCCTGATAAATTCCATCTTAATGACTTCCTGCTCACAAATCCAGGTGTTTAACCACTGTGTGTTTGCTTCCATGATTCTTGCGGTGGAAACAATCTGACCTTTTGTTTACATCTGAACGCTTTAATCCCGGACACAGAAACAGACGATCAGCCAAAAGTCCGTCATTAAATGTTGAGGTTTTTGCTTTTTTGTGTGACACGATTTAAAAAGCCACATGACTTTATGATCTCATCAGGAACACCTGAAGCCGGCTGACAAAAACACTATCAGTGCGCGTCGTCTATAGAGCGTCTGGACATTAAAGTACGATATTACATCAGAAACAGCGTTTAAAAACCTGCTCAAGCCTGATTTAATTTTTGCACCACAGAGCTGCTGAGTTCTGTTCTCTGATTGGAAATCAGGTTTAGATTGGATAATTTAAACTTTATTTAAATACGTCATTGCAATTTATAACAAGTCAACGAGATGCAGTTTAACATCGAACCGGAAGTACATAATAACAGTGCAGTATAAACATATGTTCAGATTGATATCAATTAATAAATATACATATAATCTATATATGAATTTACAAAATAAAAATATAAATATTAATACTAGGACTGTGCATTGGCAAAGGGCCTCACAATACAATACAGATCACGATAAATTGGTCACGATACAATATATCACGATATATCGTAATAGAATACATATTGGTATACTTAAACAAATATGCTAAATACATTGCTAAAATACAACACAAAAACAGGTCTCATCTTTTCTGCCCTGTTTGTTTCTGAGACAACAGCCGTATATGACAGCGCCAACTACAGGAGCGGAGGAGGAACTCGTTTAACAAGAACTGAGGGTTTTAATTAAATATTACCGTAAAGAGAAATCATCTTAAAACAGAATTCAAATATGTATGTTTGATATTACAGGTTAGAAATTGATACACTATAGGGAAAAAAATATTGCGATAGTTAGCTTTATCGATATATTTACACAGCCCTAATGAAAAACAGTATAGTAAATGTGCAGAATATTTGAATTTACAGTAGGTATATGATTATAAAAAAAAGCAAAAAGGAGGGGCATTGACTGTCAGAGTGGTTGGTTTAGTATAGAGACAGCTGTGGGGTAAAAGCTGTTCCTTACCCTCTGCTGCTAGTCTTTCACTGGAGGTCCTCAGTAGCAGAAAACGGGGTCCCAATAATGTGCTGGGCAGTTTTTACCACCTTTTTAAGGAAAGGATGAATTCTCTAGAACAGCAGCACTGACAGTAGCACCTCTTTTAAAATGAATGCACTCATTATAATATCGTTGTTATCGTTTCCTCAAAGGGAGTCTCCAGTTTTAGAGCTGTAAAACAGACAGATCAGAAAAATAAATGATATTAAACTGAAATCATCAATATTATTTACAAATGATCTACAGGCGTTTCTGCCCTTCTTTCTCTCTCCAAAATAAAATAAATGAACCCCTGTGAATTTTAAAGCCTGTAATACACAAACAATTAATCGTTTAAGCCCCAAAGCAGACAATAATCGCAATTATTTCTTTGACAATTAATCATCACCCAAATGTGATAATTATTACAGTCCTAATCAGAGTTAAAGACACACAGGACAACCTGGATTAGCCTTAATAAATAAATCACTGGCAACCACAACTATTTAGCAAGTGTAGTAAGTAATCAATTACAGAACATAATATTGTTTTTATTTTTTTATTATTATTTATCAGTTCCAATAAACAGACTATAACATCTGTGATTATTATGTGAAAGACAATAGTACAATAAAATAAAATAAAGAAAAATACTACTGTATTGTGAAATAAATGTGTGTGCGTATAAAAATGATCACAGTATGTTTTTTTTAACATGGTTTCCAAAATAAGCAAATAAGATTATTTAAAATTAATTTCTAATTTAAAATAAAGATTGCAGATGAACAGAAGCAGGTAACCATGACGGTGAAGTTTATAACAGTGTTATTACTATGTTATTGCGCACAAACGCTCATATTCCAGCTGTGATTGAACATGTGTATAAATCCACGCTAGATGTTTCTCCTGTTGCATTCAGCTTTTCATATCTCATGCATTATATTTAACTGGATGTAGACAACTGCACCCTCACACACAGTTTAAAACCCAGATGAATCATCCTGCTGCTGAGCTGAGCTCAAAAAATGCCCTAAAACATTCTTGGAAGGGTTTTTTTTTTTCCGTTTAATTGACCTTTACATCAGCTTCTACTTTACTGACTTTTTTCTCATTTTCTTCTTCTTCCTTCTTCATTTTTTTCACTATTGCCCTCTTCTGGAAGCTTCTCAAACCCATCAGGGTGAGGGATCTATGCAGGCTTATTCATTTACATTTACAGCATTTGGCAGATGCCCTTATCCAGAGCGACTTACTCTTTTTATACAACTGAGCAACTGGGAGTTAGGGGCCTTGATCAGGGGCCCAACAGGGGCAGTGGGTGGTGCTGGAAATTAAACCCTGATCTTTTAATTAGCATATAGCCTCGTTTCTTCACTGAACTCCAGCTGCTGTTTAATGACCGCTGTGCAGAATTAGGTGATGATGTCTGCATAGGACATACAGACGATCCTGAGATGTCTACAGGTGATCATGTCTGGACTCATCCTCAGACAGTTAATCTGGTAATGATAGCACAGGTTGCACCGCAGTGTCACCCCCTCCCTGAGCCCGACCTCCAGCGATTTCAGGGACAAAGCCCGGATCTTTGCGGTGGAGAAAACAATTGGATATGATGAGCTCCTGTGAGAGAAAAAATAATGAGGTGCAATTATCCACAAATACACACAAACCTGCTAAATACTCAAACACACACTTTCAGCTTCACGTCATTCCCAGCAACTCGGAACCGAAATAACACCATCTGTTTATTTTTTGATGTGAAACTTTATGCAGATTTTTAATCATAGATACGTTTTTGTCATAGCAGTTTTTTTTTTGTCATCAGGTCAATTCGTTTGTTTCATCCTAACACACACACACACACACACACATTACTCCGGGGCGCTCAGTCGCTTATCATTTCGAGTCTGGACATCCTGCGTTTACTGACATTCAGCAGACGTTCTTATCCAGAGACTTACATGTATCTCTCCTTATACAACTGAGCAATTAGGGGTTAGGGGCCTTACTCAGGGGCCCAAATTTGGCCTCTTTACTCTGACTTCCTCTAACTGCTGCGTCTGATTTATAACCAGCTACAGATCAACTGTAGGGTTGAAGTACTAACAGCACTCGGATCACACAGGACACGGTGGCGACATTTACACTGCATTTTAACTACATCTGAAAACTACAGCTCCTCTGCAGAAACTCGGTTTCCACTGAACCACTTTCTACCTGTGTATTTCTTTACCCACGCTGATTCATGGAGCTTTACAACGACCTCTGCTGGACAAGTTAAAAACATTTTATTGTAAAACTTCCCCCAGAGCAGAACAGGAGTTTCTCCGGTCTGTCAATACGAGTGTTATGTTATACGCAAATAATTAAAACATTTATAATAAAGAATATAATACTGGCCACACAGGGTTGTAGGTAAAGTTGTAAGTAAAGAACATATTTGCATGGAAGCCCATTTCCACCACCTCACAAAATTTAAGAAGTGGAAATAATGACATACTAGTTCATAAAAAAAAATCATAACTTTAAAAGTCATAAATGTGAGAAAAAAAAGTAAAACTTATTATATTAAATAGTCAGTATTATGACTTACGGTCTCATTGTTTCAACACGACACAGATTATTCAGAAACGACCTCAAAGTCACAAAATGATTACAGAAATATTAATGAGGTTTAACTTAAGGTGTTGTGATGTGTTTATACCTCAAAGTCTGATTTTATCTTTTAAAAATTCAGAAATTACATATTTAATTTAATGTATTATTTATTTGTCATCTTTAATACAATTTTAATATCAAACCATAAGATGGATTTCTCTTTGAGTTCTATTGTTAGTTCAGAATCCTTCCACTAGATGGCAACAGGTACCGATGTGATAGCAGTGAACGTTTATATCGATCGATGGAACCAGTATTGAGATATTATTATACACATCGTTTTGCCCTCTAGAACCGATGACCATGTGGCATTCTGGAGTCAGTGAACTTTCCTGATGACATGTTTTTTACCTGGTCTCTGATTTATATAAAAACACACCTGATTTACAGTCATAAAGTCTGTCTGCCGTACAAAAAGCAGAACTGGATAAATATTAAATCAATGTTGAGTCAATGTAAAATAATTGATTTAAAGGAAGTTAAATGAATATTGATTTTATGTCTTTATCTACTTTTCGTTATTGAAATAACTTTATTTTAGGCTCAGTTCGATACCGGTTTAATGACAGTCTGCCGTCTGAGGTGAACCTGCAGCTCATAATTTAGATTGAATGACTTTTTATCACTTTTTAATTTTTTTATGGTTTAATTGGGCTTCCATACATTTATTACATCAATGATTTAAAACTGTAATATTATATGTAATAATAATGATATTAATGACTTTTTAAGGGTTAAATGAGAATAAGAGACAATAAAAAAGTGTTTAGATCCTACAGAAAACATCTGGGGGTTAAACCAACCAACCAACTAACTAACCAACCAACCAACTAACTAACTGAATAGATAAATAAAACAGCTAGTCAGGCTGGTCGGTGAAACGGGCTATTTATTTCCGTTATTATGAAGAAATGATTTTTATTTCAGTTAATTATCTTATTTAAAAACGTCACTTGGATTCGGATGAATTATTTATACAGTAACAGGACGCATGTACGTCATAGTTATGTTTTAAATCAATAAATTCCAAATCTCGCCTTTACGTCTCATTATGATGACGCCACAACGCGTCCGTCGCGTTATGATGACGTTCCCGCGCCGCGTCAACATTTGGGTGAAATATCTAGGGTGAAATATCTACGGGGCGATTCGTGCCGCAGCGTTGGTGTTAATCCGCCTGTTCAGCGTTATAACGACCTGATTATCAATAAATATGAACATTAATAACGCCACGTTGAAGTGAGGAGGAAAAGGAGTGTGTTTCGGACCCGAATGAAGGTAGGAATTGATTTGTAATGTTATAATAATAACCGGTGATCAGTTGTCACAATTAGTGTGAATTACATACAGTAAAATTACACCAGCATCGATAAACACAGACTTTCTGTAAAGAGAAATAAATAAATAACACGACTGAAAGTATTTAGAAGATATATTTACACTTTACAGCTGTTCAGATTCGCCAGTGGATCACTCTAATAATCACTCTAATAATCACTCTAATAATCACTCTAATAATCACTATTATTACGTCACTGAATCCATAAACACGCCTTTAAATAACTTTTACATCAAAATGTAAGTTTTCACTGTAAACCATGATGGAGGCTGACCGATAAATCATTCTGAATCATATATCACGATATTACTGTGATGTATGGTTTAGAGACAGTGGTGAGACCAGCTATGATGTGTGGTTTAGAGACAGTGGTGAGACAGCTATGGTGTATGGTTTAGAGACAGTGGTGAGACAGCTATGATGTATGGTTTAGAGACAGTGGTGAGACCAGCTATGATGTATGGTTTAGAGACAGTGGTGAGACAGCTATGGTGTATGGTTTAGAGACAGTGGTGAGACAGCTATGATGTATGGTTTAGAGACAGTGGTGAGACAGCTATGGTGTATGGTTTAGAGAGACAGTGGTGAGACAGCTATGATGTATGGTTTAGAGACAGTGGTGAGACAGCTATGTTTAGTGAGACATGAGACAGTGTATGGTTTATGAGACAGCTATGGTGTATAGTTTAGAGACAGTGGTGAGACAGCTATGGTGTATGGTTTAGAGACAGTGGTGAGACAGCTATGGTGTATGGTTTAGAGACAGTGGTGAGACAGCTATGGTGTATAGTGTGTGTGAGTGAAGAGGATGTAGAGAATAGGGTTAGGTGGAGACAGATGATTCGCTGTGACAGGAGAAGAAGAAGAGATTTCACGATATAAATATCATAACACACGTGTCTATCAGATGTTTCAGCTACACTATAGTCTGTTTCCAGGCTGAGTGGGTGAGTGGGTGAGTGAGTGGGTGGAAGCAGGTGTGTCTGCACAGGAATTCACACTCGTGTCAGAAACCAGCGATTAAACCTGTCAAGCCGAGAGAAGATCAGGAACATGTTAAGCTCCGGGTCCCGTCCCGTCCCGTCCCGCCCTGTTTATCTCCTCGTACAGACGCCACAAACACACTGCAAAAACTGCTTCCTGTCAGTGGAGCGTTACAGTCGTATTTCTAGCCAGATAATAATATCGATCGAATATCGGTCTGACGAATAAAATACTACGTAACAGCGGAGTGTGTAAGATTATTATAAGCGCTTTAAGATTATAACATTAAACATAATCATGACTTTTTTTTCCATTTACCGCATTTTAATTTAAACAATTTAAGTTTCATAAATAAAAACATGTAAAAATAAATAAAGGAATGAATGAATGAAGTCATCTATAAATAATTAAAGAGGAAAATCAGAGCGCACGCCGAAATACCAGACGGTCAACGTTCCGATTATTTATAAAAGATTAACTGATTTTTACACTTCTGTCGAAGTTAAATACATGGTGTGTTTAGTGGTCGTCATTTCACTGCAGTGTGTTTTAACCGCTCGTAAGTTTGTACACCCGGTGGTTCTCTTGTCCGGCCACAGACTTTTGACTCAAAATGAAGTTTCTCAACCCTGATTATCGCATTTAATGCAGAAAGTCAGTAATTCAAAATCTCACGACTGAGAGTGAAGCCTGGTGGAAGAATTATTCATTTTTATTCGTTTAATAAGAATAAAAAATAAATTATTGAATCATTATTTATAAACTCATGATATAACACTGATTTAACTGCTGAACTGACTCATTGATTTATAAACTGACTCACTGATATATGAACTGACTTACTGACTCATGAACAGACTCACTGATTTATGAACTGAATCAATGATTAATGAACTGACTCACTGGTCCATAAACTGACTCATGAACTAACTCACTAGTTCATGAACTGATTAACTAATTTAAAAACTGACTTGCTGAGTTATGAACTGACTGATTCATGAACTGACTCAGTGATTGATGATCTGGCTCACTGATTCACTGACTCACTCAGCAGCGTTGTATGATTTGATGGGCTGATGGTTCTCTTCCCGGTTGTGGGTGTGTAGGATGGCGGGGGTGTTCGATATCGACCTGGAGTCAGAGGATGTGAGCGACACAGAGGTGAGAAACAGCATCATGTTTACTGCAATTATTTTTCATGTCATACAGAAAACCAATAAATGACGGAAACCCAAAATGAATCATTTTCCTTAAATGACTGAACTTTTTCACTGCTGCCGTTGTGTTTGTCACAGGATGAAGTGTGTGACTTCACGGTGGTGGAAACAGATCCGTACGTACCTCTCGTGATTAATGTTATGATTAAAGGTGTTAATAAATGGGTGTGAAGGTGATGAACGTGTGTTTACTAGCGGCGAGACGGAGGAAGTGGAGCTCACCAGCGCCAGTGTGAACAGAGACAGCGAGCGAGTCGGACCCGACTGCTTCGAACTGCTCACCGTGCTGGGGAAAGGAGCTTACGGAAAGGTGTGTGTGTGTGTGTGTGTGTGTGTGTGTCTATACATTCCTAATACCTCACCTTGCAAACATTTTTTTTTTTTAGGTTTTTCAGGTGCGGAAAGTTCAGGGAAGTCAAATCGGAAAAATATTCGCCATGAAAGTTCTGAAAAAAGTGAGTTCTCTTTCCGTCTCATCTCAAACAGGCAGGTGAACAATAACAGGCCTGTGAACAATAACAGGCAGGTGAACAATAACAGGCCAGGTGAACAATAACAGGCAGGTGACCAATAACAGGCAGGTGAACAATAACAGGCAGGTGAACAATAACAGGCCGGTGAACAATAACAGGCAGGTGAACAATAACAGGTACATCACAGGCAGGTGAACAATAACAGGCGGTGAACAATAAACAGGCAGGTGAACAATAACAGGCAGGGAAACAATAACAGGCAGGTGAACAATAACAGGCAGGGTGAACAATAACGGCAGGTGAACAATAACAGGCAGGTGAACAATAACAGGCCGGTGAACAATAACAGGCCGGTGAACAATAACAGGCAGGTGAACAATAACAGGCCGGTGAACAATAACAGGCCGGTGAACAATACACAGGTAACAGGCCGGTGAACAATAACAGCGGTGAACAATAACAGGCAGGTGAACAATAACAGGGAACAATAACACCGGTGAACAATAACAGGCAGGTGAACAATAACAGGCAGTGAACAATAACAAGGCGGTGAACAATAACAGGTGAACAATAACAGGCCGGTGAACAATAACAGGCAGGTGAACAATAACAGGCCGGTGAACAATAACAGGCAGGTGAACAATAACAGGCAGGTGAACAATAACAGGCAGGTGAACAGGTGTACTGGAGTATCTGTTACTGCTTTTCCATTGGTTGCTGTTTAAGAAATGCAATTTTTAAAAGATGATGAACACCAGATAAATGAAGAAAAAGAATTAAATCTGTCCTTTTGTCAGTAATGGACAGAGGAGACAGAGACACTTTCTTCACCATCAGAACAATAATTAAAACCGCAGGCAGCTTTAATAAAACAACTGCTGAGGAAATTCCATTTAAGGTGGTAAATATAGAATAAATGCCTTCCGTTTATATGTGCCAAAGTTCATGCTGCCACCTGGTGGTGCTATGATTATTGAGTTTGATGTTTAAAAATTTAAGTCTGGACCTTAATAATGCGAGTTAAACCGATTCACAGACCGGGCGGTCAACAAGTTAAAAAAATATTACACTGATTAAAAAAAAAAAAAAAGATACAGCATTTGATTCCAGTCACATGTTTGTGATGTAACGGGATTCTGATCCCAGTCAGTACGAACAGCTTTCTCTGAACATGTGCCAGTTTTGGGAGATAAAAAGTGCAAAAGAGGTACATGTGTACTGCGGTGTGCTTAGGAGTACAAGGACACTGAGGTGAACAGGTTTACAGGTATTATAAAGTGTATTGTTGTGCGCTTTTACACTGTGTTGATATACAAACTTTAAGTGACGCATAAACAAATGAACGACACGCTTGAATTGATGAGCGTAAACGTGTTTTTTCCCAGAAAGTCTCTTTTGTTTTCAGCTAAATTCAGTGCGCTGTTGTCTCCTCACTCTCAGCCTTAGAGCTCCTGAGTTATTTGTTTAGGAAAGGATAAAAAAAACAGTCGACATGTTGCAGGTATCAACACGTCACTGTCTTTCAGGCTAAAATCGTGTGCAGCGCGAAGGACACAGCGCACACCAGGGCGGAGCGAGAGATCCTGGAGACGGTGCGTCACCCCTTTATCGTGGACCTGTGGTACGCCTTCCAGACGGGCGGAAAACTCTACCTCATCCTGGAGTGCTTGAGCGGTGGGTGTGGTGTAAACAGAAGCTAGTTTAATGTAAATGATAAGGAAAGTGACCCGGAGCACCGAGGGGTATCTACATACCGGGGGGAGAGTGGTTGATTAATTATTATGTTGCTTTTAACTTTTATTTTTTGGCGTAAGAAAAGATCAAAGAAAGAAAGCGTGTTTTATCTTGTTTTAATTTTGCTGCGCGAGATTTCACTTGACCATAAGGACAGTAATGACTGACAGGATGTGGTGATGGAGGAATTGATGCGCAACAGATCCATAGGGTTAGGGTCGGGGTTAGGGTCAGGGTCAGGGTCAGGGTCGGGGTTAGGGTCGGGGTTAGGGTCGGGGTCAGGGTTGGGGTTAGGGTCGGGGTCAGGGTTAGGGTCGGGGTTAGGGTCACGGTCAGGGTCACGGTCGGGGTTAGGGTCGGGGTTTAGGGACGGGGTCGGGTCAGGGTCGGGGTTAGGGTCGGGGGGTCGGGGTTAGGGTCGGGGTCGGGGTAGGGTCGGGGTAGGGTCGGGGTCAGGGTCGGGGTTAGGGTCGGGGTTAGGGTCACGGTCAGGGTTAGGGTCAGGGTCGGGGTTAGGGTTATCTACAATTATCTTGGAAAGTCAGCATTGACGCTTTTTTATTCTGTTTGCGCGATTGTGGACTGAAAGCGAAATTAATGTGTGACTGCGCATCAAAATGCGATTTTGAAATACACCACATATTGGTAGTGACTCCCCAGTATCCAAAAACTACATAGAACCTAGGGGACAATTTACATGTTGCGTCTTAAAACGCGAGGAAAATGCAAGGTGCACCATGAAAACAGGGATATTTTATATTTTATTTTTTTATTGGGTTTTCACTGTGCCGTAACTCTAGAACCGGGACTAGTGAACTCTAGAACCGGGACTAGTGAACTCTAGAACCGGGACTAGTGAACTCTAGAACCGGGACGTTGGGCTAGTGATTTTGTGACGGTACTAAAGTGTAATTTGTAAGAAAACAGATATCTGTAGGAACATAGAGGTATATAAAGTGTACCATGTGACCAATATAGAGGATCTACAGGAACACTGAGGCTTCAGGACACCAGTGTTCTAAGGTGTGAGGGGAATTTAGCGGGGCTTCTGGCCAAGGTTTAACAGGAAGTGTTGAGGGTGTTGAGGGTTAACTGTGCTGTATTTACCTGAACCAGGTGGTGAACTGTTCATGCAGCTGGAGAAGGAAGGGATCTTCATGGAGGACACAGCCTGGTAGGAAATCTACATAAAGTAATGAACATGGAATAAATACAGAGTATAAACTCTGGTACACTTCATATGACCAAAAGTATTGGAACACCAACACATCTATCACTGTGTGTGTGTGTGTGTGTGTGTGTGTGTGTGTGTGTGTGTGTGTGTATGATCATTACTCTATTGAGGTTTTGTTGTATGAATCAGTTCAGAATTTTGTGTTGGTGTGTTTATAGTTTTTATCTTTCGGAGATAACACTCGCACTCGGACACCTGCACTCCAACGGGATCATCTACAGAGACCTGAAACCTGAGAACATCATGCTCAATCACCAAGGTGTGTGCGCGAGTGTGTGCGCGAGTGTGTGCGCGAGTGTGTGCGCGAGTGTGTGCGCGAGTGTGTGCGCGAGTGTGTGTGATTTGTTATTGAGGTGATTTTTGATCTTTTTCTCTTTAAGGTCACATTAAACTTACAGACTTTGGCCTGTGTAAGGAATCCATCCACGACGGCAGCGTCACACACACTTTCTGTGGCACCATCGAGTACATGTAAGTGTGTGTGTGAGTGTGTGTGTTTAATCTGAACTAGAAGTTTAAGTAATAACTCTGATTTTTATTCTGATTAAAATTTAATTTATCTATCAGTAAATTTCCTCCATTAAAATTAAAGATTAAACATGAAAAATAATCATGTTGCTGACGGGACACTTTATTCATTCTTTTTTATTTATTTATTTGGGTTTTTTGTTTGTCTGTCTCTCTTTTTCTTGATCTTTTTCTCTGTAAATTTTTTTTGGCTTGTAGCAAATTTGAGAATAAAGTAGAGGGAAAAATTAGGTGAACATGTGATTACAGTAAATCTGATTATTTATTATTATTATTGTGTTTTGATTTAATTAAATTGATTGCATCTATTAAACACAGCAGCCAATCAAAATCATGAGGAGGCGGGTCCACTGATCTAATT